>CM077923.1:5420715-5585715 GCA_039797435.1 Crotalus adamanteus | reverse complement strand
AATGGGGCCATGTGAGAACAGAGCCGTGCACACCCACGCAGATGCTATCTGCCGCTGCTAGCCCCACACGCATGCGCAAATAGGTTGCAAAACCTGCACAGCGCTAGCGGCCCCATTTATGCAGGCGTGCAGGTGCTAGCTACCACCTCTGTTAGCACTGCACCCATGTGCAAACGGGCCACCCAACCTGCACAGCACTAGTGGCCGTTTGCACAGGCACACAGGCCCTAGCCACCACTGCTGTTAGCCCTGCACACAGGTGCAAATGGGTCTGCGGGTGCTAGTGTGAGTGGGGGTGAGTGTGTGCACACACACATGAGTGCACTGACCATCCTGTCCCACAGCCCAGTGGCCAGTAGGCCAAAGCTCAGTAATGGGCATGGACCATAGGTTGGGGACCCCTGGTATAGGCCAATAAACCAGTCAGATGGCATAAAGCCAAGAGTTCTTAAAGGACTCTGATTGGAAATTGATGATTTTCTAATGAAGGAACATAATCCATCCTTAATGGATGAACAGTCTCTGCACTGGAAGGATGGAAAGGTGATCACATCAAGAGTTAAGCTCTTCAAAATTGCATTAAAAATATATTAGCAAGAGGAAGACAATGTTACGAGTTTGGCTGCTGCTTTCACTAATGATCCAGTGGAATAAAGGAAAAAAAAAATCTGATGTTTTGCTCGGCGTTATGATGTGAATTGCTGCTTTCCTGCTACAAGGAATCTGCCATAACCTTCTTTGTTATTCTATTAGAAGTTGCTATTTTAAAAAAAATATTATTTTTTTTTGCTTTGAATATCTTGTTTGTCTGCTTAAAAAGCTCTAAAACCTGGCAACATTTGCTAAGTTTTCGTATGCTGGATTCAGCCTCGTTAGTCATAGCCAGTTTATTAATATGTAAAACCGTCATTTTAAGAAGATGATCCCGGGGGCATCTCAGAAATTACAGGTTAATTAGCTGAATGTCTGTTCCAGATAAATTGATGGGAAGCAGTATTAAAGATACAATTAGCAGGCATATTGCTTTGCTGAAGGAGAACCAGCTTGTCTTCTTGAAATGTAGGGCATCTCAGGACAGATAAAAGAAAATATTCTTTTCATGGCACAGGGTTTAATTATGGAACTGACAATTCCAAGATGTAGTTAAGACAGCACCAACAGAGGAAGCTTTATGGGCGAAGAATAAGACAATTAGTAGCTACTGGTTGTGGAAAGCAGGAATATATATGCCTTTAGTTGGTCCCCTGTCTATCTGGGACATGAAGCTGCCTCCTGCCCATATATATGTTTATATTCAGCTGGACTCAGAAAAATGCAGTGTTTATATATATATGTAGGTCTTTGGTTGTTCGGGTTTTCTCCCGCGTAAAATTGGAAGTGTCTTGGCGACGTTTAGACGAAGCTGAAAACACCAGCCTGAAGATGACGAATGGGACTTCGTCGAAACGTTGCCAAGACACTTCCAATTTTACGTGGGAGAAAACCCGAATAACCAAAGACCTACATACAAACACCCATGAAAACCTCAGAATATATATATATATATTTTGGCTTCGCGTTCATGGTCGTGCTTCCTCTTCCATGAAGAGGAAGCACGACCATGAACGCGAAGCCAAAAAATAGCAAGGCAGCCCAAAATCTCAAACCCCTCTGCAACTCAGACTAACCTGAGCACAACCAAACAGAACACTCCCCCAGCCAATCAGAGCACAGCCAAGCCCCTAACCATTCAGAACACACCTCCACCCAATCAGAACACAGCCAAGCTCCCACCCAATCAGTTCATACCCCCACTGGCAGTTAAAAGGAAGAAACAGCTAAGACCACACATTGCTGCTCAAAGCACGAAGCTGAAAACACCAGCCTGAAGATGAAAGCAATTTGAAGGTGTTCCAGGAAATATCTGGGATCCTTGTGCACTGAAAAATATTCAATCACCAGCCATCAGTGGTTTAGGTAATAAACTGCCTTCTCATCTGAAATCATTTATCTTAATTTACCTCCTGACATTATTGTTTTAGAGACCTTGGAAACATTCACTCATGAACTGCCTGTCTCCTGTCTGAAGGGATACACTTCAACAACAGATGTTTTTGTTGAAGGAAAAGTCTTCATCAGGGTTCAGTCCAAGCCGGGAATAAACAACATGGCGACTGCTTTAGAAAGAAGGTTGCGGTTTATTGAAGAGGAGAGCCAGACAGAAAGATGGCTCTGGAAGAAAAGAGAGAAGAGCACATGTAGGGAGTGGGTTTTTATATCCTCTGGGGCTCTTGAGGTTGTTTCCTGTTCCTGTTTGAGGCTTTGTATTTCCTGTGTCATGTATTTTGACCTGTGTCCCTTTGGCATCTGGGGGTTAATCCTATTATGCCCTGTCTTAGAGTTTGGGTGGGGTATGTAGATTTTAGGTGTCTTTGTCTTCCTAAGCTTCTAGCTGGAGGGCTCCAACCTTCCTGAATGGAGTATTTACATCTGCATTTCTACAGAGCTGGTTTTTGCTCAGGGGAGGGAGACTTGGGGCTATTAAGAAAAACTGGGCATGCTTTTCTGCCTCTTTAAGATCCTTTGAGGAAATATATTTTTTTGCCCTTTTAATATTTCCTTCTCTGGGGGGGGGAGTGACTTCCCACCCTTTACAGAAGACATGTTGGCTGAACTAAGGCCTTCTTCCACCTCGGACTCTCCAGATATGCTGGAACTACAAGTCCTTAAATTCCCAGCTGAGTTCACAACTTGCTCTTGCTGCTTTGGGATTCTGGAAATTCAGTTCCAACATAGGAGGAGGGCACCTGGCTGAGCAAGAATGAGATAGTCTGCTGAGTGATTGATACCTTTGTGTAATCCATTTTGCTTTTATTTCATATTGAAAATAATGTGCTACATTTAATATCCTCAAAATATTGGCTGGAACCTAAGCGTGAATAGATCTCTTTATCGGTTGAAGATAATGACAAATTACGACTCTAAAGTTGCTTCCTCTATAATTCTAGGACTTCTGTCCGAGTACAAATGAGTTGTTCCATCTTCTTGATCATGAAGCTGAGAGCAACTCAATCTCTGGCAGAACCAATTAGCCCAAGTTCATTACTTCCCCAATGTCACAAACAAAAGAGGAACATCTTGCCAGTCAACCCATAAGGATCCATATTTTTATTCTATAGGGTGTTTGGAAGGAGCAGTTTGATTCACTAAGAACATGCAACAAAGTGAACAATGGAGTCAGTGCTAAAACATATGGGCCAACAACTGGAAAATTAAGCTCTTATGTCTATTTCAGTCTATTTCATAAAAAAAAAGAGCTACGTATTTTTTCATGCATGGTGGGTAGGCCTTCTTGCCTACTGCCAAATGACACAGTAGAAACGATACACACTCTCTTGTCTACAAATTGCAGGCAATGGCATATATTTAATTATTTTTTTGCTGGTCTCCCAACATCTCAAGCAATATAAGATTGCAGATGTTTCAAGGATTAAATATTTGGACCTAAAAAAGTGTATTTGCTTGTAGGAGTCCTGGAATATCTACCGTATTTTCCGGCGTATAAGACGACTCGGCGTATAGGACGACCTCCGACTTCGGAGAAGATTTGCATGGTTTAGAAAGTGGTCTTATATGCTGGAAAATACGGTAACCTCCCACTCATCCATCCATCCATCCATCCATCCATCCATCCATCCATCCATCCATCCATTCATCCATCATCTGTCTGTCTGTCTGTCTGTGTCTGTCTGTCTGTCTGAATCTGAGTTAAAGGGTGAGGAGGAGGACAGCTGTTTAGTCCTAAAAAACTTTGCCAAGCAAGCTTCGTGGACTCGTCCAGGCAGTTTCCAAAACTCAGACGTGACTGAACAGAAGGGGAAAAAAAATAATCATAATTGTCCCTCATCCTTTTTATTTCTGCATTTGCTAGATTGGTACCTCAGAGCTCAAGGCGACTCCAGTAGGTATCCCGCTTCCTTTTATTCATCCAATAACGACACGTGGAGAGATTAAGAGAGAGTCAGCCTTACAAGGTAGACCAGACAGGAAATGTAACCAAATGAGCTAATTTCACTTTATTTATTATATAGCTGCATTAACATAATCTCGCAAGTCTAAAAGTACATGCTGTAACACAGTCAATGTTTCTATCAATTATTTTGCAGAAAAAGGGGAAGAGAGAAAGAGAGAGAGAGAGAGAGAGAGACAGAGACAGAGACAGAGAGAGACAGAGAGAGAGAATCAGCTTCAACATTCGGTTACTTAGATACCATGCCTACTCATCTTAACCAACACATCTCTGTCTCAACCAGCTTCACACTGATCAGGGGATCGATAAAATGAAGCCCTGAGATTTAATCCCGATGTCTCCAGATCAGCACGGATTTAACCCTGTCTGGAAACCCTGCAGAATCATTGGCAGCGTCCAATGGCCTTATGAATTATCTCCCTGTCACTAATCAAAGCTGAACTGTTAATCGGGTGCTTTATAAATCAAGGGGTTTACAGAGGAATATCATTTTTTTCTCTCCCCCCCCTCTCTGTTTTTTTCTTTTTAAATATTGTTTATTAAAAGATTGCATATATTTAAAAAAAAGACAGAAATGTAGAAGAAACAGAAAAAGAAATAAATTATAAAGGGGGAAAGGAAAACATGAAGGATAATAGAAAAAGAAAGAAAGAAAAAAAAGGAAAGAATCTAAATAGCTGATCTTTGCAGCAATGACAATCTTTCTCTCTGTTCTTGACACCATTTTTTAAGCTTCCGCGTATTGCTCTTGAATTGAATACTTAGATCTACAGCAACGGCCGTAAGTATGAGTCAGTTGTCAATTGTCTGAATTTTGATCAGCTGATGATGGGGAGGCTACAAGGTCATAAGTGGGAAGAATGGTCATAGGCCATTTTTTTTTTCAATGAACTTTCTGTACATTCACAGTGATGTGGAAACCAACGCAACAAAATTGTCTTCATTCATAATTTTAGCAAAGTCTTCCGAATTGTTTACAACATCATCATCACAAAAAGCCATCTCTTTTTTTGTTTCGGCTTAAATGTTCAAAGTGGAGTTAAAAGAAGAGAAATTTAAGAGATGGGGCGGGGGGGGGGGAAAGCTGTGGAATGTTGAAGAGCTGGTCTTAATTTTCTTTGCTGCCCTCTCTTCTGCAATTATCCCTAATTGCAATTGTTGTTGTTGTTAACCCAGATAAATAAAGTTACAATTAAAACATGGGTCAGGGTAAATGGTTGGGGCTCTTTGTAAAAAAAAAATAATAATAATAACAATCCAGAGAAAAAGCACGAGAATCTGGCAGTTGGATGTGGCTACGGTGTGATTGAACAGACTGTAGCTCAGCTGGAGTAGCAAACAGGTTAGGCTTACACAAACACCCCTACGTCAAAAGCAGAACTGCATCGCCTGTTTTGCCTGATTGGCCAATTTGCATAATTTGATTTACATAATTAAACTTCATTATTCTTTGCCATCTGTACATTCTGGACTGAGGCATGCCGGCTGAAGAAAAAGAGTTAGCAAACTCAAAACAAGAAAAATATGAAATCAAGCTTCTCAAACAGAAAAAAATCACGTACACACGTACCTGTACAGAACAAAATTAAATCTGATCTAATAACTCCCAATGGGATGATTAGAGTAAATAAAACATGGGCAAAGGACAGGATTTCGTTTGCAAAGCAAACTGCTGGCTTTGCAAGGATGGGAGAATGCAACTAGGAGAAAAGAGCATTTCCCCCCCCCCAAAAAAATAGGTAATAATGAAGATTAGAATTTTAACTTGCATTTATACTTGCATCCTTTTGTAAAATACAACTTGCGTCCAGAAGTTGTGGGTGCTCCAACACTGGAGGTTTTTAAGAAGAGACTGGATGACCATTTGTCTGAAATGGTATAGGGTTTCCTGCCTGAGCAGGGGGTTGGACTAGATGACCTCAAAGGTCCCTTCCAACTTTATCATTATCATCATCATTATTATTATTACCTCCAAGGTCCCTTCCAACTCTATTATTCTGAAATAACTGGTAAATTAACCTTCCTTCATGCAGACCAAATGACAGCCATTTTTGCATATAATATTAAAGCAAATTACATTTGATAAGGAGCCCTAGCCAGTCCTGCAGATTGTCCTGGAAGTAAATATTTGTATTTCTGAATATTTGGCCTTTTAGACCAGGGGTGTCAAACTCAATTTCACTGAGGGCTGCATCAGCATTGCAGTTGCCCTTGGGGGGTGTGTGTGTGTGGCCAGGGTGGGTGAGGCCTACTGGCTGGGCGTAGATGGAGTGGGTGTGGCTTACTGGGTAGGTGTGGCCAGCTCTACATCCTTCACGTCAAGGGTGCCTGTGGGGGCCTGGGCAGGAGTGGGACAGATCTGAGGGTCTCTGGCAGAAGGGGGTGAGACCGGGGCAAGTGCCAAGGCATGGTCCATTTCTTCATTCCTCACAAAGGGTGACACCTCCCCAGCACGCACCCAGGGGATGGGGCTGACGTGGCAGGGGCTGGTTCCTCGCTGTTTCCAGACGGTCTTGTGGAGCTAAGACTGAATGCATTTCAGCATAGATGGCCACCACAAAATTGTAAATTGGCTCCCGGCTGGCCTGGGCCAGGGCCAAGGCAGCGGGGGCCGTTCCCTCACTGTTTCCAGGATGGCTTTGCGGGCCACATGAAACCACTTTGCGGGCTGCATCCGGCCCCCAGGCCTTGTGTTTGACATGTCTGTTTTAGCCAATCTCCCCAAATTCATTCCTTTGTAAAAATGTATGTAGACTAGAATTTTGACAGAGACCATGACACTAAAATTAGTTGTTTGTCCCTGTGTGCATTCCATGATTTAATTTCCCTGAAACTTATCTTCAATCAGCTAAGAACACAGAAGGAAATTGTTAACTTTTTCCCCTGGATCCAAACCCTCTGCCTTCTTGGAGTTGTTTAAGTAAAGGGGGAAAAAAAGTTGCAATACTTTACCCCAGAAATGCTTCTGTGTCTTTAGCAGGTGAGTAGCACCTTTCTAATGTCCCAGATGGATCCACAGGAAAAAGAGAAAGACCATAATATAAAGCCCCAACTAGGCATGGAAAACGTCATGCTCAGATTTTCTTTAACCCTGGGAGAAGAGTGGATGAAAAGGATGGAAACTAATCAAGGAGAGAAGCATGGAAGAAGAATGGAAACTAATCAAGGAGAGAAGCATGGAAGAAGGATGGAAACTAATCGAGGAGAGAAGCATAGAAGAAGGATGGAAACTAATCAACGAGAGAAGGATGGAAGAAGGATGGAAACTAATGAAGGAGATAAGCATGGAAGAAGGATGGAAACTAATCAAGGAGAGAAGGATTGGAAGAAGGATGGAAACTAATCAAGGAGAGAAGCATAGAAGAAGGATGAAAACTAATCAAGGAGAGAAGTATTGGAAGAAGGATGGAAACTAATCAAGGAGAGAAGGATGGAAGAAGGATGGAAACTAATCAAGGAGAGAAGCATGGAAGAAGGATGGAAACTAATCATGAATAGAAGCATGGAAGAAGGATGAAAACTAATCAAGGAGAGAAACATGGAAGAAGGATGGAAACTAATCAAGGATAGAAGCATAGAAGAAGGATGGAAACTAATCAACGAGAGAAGGATGGAAGAAGGATGGAAACTAATCGAGGAGAGAAGGATGGAAGAAAGGGAAACTAATTGAGGAGAGAAGGATGGAAGAAGGATGGAAACTAATCAAGGATAGAAGCATAGAAGAAGGATGGAAACTAATCAAGGAGAGAAGCATGGAAGAAGGATGGAAACTAATCAAGGAGAGAAGCATGGAAGAAGGATGGAAACTAATCAAGGAGAGAAGCATGGAAGAAGGATGGAAATTAATTGAGGAGAGAAGCATAGAAGAACGTTGGAAACTAATCAAGGAGAGAAGCATAGAAGAAGGATGGAAACTAATCAAGGAGAGAAGCATAGAAGAAGGATGGAAACTAATCAAGGAGAGAAGCATGGAAGAAGGATGGAAACTAATCAAGGAGAGAAGCATGGAAGAAGGATGGAAACTAATGAAGGAGAGAAGCATAGAAGAAGGATGGAAATTAATCGAGGAGAGAAGCATGGAAGAAGGATGGAAACTAATCGAGGAGAGAAGCATGGAAGAAGGATGGAAACTAATGAAGGAGAGAAGCATAGAAGAAAGATGGAAACTAATCAAGGAGAGAAGCATGGAAGAAGGATGGAAACTAATAAAGGAGAGAAGGATGGAAGAACGATGGAAACTAATGAAGGAGAGAAGCATGGAAGAAGGATGGAAACTAATCGAGGAGAGAAGGATGGAAGAAGGATGGAAACTAATCGAGGATAGAAGCATGGAAGAAGGATGGAAATTAATCGAGGAGAGAAGCATGGAAGAAGGATGGAAACTAATCGAGGAGAGAAGCATGGAAGAAGGATGGAAACTAATCGAGGAGAGAAGCATGGAAGAAGGATGGAAACTAATCAAGGAGAGAAGCATGGAAGAAGGATGGAAACTAATAGAGGAGAGAAGCATGGAAGAAGGATGGAAACTAATCAAGGAGAGAAGCATAGAAGAAGGATGGAAACTAATCAAGGAGAGAAGCATAGAAGAAGGATGGAAACTAATCAAGGAGAGAAGCATGGAAGAAGGATGGAAACTAATCAAGGAGAGAAGCATGGAAGAAGGATGGAAATTAATTGAGGAGAGAAACATAGAAGAAGGATGGAAAATAATCAAGGAGAGAAGCATAGAAGAAGGATGGAAACTAATCAAGGAGAGAAGCATAGAAGAAGGATGGAAACTAATCAAGGAGAGAAGCATGGAAGAAGGATGGAAACTAATCAAGGAGAGAAGCATGGAAGAAGGATGGAAATTAATCGAGGAGAGAAGCATGGAAGAAGGATGGAAATTAATTGAGGAGAGAAGCATAGAAGAAGGATGGAAACTAATCAAGGAGAGAAGCATGGAAGAAGGATGGAAATTAATCGAGGGGAGAAGCATGGAAGAAGGATGGAAACTAATCAAGGAGAGAAGCATGGAAGAAGGATGGAAACTAATTGAGGAGAGAAGCATGGAAGAAGGATGGAAACTGATCAAGGAGAGAAGCATAGAAGAAGGATGGAAACTAATCAAGGAGAGAAGCATAGAAGAAGGATGGAAACTAATCGAGGAGAGAAGCATGGAAGAAGGATGGAAACGAATCAAGGAGAGAAGCATAGAAGAAGGATGGAAACTAATCAAGGAGAGAAGCATAGAAGAAGGATGGAAACTAATCAAGGAGAGAAGCATGGAAGAAGGATGGAAACTAATCTAGGAGAGAAGCATGGAAGAAGGATGGAAACTAATCAAGGAGAGAAGCATGGAAGAAGGATGGAAACGAATCGAGGAGAGAAGCATGGAAGAAGGATGGAAACTAATCGAGGAGAGAAGCATGGAAGAAGGATGGAAACTAATCAAGGAGAGAAGCATGGAAGAACGATGGAAACTAATCAAGGAGAGAAGGATCGAAGAAGGATGGAAACTAATCGAGGAGAGAAGTATGGAAGAAGGATGGAAAGTAATCAAGGAGGGAAGGATGGAAGAAGGATGGAAAGTAATCAAGGAGAGAAGGATGAAAGAAGGATAAAAACTAATGAAGGAGACAAGCATGGAAGAAGGATGGAAACTAATCAAGGAGAGAAGGATTGGAAGAAGGATAGAAATTAATCAAGGAGAGAAGCATGGAAGAAGAATGGAAACTAAACGAGGAGAGAAGCATGGAAGAAAGATGGAAACTAATCAAGGAGAGAAGCATGGAAGAAGGATGGAAACTAAACGAGGAGAGAAGCAACCTGGAATTAAGGAGAAACTTTCTAACAGTGAGAACAATTAACGAGGGGAGCAGCTTGCTTCCAGAAGTTGTGAGCTTCGTTGCTGGAAGACTTAAGAATTTCAGTCCCTTGTCTGAAATGGCTTGAGCAGGGGGTTGGACTAGGAGATCTGCAAGGTCCCTTCCATTTCTATTCTGATTGATATTCTGATTGATCTCCCATGGATTATGGGCTTATTCCTGGTCGGATTCCAGTCAAAGGATTCTCTCTGAAGCTTCAGATGTTAGTAATAACTTCAGAAAAGTAGCAAGTTTCCAGAAGAAAGCAGCAAATCTATCTTTTCTATTCAAACACCACCTTTCCAATGTTCCATCATCCTCTTTCCTTTTTCTTTCTACAATCCACTGAACCACCTGTGTTTTATCAGTTGCCCTGCCCATCCAACATACAGAGACCAGCAACTGGAGTGAACCCCTCAATGTTTCCTTTCTTCCTCTAATTTAGTTTTAATAATGTTTTCCAGCGAAAAGCCACTGCAGGCGCTCTTGCATGACTTGATCGGGGCCATGCCCTCTCTCTTCCCGTCTAGTGACTTTTCTTCCAAACTGCCAGCTGTAGAAACAGCAGGATTTAATTTAAAAAGAAAGCCCTTAAAAACCCATTCACAGATGCTCCACGAGAATAGCTCATTTGCTATCAAATGCCCCGGTTTTGATTCGCCGCGTGCCCTCTAATCAATGTGGACTCTTATTGACCCCACATAGATAGATTTTTCTCCAGGATCATATGCCCTCAACCTGGCCCTTCAGATCTTCCAGCGCTGTCCTCATTGTCCTTATAATTGAGTCTGCTGCTCATTTTCGTCTTTTCTTTTTTCCTTCTACTTTTCCCAGAATTACAGACTTCTCCAGAGAGTTTGATGTTTACATAAGATGTAAAGGAAAAAAGAAAAAAACAAACAAACAACCCAATGATTTGAGGTTGGTCATTAGCGCCTCAAAGAGAACTTTGGGTTGATTTGTTCTATCATCTATTTATTTATTGTTATTGTTATCTATGAGCTGTGGTGGCGCAAGTGGTCAGAATGCAGGACTGCAGGCTACTTCTGCTGCCTGCTCGTGGCCTGCAGTTTGACGGTTCGATTCTCACCAGTTCAAGGTTGACTCAGCCTTCCCTCCTTCCGAGGTTGGTAAAATGAGGATCCAGATTGTTGGGGGGGGGGGTCATATGATGACTCTGTAAACCACTTAGGGAGGTCTGTAAAGCACTGCGAAGCAGTATATAAGTCTAAGTCAGTGGTTCTCAACCTTTTTAATGCCGCGACCCCCCAACCGGTTGTAAGTCGAGGACTACTCAACCAGTTGTAAGTTGAGGACTTTCCCTGCCTGGGAGCGCTGCGCATGCATGGTGCTGCCCCCTGCGCCGGCCGAGGCGTAGCTGGCAAGGGGCAGCGATGGCGCAGGGCGACCACCGGCTGGGCCACCAGCTGGCCCAGCCCATGGGAGGTAAGGCACCCGCTCGGCCCCACGCGTGCCAGCAACCCTCCCTGCGCCTGCTGGCCTCCCACCTCCCACCCCTGGCCCTCTTTTACTTACATTTTTAGTAGTTGCTCAGCAGGGAGGGGTGGAAACTTCCAGACAGCTCGCCTTCGCTGCAGACAACTTGCAGCACCATTTGCAGACTGGGACTTTTGGCGGGCTCAGCAGGGCAGAGACAGCCTGGACAATTCCTATTGGCTTTTGAAAGCCAATAGAATTAGACTCTATTCAAGAGAGTCTATTCTATTGGCTTTCAAAAGCCAATAGAATAAAAGGGAGTAGCACAGCTAAGGAAAACGGGGAAAAAAATGGCGGACTGCGTTGTTTGGCGACCCCCGTGAAATGGTCATTCGACCCCAAATGGGGTCACGACCCACAGGTTGAGAACCGCTGGTCTAAGTGCTATTGATATTTCTTTCTTTCTTTCTTTCTTTCTTTCTTTCTTTCTTTCTTTCTTTCTTTCTTTCTTTCTTTCTTTCTTTCTTTCTCTCCCTCCCCTTCCTTCCTTCCTTCCTTCCTTTTCATGATGGCACAGTGACTCTGCCCACAGTCTGGAGTTCGAACTTGACTGGCTCAAGGTTGACTCAACCTTCCATTCTTCCAAGGTCAGTAAAATGAGGACCCAGATTGTTGGGGGCAAAGATACTGACTCTGTAAACCGCTTAGAGAGGTCTGCAAAGCACTGCGAAGTGGTATATAAGTCTAGGTGCTATTGCTATTGCTATTGTCTTAGCTATCCATGATAATCTCAGGATTCTTCCCCAATACCAAAATTATTAATATTCTTTCTATCCTACTTCTTCAAAGTCCAGCTTTTGCTTCCACAGAACATCATAGGTAAAACCATTTCTTGTAAGTTCTGTTTTTTTTTAATAGATATAGACACAGCGTGGAAATCTGTTGTAGTTGTTTTTTTTCAAGACCTACCTAGCTACTCTCTCAAATACTGTATGAGTCAACAGCAATTTCTTTTTGACTGCTGGTTCTTTTAATATTGATCATTTTTTGTTTGTTGGTTGGTTGGTTTATAAAATTTATAGACTCCTGCACCTTAACCTTGTAAGCCCCAGAGTCATCTTTTGGTGAGATGGGAAGCAAATACATTTAATAAATAAACAAATAAGCAGATCTGCAAGAAAACATTTTCTGCTCTGCTAATCGGATTATGATATTGGAATTACTTTGATGAATGAACTGAATTATAAGGAGAGGGGTGTCAGGAATGAAAGGCAAAATCCATAAATGAAAGTCCAATTAAACTGTTTCAATCATAATCATAATCATAATGTTGGAAGGGACCTTGGAGGTCATCTAGTCCAATCCCCTGCTCAGGCAGGAAACCCTATACCATTTCAGACAAATGGTTGTCTAGTCTCTTCTTAAAAACCTCCAATGTTGGAGCATTCACCACTTCTGGAAGCAGGTTGTTCCACTGGTTAATTGTTCTCACTGTCAGGAAGTTTCTCCTGAGTTCCAGGTTGCTTCTCTCCTTGATGAGTTTCCATCCGTTGCTTCTTGTTCTGCCTTCAGGTGCTTTGGAGAAGAGCTTGACTCCCTCTTCTTTGGGGCAGCCCCTGAGATATTGAAGACTGCTATCATATCCCCCGTTGTCTTTCTCTTCATTAAACTAGACATACCCAATTCCAGCAACTGTTCCTTATATGTTTTAGCCTCCAGTCCTCTGATCATCTTTGTTGCCCTTCTCTGCACTCTTTCTAGAGTCTCGACATCTTTTTTACGAAACTGGATGCCATATTCCAAGTGTGGCCTTATCAAGGCATTGTAAAGCGGTAGTAACACTTCACGTGATCTTGATTCTATTCCTCTGTTAATGCAGCCCAGCACTATGTTGGCTTTTTTGGCAGCTACAGAACACGGCTGGCTCCTATTTAAGGGATTGTCCACTAGGACTCCAAGGTCCCTCTCACAGTTACTAATAAAAGCTTATGCACTGGAATCTTCTCAGCTAATGTAGTGAGATAAGGGTCCATGGCACTCAAGAGGAACTGAACTTAGTTTACTCGTGGCTATGCAGGGATTCTAGACTAATCCCTTTTTTAATTCCACCCACTCTTTCTTCTACAATAGGCGTGACGTCTGTGTATGCATCTACAAGTAACTAGTTGCAAACATATGCCATCATTATGACATTAGAATAAAACTGGAAATTGCTTCTAAATAAGGATGAGTAAATTGGGAGTTTTCAGTCACTTTTCCCTGTTCTTTTTAGTTTTCTCATTTAATCGGAGTGCTTAAAAATATTCAGTCCTGTGCTTAATTATGCATTTCTAAATGTATTATTTCTTTCTCTCGCTGCACGTACACACACACACACACACACACACACACACACACACACACATTTTATCTTAAAATAGGATTGGTAAATGCATGCCCTCTTCCAAAGATTATTTTAAAAACACATGTGCTACATAAAACTGCCAAGATCTGCTTGGAAATAGAAGTTGGAAATGTGAAATTCTGATCTTCATAGTTGTCCAGGACACGCAGAGCAGATCTTTTAACGGTTTTCAATTCACACTCATTTAATTTCAAGTGCATTCCTTATTTTGTGTTTTCTTTTCTTGAGACCACTCTTTTATTCATCGGACTTCAATTGCCCCTCTATAAAATGGGAAACATTTTCTGTTTTCATTGTTCTTTAGTTGCATTCCATACCAATATTTCTTTTTACAAATTCTGTATAAATCATGAGTATGATCAGGCTGCCCAAAAAAAAAAAAACACCCCAGTGCTATAATATACTATAACTATTATGGCATAATTATAACATTTAGCATAATAACAGAACAGCCTTACCTTTGAAATATTAAACTTGTGATCTTAGTAATGGAGTTAGCAGTAGTAAATTGCAGAGGAAGTAAATTTGGGCCTTCTAGCTCACAATTAAAGAGCTATGTAAAAAGTAATTCACAATGTACAGTACGAAGACGCCCAAGTGAAAACAGACTATTACATGGTATTCTTTATTGTTCTCTTGCTTCACATTTATATCCCAAAAGAAAAGTATTTTAACTGGGTATGAAGAGAAGGTGGAGTCCTAGCAGACAATCACTTAAATATGAGCCAGCCGTGTGCTGCAGCTGCCAAAAAAGCCAACACAGTGCTGGGCTGCATTAACAGAGGAGTAGAATCAAGATCACGTGAAGTGTTAATACTACTTTACAATGCCTTGGTAAGACCACATTAACCAATATTGCATCCAGTTTTGGTCGTCACAATATAAAAAAGATGTTGAGGCTCTAGAAAGAATGATTGTATATTTATTTAATCAACAAAGATGATCAGGGGACTGGAGGCTAAAGCAAACAAGGAACGGTTGCTGAAATTGGGTATGTCTAGTTTAATGAAGAGAAGGACGAGGGGGGACAGGATAGCAGCCTTCCAGTATCTCAAGGGCTGCCCCAAAGAAGAGGGTGTCAAGCTATTCTCCAAAGCTCCTGAAGGCAGGACAAGAAGCAATGGATGGAAACTAATCAAGGAGAGAAGCAACCAAGAACTACGGAGAAATTTCCTGACAATTAGAACAATTAATCAGTGGAACAACTTGCCTTCAGCCCTCTAATTATTCTTGTTAGTCTTCTCTGCATTCTTTCCAGAGCCTCAATATCTTTTTTATATTGTAGTGACCAAAACTGGATGCAGTATTCCAAATGTGTTCTTAACCCAGGCGTTATAAAGTGATATAAAGTTAGCATTTCTTGTTCTTTTCCTTTTGTTGTTCTTGTCAGAAATTAAAAACTCAAAGAGGTTAGAATCCTTGTGACTGAAAAAAAAATATTGGTAGTTCAGTTTATGAAGCATAACACAATTAAATTTCTCAGATTTAACCTACAGGTTTGATTGCTTTTAAAGCTGTGTGCCCACAGATGTCCTTGGGGGAAACCACAAGGATATCAAATTGATGAAATGTATGTCTTGAAGTCAAGACAAGCTCAGTCCTTTTGTAGTTGTGTTGCAAACTATGTGAAGGACTGCATTCACATTGTGACATTGCAGCACACACTGAAATCACTTGCCTTCTCTGATATGGATGCTTGTGACCCTTTTGCGGTGACCTCTGATGGAAATAATAATAATAATAGCAACAACAACAACAGCAGCAACAGCAACAGCAGAAATAGCACCACCACCACCACCACCACCACCACCACCACCACCAATAATAATAATAATAATAATAATAATAATAATAATAATAATAATTCAATTGCAAAAGGTGACCTTATTAGGAACTGCTTCCATCCTGCGACGATATCTGTAATACCACCAAACATACACATCTGCCTATCCCAGGTCCTGGGTAAGAACTCGATAGGTAGACAAAATGCCAAATCCAGTCTGAACATCTGGCTGACTGTGCGATGATCGATAATAATAATAGTAATAGTAGTAATAGTAGTAATAGTAGTAATAATAATAATAATAATAATAATAATAATAATAATAATAATAATAATAAAGTTGGAAGAGACCTTGGAGGTCATCTAGTCCAACCCCCTGCTCAGGCAGGAAACCCTATACCATTTCAGACAAATGGCTGTCCAGTCTCTTCTTAAAAACTTCCAGTGTTGGAGCATTCACCACTTCTGGAGGTTCCACTGATTAATTGTTCTCACTGTCAGAAAGTTTCTCCTTAATTCTAGGTTGCTTCTCTCTTTGGTTAGTTTCCATCTGTTGCTTCTTGTCCTGCCTTCAGGTGCCTTGGAGAATAGCTTGACTCCCTCTTCTTTGGGGCATCCCCTGAGATACTGGAATACTGCTATCATTTCACCTCCTCGTCCTTCTCTTCATTAAACTAGACATTCCCAATTCCAGCAACTGTTCCTTATGTGTTTTAGCCTCCAGTCCCCTAATCATCTTTGTTGCTCTTCTCTGCACTCTTTCTAGAGTCTCAACATCTTTTTTACATTGTGGTGACCAAACCTGGATGCAGTATTATAGTGTAGGAAGCCCCCCCCCCCGCCCAAATTAAAATATTCTTTATTCTTAACATTAAAAAAAGAGGTAGGATAGAATATTTCTCCTAAATGAGAAATGGAGAAAAAAAATCTTAAGAAAAGAACAAAGCAGCCCCAAGTCTTCCTACTGTAGGAAAAAAAAAAGCCTCAAGCAAAAAGACCAGTTGTTAGGAGATTTTGAATGGGCCAATCTATTCATAAACAAAACACCTTCAGCCCCCACAGCGGATGGGATTAAGAATTTATGTTTGCCCACCCAGATTCTAAGGACAGGACATGACCTTTAGGACATAATAGGATTAACCCACCACCATTGACACAAGGGTCACTACATCGCACATGTCCCCGGAGCATCTCAATCAGAAGGCATAAAAACCCACCCATTCTCAACTCCATTTGTCAGCTGTCCCAGAACTGTTGCTGGTTCTGCTCATCAATAAACAGAGGCATAGAATCAAAATCACGCAAAGTATTAGTACTGCTTTATGAAGCCCTAGTGAGACCACACTTGGAATACTGCAGCCAGTTTTGGTCACCATATCACAAAAAAGATGTTGAGAGTTTGGAAAAAATTCAGAGAAGAGCAACTAAGATGATTCAAGGCCTATAGACCAAAACATACGAAGAACGGCTGCGGGATTTGGGTTTGGCTAGTCTAAAGAAAAGAAGAAATAGGGGATAGCAGTGTTTCAGTATCTGAGGGGTTCACCAAAGCACCAGAGGGAAGGACAAGAAACAATGGTTGGAAACTGATTAAAGAGAGAAGCAATCTGGAACTAAGGAGAAACTTCCTGACAGTGAGGACAATCAACTAGTGGAACAGCTTACCTCCAGAAATCGTGGGTGCTCCATCACTGGAGATTTTTAAGAAGAGGCTAGACAATCACTTGTCTGAGATAGTATATGTTCTCCTGCTTGAGCAGGGGGCTGGACTAGAAGACCTCCAAGGTCCCATCCAGCTCTATTCTATTCTAACAAGAACCTTTTTTCCTAAACAGCTAGCCTCCATTTTATTTCCAGCATCTTAGCCTCCATTTTATTTACTCCAGGCTTGGAAATGGATCCGATTTTTCTTTCAACAATAGATAGCAATAAACGATAAACTGTTCTGTTGTTTGTCTGCCTTTCAATCACTTCCCTCTCTCGTTATTTGATAGAAATCTTTTCTGCAGGATTTACAAGATTGTCGATAGCTGTTTTTGAGTTCTTGTAAGTTCACTTAGAATCACTTGCTTACAAGTGATAATATCTCATCATTTGGCCTTCTACAAGACTCTTTTTCAATTGCTTTTTTTCTCTCTCTCCAAGCATCAAATCTTCTCCGATAACTCTTGCCTTCATATTACACATCCAAAATATCTAAGCTTTATCTTCCTTATTTTAGCTTACAGTGAGCAATCTGGTTTCACTTTATTTTTCTTGCAAGACAAGGTATTCCCAACATTTTTTCCCCAACACTACAATTTAAAAGCATCAGATTTATTTTTTTTTCAGTATGTGTCTTTCTTGCCGAGGCAGGCCTCTACGTTTTAATATTTTGCCTAGAGTTTTGACTTTTAGCAAAAAGAAAAAAAATCTCTTTATTTCATGGCTGTGAATTTTTGAGCCAAGAAAAATAAATATCTGTGACTATTCCAACTTCTTATCTGCCTGTTTGCACTAGATCGACATTGCCTGTTGATGTAATGTTAATTAAAAAAGCAGAAGAAAATTGACTTTTTAATTCTCTTCAAATTCAGCAAGAGATCCTTTTCACTTCTCATCATCAAGGTGGCAATAGTAACATATCTACTGAGTGCTGATGATGCTCCCAGCAATTTTAATTTCAGCTTCTTTTAGTCTAGTTCAGTGGTTCTCAACCTGTGGGTCAGGACCCCATTTGGGGTCGAACGACCATTTCACGGGGGTCGCCAAACAATGCAGTCCGCCATTTTTTCCCCCTTTTCCTTAGCTATTCTACTCCCTTTTATTCTATTGGCTTTTGAAAGCCAATAGAATAGACTCTCTTGAATAGAGTCCCATTCTGCAAACGGTGCTGCACCAGTTGAGTAGTCCTCGACTTATGACCAGTTGAGTAGTCCTCGACTTATGACCAGTTGGGGGTCGCGGCATTAAAAAGGTTGAGAACCACTGGTCTAGTTAGTATTACTCATTCAGTAGTCTCCGTGTACGATGGATGGATAGATGGATAGAGAGAGAGAGAGAGAGAGAGAGAGAGAGAGAGAGAGAGAGAGAGAGAGAATTTGCACACTTCTTTCTCAATTTTAAACCATTTATTTGCTCCTTATTTGGTTCCAAGTTCTCCTTCCTAGACACCTTCAAATTGGCTAACAAACTGCCAATTTTCAATGTTTGCTTCTGTTTTAAGGACAATCTGTTGTGGTCTACACGGTCAAACAACTTTGTGCAATCAATAAAACAAAAACTGCTTGAAGTTCTCTTGCCTTTTCCATTGTTTATTTAAACTTAGCAATGTGATCTTGGGTTCTTCTGAATCCAGAGTAAACATCTGGCAAAACCAGTTCCATTTATTGTTGAATACTGGAGGGGAAAATTGTGAATATTAGCTAATTATCATATGAGAGAAGCACACTTGTTTGGTGTGCTTTGGGCATCACTCTTTGAAATGAGAACATCTCCCGGCCAATGCTAAGTTTTTCTTACCTGTATAAAAAAACCCCCACAAGTAATCTTTTAATGGCATCTTGTTATAAAATTATAAAGAGATCTGCTGTATTCACTCACTTCAAAAGTTCTGTATTTTCTAGAGCAGTGGTTCTCAACCTGTGGGTCGGGACCCCATTTGGGGTCGAACGACCATTTCACGGGGGTCACCAAACAACGCAGTCCGCCATTTTTCCCCCCTTTTCCTTAGCTGTGCTACTCCCTTTTATTCTATTGGCTTTTGAAAGCCAATAGAATAGACTCCCTTGAATAGAGTCTAATTCTATTGGCTTTCCAAAGCCAATAGGAATTGTCCAGGCTGTCTCTGTCCTGCTGAGCCCACCAAAAGTCCCATTCTGCAAACGGTGCTGCACCAGTTGAGTAGTCCTCGACTTACGACCGGTTGAGTAGTCCTCGACTTACGACCGGTTGAGGGTCACAGCATTAAAAAGGTTGAGAACTACTGTTCTAGAGCTTATTTAACTCACTTTTCAGAATGACACAAAACACTTTCCCGGATGAATTGACTGTTTCCCGGATGAATTGACTGACCTATTCTATTCTATTCTATTCTATTCTATTCTATTCTATTCTATTCTATACCTTTGTAAGAAAAGAAAGGACCACTGAATCTAAAAAGAAAATTATTTTCTAACACCACATTCCATAAACCACATAAAAATAAATCTATGCCTAAGCCTATTGCTTAGAATCCACACCTTCATATCTATTTGGACAGCTCCCTTGGGTACTATAGATTATGAGTGTGACAATTTCCCCCCCCAAAAAAAAAAAGAAAGAAAGAAAAGAAAAGAAAAGAAAAGATACTTTGCGATGCCCAGGGCTGAAGATGAAAAATTTCTCTTTGAATTCATAAGGCAGCTAATTTTTTTTTTCTCAAGATGCTTCATATATTTTTCCTGGCTGTCTCTAAAAACATTTCTTTTCTGGGGAACTCTCTTTTCCTCTCTCTCTCTCTCTCTCTCTCTCTCTCTCTCTCTCTCTCTGTGTGTGTAATAAACCAGGATGGTCCTCTGTGTTTTTCCTAGCTCTCTTATTTTAATGGTGAATCCTTGGTGTCCTTGATATACAATTTCATAAAAAAAGAGAACATGTTTTTTTTTTCAGTAGAAATCCAAGCCCTGCATGATTAATTTCAAGAGTTGTGCTCTTAGCTTATTGGTTTGATTTGATATCAAGCAGTGCATTTTCCAACAAGGGAAAAGAATAGTGTCTAATACGCATAGTTCATTTAGGCCAGGGGTCTTCAAACTTGGCCCTTTTATGACTTGTGGACTTCAACTCCCAGATTCCTCAGCTAACAAGCCTGGCTGAGGAATTCTGGGAGGGTCTTCAAACTTGGCCCCTTTATGACTTGTGGACCAACTCCCAGAATTCCTCAGCGTGCCTGGCTGAGGAATTCTGGGAGGGGTCTTCACACTTGGCCCTTTTATGACTTGTGGACTTCTACTCCCAGAATTCCTCAGCTAGCATGCCTGGCTGAGGAATTCTGGGGGGGGGGTTTCTTCACACTTGGCCCTTTTATGACTTGTGGACTTCAACTCCCAGAATTCCTCAGCTAGCGTGTCTGGCTGAGGAATTCTGGGGAGGGGGGGTCTTCACACTTGGCTCTTTTATGACTTATGGACTTCAACTCCCAGAATTCCCCAGCCAGCGTGCCTGGCTGAGGAATTCTGGGAGTTGAAGTCCACAAGTCGCAAAAGGGCCAAGTTTGAAGACTCCTGATTTAGACAAATGTTTATTTTTAAAAGGTGGTGTGAAAGGGTGATTGTAAGAGCAAAACTGCTGTACTGTTTCTTTTCATTTCCTTTCCCCTGAAAGCATTAAGAATAACAGCAGAAACAGAGCTGGACGGGGCCTTGGAGGTCATCTAGTCCAACCCCCTTCTCAAGCAAGAAAACCTGTACCATTTCAAACAAATGGTTATCCAATCTCTTCTTTAAAAGAAGGGCACTACTCAGAAGTAAAGAGAAAAGCTCTTTTAAGAGCAAGGAGCCACTTATGGGCTGGACTCATCAGAGGAATGGATTGCCAGAGATAGAGGAAGGAAAATCAAGGAGTTGAAAGAATAAAGAAGGAAAGGAACAGAAATGATGTTGACTGCCATTGTCAAAATAAATCTCTTATTTTAAGAAGTTTAAATTAAACGTAGCTCTCTCCTAGCATGGAAAGAATTTTGCAGTACCAACATAATTCAGCCCTGTGTTCAACACTTCCTCCTGATCTGTTTTAAACCAAATGGTGGGAAATTAAAAACAAAGAGATAACTACAGTTGTGACAGATTTTATCTTCCTGGGCTCCAAGATCACAGCAGATGGGGACTGCAGCCAAGAAATTAAAAGACGCTTGCTCCTGGGGAGGAAAGCTATGGCAAATCTAGACAGCACACTAAAAAGCAGAAACATCACTGCCAACAAAAGTACGTATAGTCCAGGCCATGGTTTTCCCAATTGCAATGTATAGCTGTGAAAGTTGGACCATAAGAAAGGCTGAGCGCCAAAGAATGGAGGCCTTTGAACTCTGGTGCTGGAGAAGACTCCTGCGAGTCCCCTGGACTGCAAGGCGATCCAACCGGTCAGTCCTGGAGGAGATCAACCCTGACTGCTCTTTAGAAGGCCAGATCCTGAAGTTGAAACTCAAGTACTTTGGCCACCTAATGAGAAGGAAGGATTCACTGGAGAAGAGCCTAATGCTGGGAAAGATTGAGGGCAATAGAAGAAGGGGACGACAGAGAATGAGGGGGCTGGATGGAGTCACTGAAACAGGAGGTGTGAGCTTAAATGGAGTCCAGAAGATGGTAGAGGACAGGAAGGCCTGGAGGAACATTGTTCAGGGGGTTGTGATGGGTCGGATATGACTTCGCAACTAACAACAACAAGAACAACAATAACAGTTCTTTCTGTTCTCCTACACTTTGTTTACTGATTCTAAATCTAAAAAAAAAATAAAATTGTGAGGCCATTGGCTTCTGACTAGGGAACAATAGAGATGGTCTCTGAACACCTCAGCCGTTTGTCTGTCTCATTTCAGTTCTGGTATTTCCAGGAGAAAGCTTTTAACGTTAAATAATCGTACTGATTGAGTTGGCGCTTCTTCGTTATTATTATTATTTCATTCTTCATTTCTTCACCTTCCCCCCCTTCCAAATCATAAAATCTAGTCGGCTCTCTATTTCATCAGTCCCGGGGGAAAGAATCAGTTCAGCTTCTGTTGATCAATACTTTTTATTTTGGTATCTCTCCTCTGGGTGGAGAATAGAGCAACATCATTTGAATGTTTACTGAGAGAATCCTACCCCATGTGCTATGGAGTGCAATATTATCTCTAAAGAAAACAGAAATTCAGCATCCTCTAGGAATTTCCCCTGAGTGTATCTACCCCGACAAAATAAACCTTAAACAAAAATCCATTCTTTGGTGGGTTTTTTTTTTTTGTAACAAGTGTATTTCACCCCATGGCATCCATCTGTTTATCTACGTGTACAAATGGCGTTTTTTTGACACTTGTTTATTTGCCAAGAAGCTGGTGTTAATTCTTGACAACCCAACAGATAAATTCTCTTTAGGATAATAGAATAGAATAGAATAGAATAGAATAGAATAGAATAGAATAGAATAGAATAGAATAGAATAGAATAGAATGGAATGGAATGGAATGGAATGGAATGGAATGGAATGGAATAGAATAGAATAGAATAGAATAGAATAGAATAGAATAGAATAGAATATATGGGATAGAATGGAATGGAATGGAATGGAATGGAATGGAATGGAATAGAATAGAATAGAATAGAATAGAATAGAATAGAATAGAATGGAATGGAATGGAATGGAACGGAACGGAACAGAACAGAATAGAATAGAATAGAATAGAATAGAATAGAATAGAATAGAATAGAATAGAATAGAATAGAATAGAGAATAGAGAATAGAGAATAGAATAGAATATAGAATATAGACTAGAATATAGAATAGAATATAGAATATAGACTAGACTAGACTAGACTAGACTAGACTAGACTAGACTAGACTAGACTAGACTAGAATAGAGCTGGAAGGGACCTTGGAGGTCTTCTAGTCCAGCCCCTTGCTCAAGCAGGAGAATCTATACCGTCTTAGACAAGTGATTGTCTAGTTTCTTCTTAAAAACCTCCACTGATGAAGCACGTACAACATCTGAAGGCAAGCTGTTGCACTGGTTAATTCTCACTGTTTCTCCTTAATTCCAGGTTGCTTCTCTCTTTGGTCAGGTTCCAACCATTGTTTCTCATCCTGCCCTCTGGTGCTTTGGAGAATAATTGGACCCCCTCCTCTTTGTGGCAGCCCCTCAAATAATAGAATATTGTCCCCAACATGGTCCCCAACATACTCTTTCGGGTCTTCCAATATTAGCCAATGGCTGCTATAGTATAATTAACTCTTGAAGCCCAGAAATAAAATGTTGGATTGCACAGGATCATACCACAATAATGAACATGAGCCAAATGTGGAAAAGCAAGGACGTCAATCAGGCAACCAAGTGTAGATTAGTCTGCTCTATCGTGTTCCCCATAGCTACCTATGGTTGTAAAAGTTTGAGCTTAAAAAATTCAAGCCAGGAAGATAGTTGACTCATTTGAGCTGTGGTGCTGGAGAAGGCTCCAGTGTATTCCTTGGACACCAAAGGTGACTAACAAGCAAATGCTTGAGTACATAACACCAGACACGTCAAGGGAGGCAACTGCTTCTCACTTATTTTGCCCATGTCGTGAGGGGGATATTCACTGGAGAAAGCAATTATCCTTGGAAGAGTTAGCAGTAAAAGGAAACCGGGTCACGAAAGAACACAGTGGATAGGATACCATCAAAGCTGACATCGGCTGACATCAGCCAGAGCATAGAAAAACTCAAAGAACTAGTGCAAGATCAGAAGATGAGGAAAGACTTGGACCATAGAATTGTCAAGAGTTGGATACGACTGAATGTGTATCATCATCAACATCATTAGCCATCCATCTTTCCATGCATTATGGACTTTTCAAGAGGGCTAGATCTTTGCATAATGTATACAAGGCACGCTTATATAAACTTGGACATTTGTACCTTGAGTGAAAACTCGTAATGTGTTCTATAATCCATTTCTTTGTTTTGTTGACCATCCGTAGTATTCTTAGGACTCTTCTCCAACACACGAGCTCAAAAGCACATTTTTATTTTGTAACCTCAAAGTTCAACTTTATACATTTTGCTACTGACACTTTTCGGTCAGATTTCATTTCCATTCCACAATAATTAGAGCATGCAGGTATATAACATACAATTCTCCAAAGAACAAAAGTTTTAGTAGTGGTGATTTCTGGGGTTTGATATATTTTGCCTTGTACTTCTGCAGATATTGATCAAGGATGAGCCAACGTACATTTAGGATAGTATTCTCTGTTTTGCTGCAGGCTTTCTGTCGAGACCTTTGGACAAAGAAAATGTACGTACAGAGAGAGCACCATAAATGTTCTAAAGAACTTTGCAGTGTGTGGATCGTACCTATTCGTTGACAATTTCTACTCAGCATTTTAGACTGTTAGCAAATAAAATAACTTGCATTTGGACCTTTTTTAAAAACAGAAACAAACTCCCCATCTAAGATAAAGAACAAAAGAGGAGGGAAAAAAACATGATTTCAAGAAATAGAGAAAATTGAAAGCAGCACAGATTCAGCAAGGAGACAATATAATAGTGCTGCCCATGTATGCTACACCTAGGTGAGATAGCTTGAGTAGATCTTGACATGCTTCATTCTGTGGTAGCAAAGCAGAGGTAGGACTTCGTGACCCAGGTTTCTCCCACTGAAAGTCAGAGAAAACTCAGAGGTTATCTGAGGAACTGTCTCTTGCTGGTCACATCTACCCAACCTATTAGAGTGGGGATGCAAGGAATGTTGTGGGTCCCATCCCCTATGGAGATACATCTGATGGGACCCAGAAGAAGGGCCTTCTCTGTGGTGGCTCCTTCTCTCTGGAACATCATTGCCCCAGAGATTAAACCTGGCCCCCACTCTACAGTAGTGGCCAAAATTGTAGAAACCTTTTGGGAAAAGTGTACAGTAGAAATATCACCTTTGGTTAAGTTTCCACCCATTTTTCTTCTCATTTCTTTATAACTGTAGCCTTGTTCATGTAATAATAATATTTTACATCGCTTTCTGGGCAACCAGTCAACTCTTTGCACCATGACTTTAATTTTATGACATTTTACGAGCTCACTAAATGAAAGAACACAAAAAAACCCCAACCAATTTGATAGCGATCACGTAACACACTGACACATGTCCTCCTCTCAGCTTCAATATAGGATGTCAATAACTGAGTCCTACTGTGATCTGATTGGCTCATGGCCAAAACAAGATGACACCCGATTGGCTCTCTAAACACTCACACTCATTGGCTACAATCAGATGAAGGAAAGCTACCTGATATCAACCTAAGCAAGTTGTGCTTCCTTTTTCTGGTTATTTGGCTATCACTTTTCAGAGAACACAGTACAGATAATTGAACAAACTTTGTTGCCTTACATTCTTGATTAAATTATCTTTCCATTGATATATAATTTTATGGTACTACTCCCCTCAAAAAGTGTTGTTATTAGCCATTAAACCTCAAAAATATACTTTTCCCAAAAGGGGTCCACAATTTTGGCCACTACTGTAACACTCTTTCGGAAGGCGCTGGAGATGTGGTTCTGCCAGTGGGCCTGTGGAACCCAGATCAGGATGGAGCCCATTAAATGGCTAGTTTGAAAGTGTGTTGTCTCCGGGGTGGGTTATTAATTTATTATTTTATTAATTTTCTTCTTATTATTATTTACTTCTTTTATAGGGTGTCTTTATATCCATGTAAGCCGCTTGACCACCATATGTTAGTAGGCAGCAATATAAAATTTCTAAACAAATAAACTTATGAATGTGTAGCTGTCTCTCGGTTGTCTGTAGGGTATGGTCCAAAAAAACAACAATCCCGGGATAATCATTATAACTGTGATGGAATTCTGCTTGGCTTTTTATGTGCACCACATATAAAAGACAGACAGAGCTTTGATGCCACTATCCTGGCTGTTGTGACCGCAGTCTCCAATCTGCCCTCTGATGACTTCCACACCCTTAATTTTCATGTAGACAATCTAAAGAAATTGCATGCCTCTGTTTAGGACGAGGGAGTTAAAAACCCCATCTCTGTTTTATTTAAGTCAGTTCCTTAAGCTAGACAAATGTACAGTAAGAGTGTTTGAAGTTCTGCTCAAACTTTCCCAGAGACAGCTGTCTCGTTGATCTCTTAAATCATTAACGGAGATTTTTTGCTAAAACACAATTCTGCTGCAGAACAAAACAGGCAAAAGTCATATCTAAAGATTGCAAACTTAGCTTCCCATGGCAGAACATCCATTCAGATAACTCTCACACGTTCCCACATAATTGCTTGTAATTTGTTTAACAGATGGATCCAAGCAATACGTGAGACAAAAAATAATAATAATAATAACCGGTCCATTGCAGATAATTGCAGAAGCTGAACAGTGAGTTTCCCTTTTATACTTTCCCTAATCTAATAGCAACTTAATCAATCATATCTCATGCCTGTCTGGCATTTTTAAGCAGATAACCTAACCTGACACCATCTTCCTTCCCAAATTGTTGAAATTTCTCCCGTCGAATATTGAACATTTTCCTGATATAGATTTACATAAGGAAAAATCACATTCAGCCACTTTGGTCTAATGCAGGGATCTTCAAACCTGGCCCTTATATGACCTGTAGACTTCAACTCCCAGAATTCCTCAGCCAGGCACACATGCCTGGCTGAGGAATTCTGGGAATTGAAGTCCACAAGTCATAAAAGGGTCAAGTTTGAAGACCCTTGTTTTAAAACAACCTGACTGTCCGAAGCAGTTGTTCTTTAGATCTAACATTTAGTCTCAGTGGCTCAATATTTTTCTTGGGGTCCTTAAGGTAATCAGGACCTAAAAAAAAAAAAAATTAAGGAAAATGAATCAAGAAAATTAAGAATACTGATATTTTAGGCATTGAACGATAATAACCCAGCTGTATTCATTTGCCTACATTAAGCCTCTATTGTAAATTTCTGGGAGTCTCAATGCTACACATATATTTCCACAGCAATATTGCAGATGTGGTTTTCTTCCTGCAGGCAGTAAATATTTACATACAAATATAGGGAAAGCAACTTTATTATTAATTGCTTTGTTATACAATAGCCGGAAATGAAGGAAGGTTACCCATGGCTAATTGTGCGGGGGGGAAAAGTGGTAAATATTTTATCACACTCTAGTGCTGACTGGCTAAACAAGAACAGAGTAGTGTTGAAGGAAGTCTTCATCAGGGTTCAGTCCAAGCCGGGAATAAACAACATAGCGACTGCTTTAGAAAGAAGGTTGCAGTTGATTGGAGAGGAGAGCCAGACAGAAAGATGGCTCTGGAAGAAAAGAGAGAGAGAGCACATGTAGGGAGTGGGTTTTTATACCCTCTGGGGCTCTTGAGGTTGTTTCCTGTTCCTGTTTGAGGCTTTGTATTTCCTGTGTCATGTATTTTGACCTGTGTCCCTTTGGCACCTGTGGGTTAATCCTATTATGTCCTGTCTTAGAGTTTGGGTGGGGTATGTAGATTCTAGGTGTCTTTGTCTTCCTAAGCTTCTAGCTGGAGGGCTCCAACCTTCCTGAATGGATTATTTACATCTGCATTTCTACAGAGCTGGTTTCTATTTGGGGGAGGGAGACTTGGGGCTTTTAAGAAAAACTGGCCATGCTTTTCTGCCTCTTTATGATCCTTTGAGGAAATATATTTTTCTGTTCTTTTAATATTTCCTTCTCTGGGGGGGGGGAGGCTGACTTCCCACAGTAGATTCAGCTGCATAAGCAAACATAGTCATAAAAGGGCCATGTTTGAAGACCCCTGGTCTAACGGCTAAGGCACCAGGCTTGAAAGCAGGAGACTGTGAGTTCAAGTCCCGCCTTAGCCATGAATGCCAGCTGAGTGACCTTGGGCAAGTCACCAGGAAACTGTGAGTTCTAGTTCCATCTTAAGCATAAAAGCCAGCTGGGTGACCATGGGACAGTCTCTTTCTCTCAGCCCAACTCACCTCACCTGTGGGGAAACTAGCAGGAAGAAGATATGTTGGATATGTTATTTGTAAAAATAATAAAGGCAGGATATAAATAATAATAATAAAAAATTAAACATTCCCAGTATGAACATTTGGGCAGTGTCTACCAACACTTTCTAGAGATCTACATTTCTAAAATTCCAGTAAGAAATACTGTATATGGCTCTCTCTCTTTTTTTTTATAAAAAAAATAAATAAAATGCTTTCTGGCTTTAAGTTCCATAGATAAATTAGGTTTAGATAGGTCCGTTCTTTTCTATTATCATCATCTTCTAAGAATCTTAACAGAATAACAGAGTTAGAGGGGACTTTGGAGGTCATCTAGTCCAACCTGCTGCTCAAGCAGGAAAGCCTGCACTATTTCAGACAAATGGCTGTCCAGTCTCTTCTTAAAAACTTCCAGTGTTGGAGCATTCACCGCTTCTGAAGGCAGGTAGTTCCACTGGTTAATTGTTCTAACTGTCAGGAAATTTCTCCTCAGTTCTAGGTTGCTTCTCTCCTTGGTTAGTTTCCATCCGTTGCTTCTTGTCCTGCTTCAGGTGCTTTGGAGAATAGCTTGACTCCCTCTTTTTTGTGGCAGCCCCTTAGACATTGGAACACTTTTTCTGATTTTATTGGTGTGTGATCAGAACTTTTTGTCCTAGGGGTTTTGTATACTGTAGCTTGATATTCTCGTCTAGCTTAAATTGTGTAGGTGGTCCTTCATCTGTCACAGCAATTTCTACAGATGAAAGAAATAGATTAGGGAAGGCTTTGTGTATTTGAAGTGGAGTAAGTGTATAAATCCTTAATTATAGGATTCCTTAATGCTTTTGTTGTTAGATGAATTTTCCTGCCGATACGATTTCCCACACAAGATCACTAAACCAGAAGTTTAGTAGTTTCTCAGTTTGTGAGAGCAACTCTGGCACGTAGTGAGACGGACTGAATTAATTTAAGGTACTCTACCTGTCCATAAATCTGTGAAAAGTAAACCAATAATGCAATTAACCACCAAAGACCGTTTGGGCGATTTATTTTTTTTTTAGTTTCTCCAAGCAAACCAAGTAATTCTGACAGTGATCTGCTATTAAGGATGCTATTTGATATTAATTTAATGATATTCCAGAGAATCTAGAAAAGTGAGGTTAAATACGCTGTTTTTGAGAGACATTGTGCAAATCTCTTTACGAACAGCTCTTGAAGATTTGGTCACCACGATGTAAAAAAGATGTTGAGACTCTAGAAAGAGTACAGAGAAGAGCAACAAAGATGATTAGGGGACTGGAGGCTAAAGCATATAAGGAAAGGCTGCTGGAAGTGGTTATGTCTAGTTTAATGAAGAGAAGGACGAGGGGGGACAGGATAGCAGTCTTCCAATATCTCAGGGGCTCCCACAAAGAAGAGGGAGTCAAGCTATTCTCCAAAGCACCTGAAGGCAGGACAAGAAGCAACGGATGGAAACTCATCAAAGAGAGAAGCAATCTAGAACTAAGGAGAAACTTCCTGACAGTGAGAACAATCAATCAGTGGAACAACCTGCCTCCAGAAGTGGTGAATGCTCCAACACTGGAAATTTTTAAGAAGAGACTGGACAGCCATTTGTTTGAAATGGTATAGGGTTTCCTGCCTGAGCAGGGGGTTGGACAAGATGACCTCCAAAGTCCCTTCCAACTTTATTATTATTATTATTATCGATCATCGCACAGTCAGACAGATGTTCAGACTGGATTTGGCATTTTGTCTACCTATAGAGTCCTTACCCAGGACCTGGGATAGGCAGATGTGGATGTTTGATGGTATTACAGATATCGTTGCAGGATGAAAGCAGTTCCTAATAAGGCCACCTTTTGCAATTGACTAATAGCGAATTTGTCAATGCCAATTGTGTTCAAGTGGTGCTCCAGTTGTTTTGGGATTGCACCCAAGGAGCCTATGACTATTGGTACTACCCTTGCTTGCTTTTGCCACAGTCTTTCTATTTCTATTTGTAGGTCTTTGTATTTTGTTATCTTCTCCAGTTCTTTCTCTTCTATTCTGCTATCTCCAGGCACTGCCACGTCCACTATCCAGACTTTTTTGTCTTTCTTATCGACAATTGTTAAGTCTGGGGTGTTATGTTGCAGGTGCTTGTCTGTTTGAATTCTGAAGTCCCAGAGCAGTTTAATTTTATCATTTTCTATGACTTTCTCTATTTTATGATCCCACCAGTTTTTGCTTACAGGCAAATGATATTTTTTGCAGATCTTCCAATGCACCATTGTTGCTACTTTGTCATGCCGCTGCTTGTAATCAGTTTGTGCAATCTTCTTGCAACAGCTTACCAAGTGGTCCACTGTTTCTTCAGCTTCTTTGCATAGGCGGCATTTACATTATTATTATTATTATTATTATTATTATTATTATTATTATTATTATTATTATTATTATTATTATTCACACACGTCATACAACCCGCCTTGCCTACCCTACAAGGTTCCATCCAAAAAAGGTGCCGGAACTCTGTTCTGGGCATTCTATGAGAAAAAAAGCCCCTGTCCTGGAAAGGAATTCTGCCCTTGTCACATTTATAATACTCCTGCTGCCTAAACACATAATAGCATTATGTCTATGGAGATTCTCAGTCATCCAGGTCATGTTATCCCAAAGATGCTTTTTCACGAGGCAACTGGACTATCTTGTTTTTCTTCGAAGACGTTTCACTTCTCCTCCAAGAAGCTTTTTCAGCTCTTCTTCATCCAAGAAAATGAAGAAGCACCTTGGATGAAAAGCGGAACGTCTTCTAAGAAAAACAAGAAAGTCCAGTTGCCTCGTGAAAAAGCACCTTTGGGAAGACTTAATAGCATTCAAACATTGTTCGTTTTTAGTTTTTGCCTCTGAGTCAAATCTGATTCCTGGTGACTAACCAAATAAATCCGTACAGGATTTTAAGTTATGTTTTCATAAGTGGTTTGTCATGTCCCAAGTACATAAGACAACATCTAGTAGCTCTCTTTTGGACAGCTTGATAGAAAGTGGACTGCATCTACCATAGTGGTCTCTTCCCTCCCTGATACAGCTGACAAAGTGAGAAAGAGCCTGTGGTCTAGCTGCCTAATGTGCAAACAGTCCAGGTTCGAATCTCAGAAGGGTATGGCTGGCTGATGAGAGCTAATTAGCTTAAAATAGCTATCCCAGTCCCCCTTTAACTCTTTGTTAGCAATCAAAAAAAAAATTAGCATTGAAAAATGTATATGTCAGAGATTAAGTCCTGAGACAGGATTGATCTGTTGAATTTTGTTGTCTGAGGTGAACCAGAAATATTATTCTACATGTATAAAAGTAAAAATAGGCAGCCTTCTTACTTTACCTGGATCATAATGGTTGAGGATAGAAGTTAATTGTTATCCTGCATTCACTTCGACCACTTGGCAGTTCCTATGTTCTTTCTATGCAGGATCTCATAACTTCTTCCTCAAGAAACATCTCTTTTTCTCAGAGAACTAGGTCAGCAAGCAGTCCTGCTGGGAATGTGTCCAGCAACTTATTGAAGATGTTTCAGGAAATTTTGGAGCCATAAAATAGAATGGAATATATAGAGAATAGAATTGTGTATGTGTGTCATATGCATGCTGATCACCCTCCACAAAATTATCTGGATCTGCTAAACCTCAAATAAATACTATCTGTACAGTCAACCCAGTATCTTGTGTTGGAGGCATATCTGACACAAATATCTTTGCTCTGCTGTTAAAAACTCCAGACAGTGACCTTAAGAAGGGAAGGTTAATAGAATTTGACTCCTACGAAAGATTTATTAGATGTTAGAACTTTGCTTCTCTATGTCCTATTCAGAAAGATAATTAGAGGTGATTCACGCATAATGTTAACAAATAGAGGAACATAGCCGGCCACATCATGATTCATGATTGTATTTAATGTGTTACTGGATGGATAGGCGAGAAACGTACATCCTATCGTATTTCTGACATGTTTGCAGATCCTGCAAATATGCCTGAGCTTTATCTAGAAAGCTAGTCCCACAAATCACATTCTCTTCTAGTTGTATTATGGACAAGGCATTTAGTATTATATTCGGATATGTTTTGCAGGAGAAAAACGGTAAATATTAAAAATAAAAATCAAGATCACGTGAAGTGTTAATACCATTTTACAAGGCCTTGGTAAGGCCACACTTGGAATCCTGCATCCAGTTTTGGTCACCACGATGTAAAAAAGATGTTGAGACTCTAGAAAGAGTCCCTTCCATCCTTATTATTCTACATTCTACATTCTTTTCTCCAATTCTGGGAGTTGAAGTCCACAAGTCATAAAAGGGCTGAGTTTGAAGACCCCTGATCCAGGGGCTTTGTAGGGATTCAGGAGAGGCCCCAAATGAAGAGGAATTGAGTGAATCTGAGACATCTTTCTGAAAAGATCCCTTGGTGCTCTGTAAGCGTGGTTGTTATCTTGCACACATTTCATTACCCAAATTAGGTAACGTCATCAGTGCTGATAACAACAGAATGTACAGAATAATAGAACTGGAAGGGACCTTGGAGATCTTCTAGTCCAACCCCCTGATCAAGCAGGAGACCCTATACCACTTCAGACAAGTGGCTATCCATTCTCTTCTTAGACCTCCAGTGATGGAGCACCCACAATTTCTGGAGGTAAGCTGTTCCACTGATTAATTCTTCTTACTGTTAGAAAGTTTCTCCTTAATTCCAGGTTGCTTCTCTCCTTGGTTAGTTTCCAACCATTGTTTCTTGTCTTGCCTTCTGGTGCTTTGGAGAATAGTTTGATGCCCTCTTCTTTGTGGCAGCCCCTCACATACTGGAATGCTGCTGTCATGTCCCCCCTAGTCCTTCTTTTCTCTAAACTATCCATACCCAATTCCTGCAACTCTTCTTCAGCATTGATGATGTTCACAAGTCTGGAGAATGAAACATCTGCAAGAAAACAACCAAGCTCAGAGAGCACCAAGGACCCCTTATTTCAACTAGTCTAGAGAAAAGAATAGTTCATTCTTCAATTTCTGAACTGAATGCAATTATTTTATTGTACTATTTTCATTTCACTGATTCCAAAGTCTTAACTTTTACATGTTATGTCATTACCAAGATGCTTTTATTATACTTGATCTTTGCTTCCATGTCTTCTACCTTAGTTGCAATGTATGGTTGTGAAAGTTGGACCATAAGAAAGTCTGAGTGCAAAAGAATTGAGGCCTTTGAACTCTGGTGCTGGAGAAGACTCCTGCGAGTCCCCTGGACTGCAAGACGATGCAACCAGTCAGTCCTAGAGGCGATCAACCCTGACTGCTTTTTAGAAGGCCAGATCCTGAAGTTGAAACTCAAGTACTTTGGCCACCTAATGAGAAGGAAGGACTCACTGGAGAAGGGCCTAATGCTGGGAAAGATAGAGGGCAAGAGAAGAATGGGACGACAGAGAATGAGGGGGACTGGATGGAGTCACTGAAGCAGCAGGCGTGAGCTTCAGTGGACTCCAGAAGATGGTAGAGGACAGGAAGGCCTGGAGGAACGTTGTCCATGGGGTCGCAATGGGTCAGACACGACTTCGCAATTAACAACAACAACAACTTCTACCTTCCTAGTCAGTGAATAAAATAAATATGATTTCATTCAAGGATTGTTTTTCTTCAGGCCAGCTTTTCCTAGAAGGTACCCACCTATCCTAGAGAACAGAAGAAAAGAAATCTTAACTCCATAACCCTATACTAGAGACACAGAGCAGTCTTCTGAAAAAAATAAAAATAAAAAAGTTGTAAATTTTGGAATGACAGCTTGTGGTACATTTGAGAACACACTCAAACACCTTTTTCGTTTTAAAAAAAAAACCCAAAAATGGATGGCAAGAGAAAGGAAAAGGGCAAAAACCCTGAAGGCAGAGCATCAATTATAATCAGACGACTGGTCAAAGGCTTTGCTTTACAGTATTCAGCTGTATCTTCCAGCAGCAATTCCGGAGCCCATATTTTCCTGTATAACCAGACAACCCACTTCTTCGGGTTCCTTTGAAATCTGGAATTAAGCTTACTAAAGGAACAAAACAAAAAGGAAACTCGTTTCTTGTGGATAAATTGGTTAATCTTACTAAGAACTGGAAGAGAGAGAGAGAGAGAGAGAGAGAAAGAGGGAGAGAGAGAGAGAGAGAGAGGGAGGGAGGGAGAGAGAGAAAGAGAGGGAGAGAGAGAGAGAGAGAGAGAGAGAGGAGAGAGAGAGAGAGAAAGAGAGAGAGGGGGGGAGGGAAGGAGAGAGAGAGAGAAAGAGAGGGAGGGAGAGAGAGAAAGAGAGATAGATAGAGAGAGAGAGAGAGGGAGAGAGAGAGAGAAAGAGGGAGAGAGAGAAAGAGGGAGAGAGAGAGAGAAAGATGGAGAGAGAGAGAAAGAGAGAGAGAGGGGGGAGGAAGAGAGAGAGAAAGAGGGAGAGAGGGGGGAGGGAGAGAGAGAGAAAGAGGGAGAGAGAGAGAAAGAGAGAGAGAGAGAGAGAGAGAGAAAGAGACAGAGAGATTGAAATCTCCAGGCGAAAAGCAGACTTCTGATCAAAATTCAAGGCACAGATGACATAGCACACAAATGTGTAGTGCAGCTAATTACCAGCCTTTAATTAAACTCTGGGGAAATGTTTCAGTGAACAAAATAAATGGATTCCCATGCTTTTCTCCTGCTTCAGAAGCCGAACGGTATGACAGCCCCATTGAAAATACTCTCACCAAAGAGTAGCCTTGCCTCAAATGGTACTGCTTAGCATGCTGTAATTAAAGAATCAGCCTAGGCAAGAGACTTCAGGAATTTAAGACATTCATTATTTATACTTTCTGGAGCAAGAATGGGAAACTTGAAAAATATTGCTATCAATTAGTCTCTAAGGCTCCCAAAGGCCCAATCCTCATGAAAAGTGCACGAGGAAAAAGATCAAGAGAAGAAGGCCGACTGAGACGTGTGTCTCTTCTTGTGCAGACAGATCAAAAGAACTGTCTATATGGCAAGGCAGCTATGGACCCTATGGAAAAAGGGAATTCTGGCAAGCTAATATATATGGTGGGTCCCCAACCTTTTATCCTGATTGTGAGATCTAAACTGGTGTCTTTTGAAGCTCCTCGACTACGTCAGAGCCCCACGCATTAATCTTCCAAAGACAATGGATATTATATTATCTAAGAAGGTTAATGTCCCAGATGGATCCACAGAAGGAAAGAGAGAAAAACCATAATAATCCTAATTAATACTCACATTTTTTTTTTACCCTGGGAGAAGAGTGGATGAAAATGATGGAAACGAATCAAGGAGAGAAGCATGGAAGAAGGATGGAAACGAATCAAGGAGAGAAGCATGGAAGAAGGATGGAAACGAATCAAGGAGAGAAGCATGGAAGAAGGATGGAAACGAATCAAGGAGAGAAGCATGGAAGAAGGATGGAAACGAATCAAGGAGAGAAGCATGGAAGAAGGATGGAAACGAATCAAGGAGAGAAGCATGGAAGAAGGATGGAAACTAAGCAAGGAGAGAAGCAACCTAGAACTAAGGAGAAACTTCCTGACAGTTAGAACAATTAACCAGTGGAACAGCCTGCCTCCAGAAGTTGTGGGTGCACCAACACTGGAGGTTTTTAAGAAGAGATTGGACAGCCACTTGTCTGACATGTCTCCTGCTTGATTTTCTTTGAATAGAAGACCTCCAAGATCCCTTCTAGCTGTATCCTGATTGATTGATAATAATAATAATAACGATAAAGTTGGAAGGGACCTTGGAGGTCATCTAGTCCAACCCCCTGCTCAGGCAGGAAACCCTACACCATTTTGGACAAATGGCTGTCCAGTTTCTTCTTAAAAACTTCCAGGGTTGGAGCATTCACCGCTTCTGCAGGCAGGTTGTTCCACTGGTTAATTGTTCTAACTGTCAGGAAATTTCTCCTTAGTTTTTGGTTGCTTCTCCCCTTGATTAGTTTCCATCCGTTGCTTCTTGTCCTGCCTTCAGGGGCTTTGGAGAATAGCTTGACTCCCTCTTCTTTGGGGCAACCCTTGAGATATTGGAGCACTACTATTATGTCCCCCTGGTCCTTCTCTTCATTAAACTAGACATACCCAATTCCATCAACCTTTCCTTATATGTTTTAACTCCAGTCCCCTAATTATCTTTGTTGCTCTTCTCTGCACTCTTTTTTTTCATATTGAAAATTTTTATTTTTTTCCATTTAAACATTATAAAAATACAATACAATTTTAATTTTAAATAAGATAAATTCATAACCATTGGTGCTCTTCCCTGCACTCTTTCTAGAGTCTCAGCATCTTTTTTATATCGCGGTGACCAAAACTGGATGCAGTATTCCAAGTGTGGCCTTACCGAGGCCTTGTAAAGTGGTATTAACACTTCACGTGATCTTGATTCTATCCCTCTGTTAATTGCAACCTAGCACTGTGTTGGCCTTTTTGGCAGCTGCAGCACACAGCTGGCTCATAATTAGGTGATTGTCCACTAGGACTCCGAGGTCCCTCTCACAGTTACTACTTTTGAGCCAGGTACCCCCTATACTATACCTGTACATTTGGTTTTTCTTGCCTAAATGTAGAACCTTACTTTTTTCACCACTGAATTTCATTTTATTAGATAGCGCCCAATGTTCAAATCTGTCCAGATCCTCCTGTATCCTAAGCCTGTCTTCTGGAGTATTGGCTATTCCTGCCAGCTTGGTGTCGTCTGCAAATTTGATGAGTTCCCCATCTACACCCTCATCCAGATCGTTGATGAAGAGTTCCTGCATATACTCCTAGGAACTATCAGATACACCTTGATTGTCCTGAAAGAATATCTGGTAAATTTGCAACTTTAGTTCATCCAATATAACATTTAAAAAAAAAATCTCTTTGTTTTCAAAGGTCCATTCATCAAAGACATCATGCCTTTTTAAAAATATATTTAGCACACTCTTCGCTGACTCAAGCTTATTGTTTTTGAAAAAAAATTATGTCCCAGTTTAAACACTCAGCAGATCTAAGCTTTTTCTAAGCTGTGCTAGCTCACGTTGGACATATAGTTTCTCCTCCTCCTCCATAATTCGGGTTTATGTAGCAAATGCTGCCCTAGAAACCAGCCCCATTACATACACACATACATTAAAAAAAAAAAACACCTTTCGATGAAAAAACTCCCAAAATAACTCTTTCAGAGACATGGAAAGATTGAGAAGGAAGACATGGAAAGATTACAAAGAAAGAAAAAACTTACAAGAAGTGAAAAGGGGAAAACTTCTAAGTGAAGAATAGAACAGAGTAGAAATGGAAGAGAAAAAAAGCGTTTGGGAAACTGAGATTTTGATATATATTGCAACAGAGCTACATTCTGACTCTTGCATAAAGTAGTACTCCTTATGTTTCTGTTCTTACCTTCTGTTCTTACTGATTCAGCTCTTACTTCATGCACAGAATTTTGGGAGAAAAGTAGGGCTGACTCTGATGGAAGCCACTGTTTACCATACTGTACTCTGTTCTCAATTAAAAATGTTGAATTAAAGATGTTGAGACTCTAAAAAGAGTACAGAGAAGAGCAACAAAGATGATTAGAGGTCTGGGAGCTAAAACATATAAGGAACGGTTGCTGGAATTGGGTCTGTCTAGTCAAATGAAGAGAAGGATGAGGGGGGGACAGGATAGCAGTCTTCCAATATCTCAGGGGCTGCCACAAAGAAAAGGGAGTCAAGCTATTCTCCATAAGACCTGAAGGCAGGACAAGAAGCAACGGATGGAAAACAATTAAGGAGAGAAGCAGCCTAGAACTAAGGAGAAACTTCCTGATAGTGAGAACAATTAACCAGTGGAACAACCTGCCTCCAGAAGCAGTGAATGCTCCAATCACTGGAAGTTTTTAAGAAGAGACTGGACAACCATTTGTCTGAAATGCTGTAGGGTTTCCTGCCTGAGCAAGGGGTTGAACTAGATGACCTCCAAGGCCCCTTCCACCTTTATTATTATTATTATTATTATTATTATTATTATTATTATTATTATTGGCTTAGTTCACCCCAGGTGCTTCGCGTTCCTCTTCGTTTTACTGTCTTGTTCTCTGGCCTCCAGGATATGCACCTGCCAAATGACATCCCTTGCCAGCTGAAAAAACAACCGTAGTTACAATATTGATTGCTCACCAGTTTGGATGCTACTTACTATCATATCTGGTGGTCGTGTAAAAATATAAAAGCTTTTTGGATTAAGATATGGTGGAATATTCAAAGAATTTTTAGAAGGAGGGTAAAATTTACCCCACAATTGTTCTTGTTAGGTATTGTTATTGATTGTGATACCAAAGAGACCATATTGATGTTAAATTTAATTACAGCCGCAAGGTTGTTAGTAGGGCAATGTTGGAAGAAGGAATCTTTGCCTACTTTGCAAGAGTGGTTTTTTAAAGTTTCTTATTTGGCGGAAATGGCAAAGATTTCGGCTTTTTTGAAGGATCAATCGCAAGAGAAGTATTTTGTGGTACGGAAAAAATGGATAGATTTTATACAATATAAGTTGGATATAAAAAAATATTATTTAGTTTTTCAATAACTTATATTTAAAATTTAAAATATTTTATAGACTTTATTCTTTTTTATTTTTATTTTTATTATATTTTCTTTTATCTTTTTCTTTTTTCTTTTTTTTATTCTTTTTTCTTTAAAGCATTTTTCTTTTGGTATTTATGTTTTTCTATATATATATTATTGTTAATTATTTTATAATTTGTTCAATTAATGTATTTAGATTTATTCATGGTTTATATCTTTTTTAAGATTTTTTGAAGAAATTTCAATTAAGCCTGTATTCAGCTCTGGGAAGATCGGGGGAGGGAATGGGAGGGTTGGGGAGGTTTGGAGAAGGGTTGTTTTGTTTTTGTAAAATTTTAAAAAAATTTCAATAAAAATATATATATATTGATTGCTCACCGCTCTGGCAATATGATATGATTGACATAACGCAGCGATCTCTTGCTCAGGCGCTTTTGACTAATTGTGCGACAATTCCACACACACACACACACACAGAGACTCAGAAGACACTTCAGAATGACTCCGACATCCATTGCTGACAGGAATATCATCATTCCTCGCTCCAGCCGACAAGCCGGTTGTTATGTCCCGAGCCTTTGCAAACGGCTCGGGCGTTTGCAGGCAGTCCCGGGCAGGTGCAAAGCTGCCCGGGACCAGACAGGCTGTCGCCAGCGCCGTGTGCATGCGCGGGTGCTGGCACGGGAAAAGTAACCCATTTACCCGGGAGTTGCCTATATAAGAGGCTGCGAGGCGTTTGGGCGAGGCTGAAGCCATCTTCCTGTAAGCTGAACGCTGAATAAAAGAAACTGAGAACTCCAGCTGCTTCTCGTGTCTGTTTTCCCGCCACGGACTCAACACTGGCGACGAGGATGGGATTGCCTTGCACTACCTGGAAAGGAAGAAGTGCAAGCTTACCCAAGGAGTCCTGAGCGGCGGAAGAGGAACGGCGTCGACTCGGCAGCTGCCCGCCAATCCGGTGCGCATTCGGGGGTAGGCTGGCTGATAGACCCATCTCCTGAAGATCCGAAGATGGCGAAAATCGGAAGGATTTCGGAATTCGACGTCTCACATCCAGAGCGGTGGGAGTCCTACGTATCCAGAATGGAGAACTACTTCAAGGCAAACCAAGTGAGGGAAGATAGCTTGAAGGCTGCCACCCTGCTTTGCGTTTGCGGCCAAGACGCCTTCGAAATCGCAGAAAACCTTGCAGCACCTGTTCCAGTAGAGTCTGTAAGCTACGCAGACCTGAAGAAGCTGCTGAAGGAGCACTTCCACCCCAAGGTGTCCGTTATCTCATGGCGCCACACCTTCGAACAAAGGGATCAACGGTCCGGTGAGTCAGCCAAGGAATACATCGCCGCGTTACGGAAGGCCGCCAAGCCCTGCGAGTTCAAGGACCTCGAGGAACGACTGAGGGACCGATTCGTGTGCGGGTTAAGGCATCGAGAGCTACAACAGAGACTTTTTGCTAAGGAAGAATTATCCTTCCAAGACGCCTTAAGGGAAGTCACCGCAGAAGAAGCAGCAGGCGGCGCCGTCAAGAACATGCGGCCGATCAGAAGCAGTGCAGAGGGTGCGTCCGTGCACCAGGAAGACGTCCGACGAAACTCCGAGGAGGATCTGGACGAGGAAGTCGACCGTCTACACCCCGCGAAGGAAGAGAACCAGAAGGGAAGCTCTTCGGCTCCGCTCAAGTGCATCGGCTGTGGAGGTCGCCACAGGAGAACCGACTGCAAGTTCCGCTCCGCTACCTGCCGGGCATGCGGTAAACAAGGGCACATTGCAGCTGTGTGTCTGGGCCGACGGAAGGCACAACCCCAAGAAGAACGCCTGAAAGGTACCAGATTCCCCAGCCAGAATAGGGTAGGGTTTTGCGCTTCGCGAAGAAGCATCTGTAGAACAGGCACACACAAGCCCATGAAGAAAAAGCTGTCACTCAACGTGAAGCTACAAGGGGTTCCATTATCTATGGAACTAGACACAGGGTCTGCCCTGTCCATCATTTCATTGCATACATTTAGGAAGATTTGTTCCAGAAGTGGGACTAAGGCCAAGTTAAGGCCTTCTGATATTGTATTAACAGATTTTCAGAACTCAAGAGTGTGTGTTAAGGGGGAGGCCACCCTTAACGTGCAATACAAGAGTTTTGAAGGTCCACTAGACTTATTAGTAGTAGGGGGTGAACGAACGAGTCTCATAGGACTCGATTGGTTTGAGGCCCTGGGGATACACGTCACAGGACTCAACAGCTTACAAACACTCGATCTACAGGAAGTCTGCAAAGAATTTGCAGATGTTTTCAGCCCCCAGCTGGGCACATTCAAAGGACCACCTGTGTCCTTAAAGCTAGACCCCACTGTCACTCCCATTAGGATTAAAGCAAGAAGGGTCCCTTTTGCTTTAAAAAGTAAGATTGACACTGAACTAGACAAACTAATCCAACAGGGAATCCTAGAACCTGTTGATTCCAGCCCGTGGGAGACCCCCATTGTTACGCCTCTAAAGGCAAATGGGGACATTCGCATTTGTGCTGATTACAAATGCACACTCAATAAGGCATTGCAGCAACATGCCTATCCTGTTCCTGTGGTCAGTCACATCCTGGCCTCTCTCAAGGGGGGGCGTGTTTTTGCAAAACTTGACCTAGCTCAAGCATATCAACAGCTGCCTGTTGATGATGATGCTGCCATAGCTCAGACCATTGTGACCCACAGGGGAGCCTTTAAGGTAAAAAGGCTACAGTTTGGAGTGAATGTCGCTCCTGGGATTTTCCAAAGCGTAATGGAAAACACACTACGAGGTATACCAGGGGTCTGCCCCTATTTTGACGATGTCTTGATTGCAGGAGACTCCACACACATTCTAGCTGAAAGGCTTAGGGCTGTCATGGAGTTTACCCACACAACAGGCACTCACGCCTACTCCAGCCAGGGAGTCACCCCGGGGGCATACTCGCTTTCCATACACACCACACAGCACTCCAGTAACGGAGGATACCCGGGGGCATCCCAACAAATCATTCCCTGCAAGAGAGCTGGCACACAATTCCCAAGGTTGGCCTGACCTTACCCCAAATCCTACAGGGGGTCAAACATACACAGAGCTAGTCGAGGAACCAAGTCCCGACTACAACAACCCTAGCACAAATCAGGGAACACCTGAGTTTTGGGAAAGTACAGAAACCCACACGAGCCCGAACACAGAATGGGGTTCAGGGAATGGACAGCCTCCTGACAGGTCTTGGACTGACCTAGGAGGTTCTACAGAGACGCCCAGCAGCGGCTATCACTTCAAGGGGCCTGAGGGTCTACAGCTAGGTAGGACAACCAGGTCACAAAGTAACAGAAGCCCTGGCCTGACGAGCCCGGTGGGCAAGCAAGCAGGCCAGGCATCGGGGCACAGTCCTTGGAAGACACCAGGGCACAATAGAGAGAACAGGCTCACGCCTCCCTCCAGTCAGGGGACTTATGCCAGTAACCCAGAGCTAAGAAGGTCACAGAGAGCAAAGAAATCTCCCAAGTACCTAGAAGACTACATAACATTGCTGGCAAGGCAAAAGCCAGTAAACAGTGGGAGCACTGGGGAGCAAAATGTCGTATAAAATAAATGTTGTATGTTGGTAGTAGTTTTAGCCCTGGGGAAAGGGGTGTTATGTCCCGAGCTTTGCAAACGGCTCAGGCATTTGCAGGCAGTCCCGGGCAGGTGCAAAGCTGCCCAGGACCAGACAGGCTGTCGCCAGCGCCGTGCGCATGCGCGGGTGCTGGCGCGGGAAAAGTAACCCATTTAACCGGGAGTTGCCTATATAAGAGGCTGCGAGGCGTTTGGGCGAGGCTGAAGCCATCTTCCTGTAAGCTGAACGCTGAATAAAAGAAACTGAGAACTCCAGCTGCTTCTCGTGTCTGTTTTCCCGCCACGGACTCAACACCGGTGGTTCATACCGAGGCACAATTGTAGAAATAACAAGATTGATCCAAGTGTCACTGCCCATCCTAGTTAAAAAACAATAGCCAGCATAGCGTAGGCAAGAAGAATAACAGCAGCAATTGAGCTGGTTAAGAGCAGTTTGGCCTACTGGTTAAGGAACAGATGACAGTGAGTTTTAGTTCCGCCTTATGCATAAAAGCTGGCTGGGTAACTTTGCACCAATCACCAGGAGACGGTAAGTTCTAGTTCCGCTTTATGTATGAAAGCCGGCTGGGTGACTTTGGGCTAGGACTCCAAGCATTTGAAGTGGTTGGTCCAGTAGTTAAGGAACTAGGAAACCAGGAGTTCTAGTGCTGCCTTAGGCCCACAGTCACCCAAAGTCTGGGTGACTTTGAGGCAATCACCGGAAGATGGTGAGTTCTAGTCCCACTTTAGCTTTGAAAGTCCGCTGGGTGACTTTGAACCAGGTCTCAGAGCATTTGAACTGGTTAGGAACAGCTTAGTCTAGTCCAGTGGTTCTCAACCTGAGGGTCAGGACCCCATTTGGGGTCGAACGACCATTTCACGGGGGTCGCCAAACAACGCAGTCCGCCATTTTTTCTCCCCTTTTCCTTAGCTGTGCTACTCCCTTTTATTCTATTGGCTTTTGAAAGCCAATAGAATAGACTCTCTTGAATAGAGTCTGATTCTATTGGCTTTCAAAAGCCAATAGGAATTGTCCAGGCTGTCTCTGCCCTGCTGAGCCTGCCAAAAGTCCCATTCTGCAAACGGTGCTGCACCAGTTGAGTAGTCCTCGACTTACGACCGGTTGGGGGTCGCGGCATTAAAAAGGTTGAGAACCACTGGTCTAGTAGTTGAAGAACGAGGAGACCAGGAGTTCTAGTGCTGCCTTAGGCACAAAATCTGGGTGACGTTGGGCCAATCACCAGGAGAGGGTGAGTTCTAGTCCCCTTTTAGCCATGAAAACCGGGTGGGTGACTTTGGGCCAGTTGCTCTGTCTCAGCTCAACCCACCTCACAGGTAAAATCAGAGGAAGAAGATGTATGTCTCTGCCTTTAAGAAGAGACAGGACAGCCATTTGTCCGAAATGGTGTAGGGTTTCCTGCCTGAGCAGGGGGTTGGACTAGATGACCTCCAAGGTCCCTTCCAACTTTACTATTATTATTATTATTATTATGGATCATCGCACAGTCAGCCAGATGTTCAGACTGGATTTGGCATTTTGTCTACCTATCGAGTCCTTACCCAGGACCTGGGATAGGCAGATGTGGATGTTTGATGGTATTACAGGTCTCGTCGCAGGATGGAAGCAGTTCCTAATAAGGCCGCCTTTTGCAATTGACTAATAGCGAATTTGTCAATGCCAATGGTGTTCAAGTGGTGCTCCAGTTGTTTTGGGATTGCAACTAAGGAGCCTATGACTATTGGTACTACCTTTGCTTGCTTTTGCCACAGTCTTTCTATTTCTATTTGTAGGTCTTTGTATTTTGTTATCTTCTCCAGTTCTTTCTCTTCTATTCTGCTGTCTCCAGGCACTGCCACGTCCACTATCCAGACTTTTTTGTCTTTCTTATCGACAATTGTTAAGTCTGGGGTGTTATGTTGCAGGTGCTTATTATTATTATTATTATTTATAAATAGCAATAAAGATGGGATAAAAATGAAAGAAAGAGGGATGGCAGATTTTACCTGGCTAGTCATTGCCAACTTTAGGGGCTGGTGCTCATCTCTGTTTCAAGGCCATTAAGCCAACACTGTCCAAAGATGTTTCCCTGATCATGTGGCCAGCATGACATCACAGAGTGCTGTTACCTTCCCACCGAATTGGTACCTATTTATCTACTCGCATTTGCGTGCTTTCAAACTATTAAGTTGGCAGGAGCTGTGGTGCGTACGGGAGCTCATCCCTCTCATGGCGCTCGGCTCTCCAACCTTGGCTGCTGGCTTTCCAAGTGACAAGCTCAGCATTTTGCCAAGGTTGAGGACCCCTGATATAGGGCAGGGATAGGCAACCTTGGCTCTTTTATGACTCGTGGACTTCAACTCCCAGAGTTCCTGAGCTAGCCAAACTGAGAGGAAAGGGAGAGGTTTCCAAACTGAGCCATGCTGGCTCAGGAATTCTGGGAGTTGAAGTCCACGAGTCATAAAGCAGCCTAGGCCTAGGCCAGAGGTAGGCAACCTTGGCTCTTTTATGACTTGTGGACTTCAACTCCCAGAGTTCCTCAGCCAGCCATGCTGATGGGAAAGGGAGAGGTTTCCAAGCTGAGCAATGCTGGCTCAGGAATTCTGGGAGTTGAAGTTCACGAGTCATAAAAGTGCGCCCTATGAAATAAATCAGGCAGAACATTTGGATGGCCTCGCCATTCAGCCGTAATACCACCGTGGATATGTTATAAGGTTACAGTGCCAAGATAAGTTATAAGGTGACAAAATTTGACTGAATAGCTAGAATAGGCAAAAAGCATCTCCTGTTCCATGCAAATGCTCTTCCCCCCTCTGACACTAATTATCATTATTGTTTCTCTTATGTCCCATTGTGTTATTTTTTCCAAGTATTAAACAGTCTCTAGAGCAGCAGTGGCAAACCTATGGCACACGTGCCAGAGGCGGCACTCAGAGCCCTCTCTGTGGGCACGAGTACCGTCACCTCAGCCTTCCCTTGTGGCCCCCTCTTCACCAGCAGCCCCCCTGGAGGAGAGTCACCCCGAGCACGGCCTGTGCAGAGCAGTGCAGCCAAGGACATGGCAGCTGGACAGCAGGGACAAGACTCCACCCTTGCATCCCATTGCACGCAGTTGATGCTTCAGTACATGGGTGGAGGGCATAGCTGCCATGGCACTGCTGGGCTGTCTGGGCGATCTGCAGTGGGCCATGGAGGTGGTGAGTGGCCCTGTGGGTAGGTGGGACGGAGGTGGGTGTGGAGCAGGGAAGGAGGAGCAAGCGGGATGGGGAGGGGCTGGTTTTTGGGCACTCAGTCTCCAAAAGGTTCGCCATCACTGCTCTAGAGCCTCTAGCTGTGAACAACAAATGTCAGCCCTACGAAAAGAAGGCTGTGATCTTTGTACAAAATTGACCACGGTACGGATGGTAGCTTGCTCTCTTGTGCCCCTGAAGCTCTTTAGGATCAGCAGGTGATAGTTGCTTGCAAATCTAACTGTGCAAATGGCACAGGCTTTTGTCGTTGGTTGTTGCTGCTTGTAGGAGCGCGTCCTGCTGAGCAGATGGCCTCAGCTTGCAATTAAAGTTGGGGATGTAGATTTTGGAGAGCGGATCAGGAATAATGCATCAAAGGTTGATTGGAGATTCCCTTATCTCTTGGCTTTTAAATTGCACAAAAAGCCATCCCATCAAGGCACGTATGTTAAATCCTCATGGAGAGGAGAATGAGACAAACAGCTTGTCAACGCTGCTAACATCGGATGTTTTTGCTTTGACAACACATGGAGATGCAATCTTTTTCCTTCTTATGTTTTACTCTTAGAATTAGATGATACTGGGGGGGAGAAGGAGGAATGTGCGTGGGAGTTTAGTTAGACATAACGATACTGTAACTAGGGTGAGAACCAAGGTTATTGAAATAAGAGTTGATAAGAAATGGAGGTTGAAGAACTGGAGGGAAAGCCTGCATTTCAAACTAATTGGAGAATGTAATTTATGACTGTAAATTGGAGGAGGGAATTGTGCTTTGATACTATGTGCTCAGGGGAGGGGAATTCAGATTTTGGCTTTGACTATATAAGTGCCAATGCTATGCTTCTCGAATAAAGATTCTTTGAAGATTTTCATCTGTCGGAACCATGACACAACTTCAGTTCAGTTTCCACAAGGTCTACCTAGAGATAAACAATTGTTTCTTTGTAGGCTTCGGTGGCTAACTGACACTGGCCGTCCACCTCCAAGCTTAAGGTTACTTTGCCTGAGAGTTACAGAAGATGGCTTCAAAAATGATTGCTTTAATTGAAAGCCGCTGTAGCACATTCCTTATTTGCGAAGCGGAGTTTATTTCCTTGGTGCTCATTCCGAAACTGAGCTAATCTAAAAATCTGACTCTGGGGAACATACACTAATGTGACAGATATGACAGTAATTCTCCCTGACTTCACTAGGACAATGATTTGGCCCAAAGGATAAATTACCATTTTTTTAAAAAAAAGAGCACATGATTACTGTGTGGAGAAATTATATATTCAAGAAACGCTGTACACATTAGCAGTTGAAATCTGGGTCGTAAAAATGAAGGATCCATGTAGAGAAAGGAAAGAGCTTAGAGTGTGCGCTTATGCACTCACTCACAAACCTGCTGGTCATCCTGATGCACAAAATGATAGATGATTAACTCTTGTTGAAGAATTCTAGAGTGGTTGTTGAGATTTTCAAAGACTATGCCACCAAGAGGAGAGGGTCAACTTATTTTCCGAAGCACCAGAAGGCGAGACAAGAAACGATGGATGGAAACTAATCAAGGAGAGAAGCAACCTGGAATTAAGGAGAAACTTCCTCCTAACAGTGAGGACAATTAACCAGTGGAACAACTTGCCTTTGGAAGTTGTGGGTTCTTAAATACTGGGGGTGTTTAAGAAGAGACTGGACATTCATTTGTCTGGAATGGTACAGGGTCTCCTGTTTGAGCAAGGGGTTGGATTAAAGGTCCCTTCTAGCTACATTCTGATTGAGTACAGATAGTTGTTGACTTATGATCACAACCGTGATCAGAATTTCTGTTGCTAAGCAAGGCAGTTGTTAAATGAGTTGTAAGGTCCGATCTGTACTCCTGTTGACACTCCTGTTGACCACCAGCTTCTCAAGTACTTAGGAGGTGAGGGACTGACCGCACAAGGAAACAACAGCCAAAAACTTAATAGCCAGCCATCAACACTCCAATGAACAACTAAAAGGCCACACACACCATATAAACAACACACATAGAATAGCCCAAATAGCCCACATAGAATAGCCCAAATAGCCAACAACATCCAATGAACAACTAAAAAGACCCACACAACTAAGTACCAGATCACAAGTCTTCAAACTGGCTGGCTGAGGAATTCTGGGAGTTGAAGTCCACAAGTCATAAAAGGGCCAAGTTTGAAGACCCCTGCTCTATACTGATGGTTGTAAATTGAAGACAACCTGTTCATTGTTGGAAGGATAGTATAAAGTAATAAACTATAATAAAGTAATAAAATAATAAATATAATAAAGTAATAAAACATAGGAAAAATGGTTGCAGGAATTGGGCATGGTTAGTCTAGTGAAAAGAAGGACCAGGGGGGACAGGATAGCAGTGTTCCAGTATCTCAGGGGCTGCCCCAAAGAAGAGGGAGTCAAGCTATTCTCCAAGGCACCTGAAGGCAGGACAAGAAGCAATGGATGGAAACTAATCAAGGAGAGAAGCAACCTGGAACTAAGGAGAAACTTCCTGACAGTTAGAACAATTAATCAGTGGAACAACCTGCCTCCAGAAGTGGTGAATGCTCCAACACTGGAAGTCTTTAAGAAGAGACTGGACAGCCATTTATCTGAAATGATATAGGGTCTCCTGCCTGAGCAGGGGGTTGGACTAGATGACCTCCAAGGTCCCTTCCAACTCTGATGTTTTATGTTCTAACCATAGGGATGCCAAATGCCAGCAAAGAGCAACATTAGCAATAAAAGTCACAAAACTCCCCCACGGAGCAAGCAACCCTCCAGTGTAATCAACCCAAGTTAAATTTCCCAATAAAATGATTGGGACGGATGAAGTTCCTCCAAGTTTTTTTTTTTTTTCTGCAAAGCTCATCAAGGCAAGCTGAGCTCCGAGGATTGCTATATTCCAATAAAAAGCATTTGTTCTATAAGTGGAAACCTAATAGTGTTCAGTTTGAGCAGAGCTTAGAAACTAATCTACATTTCTTTGCAAGTGCAGTTGTTTCCTCCAAAGGGTTTAGGGCATATTTGCAGCAAATATAGATTTTAGTTGACAGTTTAATGACACCGTGGATTAGAATGCATGGACCGTTAGTAACTGATCTGCCCAGATTGTCTTGTCAGGAATTTTTTTTTTGTCTCTATTGTCCATTGAATCAGGCTGTATATCCAAAATAGTAGTAGTAGTAAAGTTAGAAGGGACCTTGGAGGTCATCTAGTCCAACCCCCTTCTCAGGCAGGAAACCCTACACCATTTCAGACAAGTGGCTGTCCAGTCTCTTCTTAAAAACTTCCAGTGTTGGAGCATTTACTGCTTCTGGAGGCAGGCTGTTCCACTGATTAATTGTTCTCATATATATATATATATATATATATATATATATATATATATATATATATATAAATCTCTCTTTCTGATGGAAGAATGGGCTGCTTTTATCCTTGGTTCACAGATGGTCCCACTCCCTAATTTATGGCCCACAACTCAGCCCCCAAACTCATCACCTGAAACTCAGGGGCAAAACAACTGATACTCAGCAATAAAACACCCAGCAATAAAAAGATGCAAAGTAGATATAATAATAATAATGGTAAAGTTGGAAGGCGCCTTGGAGGTCATCTTGTCCAACCCCCTGCTCCGGCAGGAAACCCTATACCATTTCAGACAAATGGCTGTCCAATCTCTTCTTAAAAACTTCCAGTGTTGGAGTATTCACCGCTTCTGGAGGCAGGTGGTTCCACTGGTTAATTGTTTTACCTGTCAGGAAGTTTCTCCTTAGTTCTAGGTTGCTTCTCTCCTTGCTTAGTTTCCATCCATTGCTTCTTGTCCTGCATTCAGGCGCCTTGGAGAATAGCTTGACTCCCTCTTCTTTGTGGCAGCCCCTGAGATACTGGAAGACTGCTATCATGTCCCCCCTCGTCCTTCTCTTCGTTAAACTAGACATACTCAATTCCAGCAGCCTTTCCTTATATGCTTTAGCCTCCAGTCCCCTAATCATCTTTGTTGCTCTTCTCTGTACTCTTTCTAGAGTCTCAACATCTTTTTTACATTGTGGTGACCAAAACTAGATGCAGTATATTTTTCACCCATTTTCTTTGAAATGACACCTCCTGTGCTACCGCACAACTCTCAATATTATATCCCTGTGGTTTGCAGGTTCCCCCCCCCAAGCTTAAGTAAAACAATTCCAATATATTGGCCCAATGAAACAATCGGTGGAACAACCTGCCTCCAGACGTTGTGGGTGCTCCAACATTGGGGGTTTTTAAGAAGAGGTGGACAGCCATTTGTCTGAAATGGTGTAGTGTTTCCTACCTGAGCAGGGGGTTGGATTAGATGACCTCCAAGGTTCCCTCCAGCTCTGCTTTTCTGACCCCAGCTGCAAAATTTTTGGCTGACTACGTTCTATATAAACCTGTATTCTAATATCCATTTAAATGAGGCCCTGTTCTTTGTACTCAAAATAAATGTTTATGTCTATCTGTTTGTCAATCATCCCTCCCTCCCTTCATGCATCTGTGCATTTGTGCATCCATGCATCCATGCATCCATGCATCCATGCACCCATCCATGCACCCATGCATCCATCCATGCACCCATGCACCCATACACCCATGCACCCATCCATCCACAACATATTATTGTTGCATTTATTGTTAATCCTTATTGAAAATGATTTATTTCAGGCAATCGTTGGAAGCTTCAGTTTAAAAGAACTTAAAAGAAAGGCAGAGTACAGATGGTCCTCAAATTACAGCGGTTCATTTAGTGACCGTCCTAAGTTACTGAAAAGAGTGACTTATGACTGTTCTTCACATTTACAGCCGCTGCAGCATCCCCATAGTCATGTGATCAAAATTCAGACGCTTGGCGGACTGTCTCATATTTATGACGGTTCCAATGTCTGGGGATCCCATGATCCCCTTTTATGGGGAAGGCAGGTTCACTTAACAACCGTGTTACTAACTTAACAACAACAGTGATTCACTTAACAGCTGTCATAAAGTGGGGCAAAACCCACTTAACAGCTGTCTCGCTGAAGGAAACAGGTAGATTTTAAACCGTCGTTATCTGTTACATAGATCCATTCTTCTAGAATTAAGTAAAATGTCATCAAACGATTTGTAAGCTTTTCCAGACCTCTTTGTGAGAGAGGTGGGACATGCAGGAAAGAGGGAAGAAAAAGTCAACCAACAAAACTTGGAAGTTAACGGAAGAAGAGATCCTGCATAAAATTTTATCATATGCTGAGATGGACAGGCTTACAATGATTATGAAAGACAAGACAGAACACGAATACTTCGAAATCTGGGGCAAATTTTACCGTTGGTATGAATTAAGGAGAACTGCTCGGACTTTAAGTTAATGATAGAATTAAAAGATATATATAACTGTACATATAATTGTATATATAATTGTATTGTATAGAAGATGAAGCTTATATAGAGGTTAAGAATGATGTACCATGATAGGAACTGATAGGAAAATTCATTCTGGAATGTCATGTTTGTCCATTGTTGTTTTAATTGTATTATGAATAAAAATAGTTAAAAAAAACTTGGAAGTTGTTGGGAAAAAAATTATCAATGGTTAGAGACACATTAGAACTTGAAGCATTTAATATTTTAGAATAAATGACTGATTTTTAATCCAGTTCTAACTAACCTTTTGAGGATACGATTACTTTTCTTGATTTACTGATTTTCATTTGTTACTTTTGATTGTTAGGATTATTTTTTTTAGATTTTATTAGTAGTGTTACTTTTATTAGCAGTGTTACTTAATAGATTAACGTATTTGTTTACTAATTGTTTTAATCTGTTACAGTTTAAGCTTTGTTAAAAATGGTTGAACATGATATTTACTCACTATTATGATACGTACGGTTGCTTGTTTGTTGAAATAAGTGATTGTACCTATCCTTATTTTACCCTAATTCCTTATTTCCTTCCCCTCCCCATTTCCTTTTACCCTTCCCTTTACCATACATGTATTGTTCCTATTTTTCCTTACCTATATAAATTTAATAAAATTTTGTTAAAAAAAAAAACTTGGAAGTTGTCCGGGTGATACAGTGATGAGGTTTACAACTTCAAAGGAATTTGTAAGATTGAAAGACAGAGAAGACCTTCTGAATCTTGTACCTGAAGGACTTTTGATACATTTCCAGGGAATCTGAAGGTCCAAGAATATAGGTAATAGTATAAAGTTGGAAGGGACCTTGGAGGTCATCTAGTCCAACCCCCTGCTCAGGCAGGAAACCCTACACCATTTCGGACAAGTGGCTGTACAGTCTCTTCTTAAAAACTTCCAGTGTTGGAGCATTTACTGCTTCTGGAGGCAGGCTGTTCCACTGGTTAATTTTCTAACTGTCAGGAAGTTTCTCCTTAGTTCTAGGTTGCTTCTCTCCTTGGTTAGTTTCCACCCGTTGCTTCTTGTCCTGCCTTCAGGTGCTTTGGAAAATAGCTTGATTCCCTCTTCTTTATGCAGCCCCTGAGATATTGGAATGCTGCTATCATGTCCCCCCTTGTCCTTCTCTTCGTTAAACTAGACATACCCAATTCTAGCAACCGTTCCTTATATGTTTTAGCCTCCAGTCCCCTAATCATCTTTGTTGCTCTTCTCTGTACTCTTTCTAGAGTCTCAACATCTTTTTTACATCGTGGGGACCAAAACTGGATGCAGTATTCCAAGTGTGGCCTTACCAAGGCATTGAAGAGTGGTATTAATACTTCACGTGATCTTGATTCTATCCCTCTGTTAATGCAGCAGGTGATCTTAATTCATCCAATCAAACCTTTTAATCTACAGTCAAAAAGCAGCATATCAAACCCGATCATTGTCTGATGGCTCAAAGCGATTACTCAGTAGTAAATCTGTAGATTCCTTGATGTATTTCTGCTTTAGAAATAAAGGGAAACCAGGTACTGCCCTTGAAAACAAAAGCCATTGCGTTTTCACCCCCACTCTTGAAAATACACATTTATGGTTTTACATTAAGAAAAGGACCCAGAAGATATGAAAATGATTGCTTTATTGATCTGTGTTCTCTGTAATCAATACATACTATAGATACCTGGTGGGAATCTTGCAAATCTTTGGCAATCATTTAGTTCCACATCATTTCAGTCGAGGTATGATTTTTTTCCCCCCCATCAATGGCCTGATTACTGGACCCAAAATTGCAACATAGATTCGTGAACAAATCAAAATTAAAAATCACTGCTCAGCTTTAAAGTAGAGTTTCTCAAGCTTAGTCAAGGTTAAGATGTGTGGATTTCAACTCCCAGAATTCCCCAGCCTTCCTTCTTTAGAGCATCTCAACCCCTGAGTTCCCATCCTTTCCTTATTCAGAAAGAAGGTTAAAAACGATATTATTTTTTCACACACCGTTCGCAGTGGAGAATCTTCAAAAGTGGATAGCACATGTTGTATTTTATTTTGATGGCAAGTCTTATATTTCTATTGCTTTATTATTCTGAACACCTCTATTATTCTGTGGGAAGTCAGCCCCCCAGAGAAAGAAATATTGAAAGGGAAGAAAAATGTATTTTCTCAAAGGATCTTAGAGGCAGAAAAGCATGCCCAGTTTTTCTTAATAGCCCCAAGTCTCCCTCCCCAAAGCAGAAACCAGCTCTGTAGAAATGCAGATGTAAACCATCAGGAAGGTTGAAGCTAGAAGCTTAGGAAGACAAAGACTCTTAAAATCTACATACCCCACCCAAACTCTAAGACAGAATAGGATTAACCCACAGATGCCAAAGAGACACTGGTCAAATTATATGACACAAGAAGCCTCAAACAGGAAACAACTCCAAACAAAAGGCTCCAGAGGGTAGAAAAACCCACTCCCTACATGTGCTCTCTCTCTCTTTTCTTCTAGAGCCATCTTTCTGTCTGGGTCTCCTCTCCAATCAACTGCAACCTTCTTTCTAAAGCAGTCGCCATGTTGTTTATTCCCGGCTTGGACGGAACCACGATGAAGACTTTTCTTTCAACAATTCTAAGCAACCTACAATCTAATGGCAGATGGCATGTAATTTTGGTAAATAAATAACTTGCTAACTAGTGCCATTGCAATAAATGGGCACTTCTGCAAATTTTAGATGTTCTGTTTCTTTTCTGTCCTCACTTTCTTTCTCTCTCCCCCCCTTTTTTTAACTGCAATTGCTTACAGCTAAAGTCAACAGAATTTGTAACAAATTACTGCAAAATGAGGAGGTGGCATAAGGTCTCTATGATCTGCCACAGAGAAATCCCGACAAAGGGTCTCATTTGCAACTTTTATTGTTCTGGAAGTGAATATCACTAGCAGCAAAGATTTTTGTGCATGACTTTCAATCACTAAAGGCTGAAATAAGGTTTGCATCTATTGTTAAAGGCCAAGGAAACAGCAATTAATTCCTGCCTGCTGAGCCATTGATGGAAAAAGAAGGCTGGGCTAAAATATTTACAAGAATTATACTCAATCAAGAGGAGACTGCAGTTATTAACTTCTGACATCGTTTTGAATTTTGTGTAGCATTGGCGATGTTCCTCTGGGGCAGAATTATGAAGCACTTTTGAGTTAATAGACCAATGCATTGATCATACTGACTTTGATGGAGCAAACGTTGTGATTAGTATCCAAGTACTGTATCTAACTCAAGATGCATTGAGTCTACAATATCTTCTGATCCCGGGCGCATTTGAGCTAATTTAACCGATATATTTCTTTCTTGCAAACTCATATGCTGACTATATGTCAGTCTCATCTACTTTATTGAGTTGTTGCATAACTCAAAGGGGATCAGATGAATCCCATGCTCCAAGAGGCACGATACCAGTGGTAAATAAAAAAAATCTCAAGCATGGATCAACACAGTGAGGTCTTGTTTTCCACTGGTATTCCAGATGCCAAATATGTGCTAGATATCTAGATGTCCAAGATAATGTATATGCAGGAGATAAGTTTTGCACAATGTACCGTCTAACTCAGTGGTTCTCAATCTGTGGGTTGGGACCCCATTTGGGGTCGAATGACCATTTCACGGGGGTCGCCAAACAAGGCTGTCTGCCATTCCCCCCCCCTTTTCTTTGACCACGCCCCTGGCACCCGGTGATGTATAAGTGGTTGGGGGTCACCACAACATGGGGAACTGTATTATGGGGTCGCGACATTAGAAAGGTTGAGAACCACTGTTCTAACTGAAGGAAGCCACACCAATTTTAGAGAAGTATCTCTTAGTTCCTCTGCATATATATCTCGAAGTAATAAGTATTAAATTATGTATTGATTATTTTGCCCATAGATACATAGATTATATCCTGAAGACCACCTTCCAACAGTATACTTTCAGCAGTATTCATCAATGTCACGTTGCTTCAGCTGTTTCTCGCCCTTGGTTTATTGACTCTGTGATCTCAGATATTATGAATTTTTGGGCAAGTTGTTCCTTGGTTTAAACCTGCATCTCCATCTTAATATTATTAGAATTTGGAACGCATAAAATAACTAGAATTAAGTCTTATATAGTAATGTACCGAAAGCAAGAACTTCATGCTGGGATTTTAAGTCCTTCTAAGCTTTATGATAATTAAGATTTTTATCTGCTCTTTCCTTGTTGTGGGATACAATTGATTTTCCACAACACTGACATGCTATCAGCTTAATAAAGGCTTTTTAAAAAAAACCTAGAATAACAAGTATTTACAAGAGTGATAATAGGTTTGTAATGTGTGTTTTCCACAACCCAGACCTTTTTCACTGGGTCATGCAGCTTAATTCTACTAATGTTTTACAAGAAACAAGCAGAAATTCTAACTTGGCTACATGACTTAGTAAAGGAAAAAGGATTTGATTGGATACCAGTATATGCTTCTGAAGGACAGAATAATAGAAGAATAGAGCTGGAAGGGACCTCAGAGGTCTTCTAGTCCAACCCCCTGCTCAAGCAGGAGAACCTAGAACAGGGATGGCGAACCTTTTAGAGACCGAGTGCCCAAACTGCAACCCAAAACCCACTTATTTATCACCGGGTGCCAGGTGGGCGTGGCCCACTGGGTGGACATGGCTGTGGTGGCTATGGCAGACTGGGTGGGTGTGGCCAAGGTGGGCGTGGTCACCTCGATGTTGCTCATGGGGAGAGATGCTTGTGGGGGCCGGGCAGGGTTGGGGGAGATCCAGGGGGTCTCTGGCAGGTGGGGCGGTGGGCAGGAGGCTCGTCCTGTGGGCTGAGGTGAGGCAAGATGAGGCAGGGTGGGGGTGCCATTGTCGCAGGGCAAGGCAAGGCAAGGGCTGGAGCAGCTGCTTCCTGACACCATCGGCCCCCACACACAGAGGCCAGTGGGTGCATGGAGGCCGACAGTGTCTGTCAGCAGCCACAGCCTGCCGACCCTTTGACCAGCGCACTCTGGGACTCCGCAGCCCGCCGCCAGTAGTTCAGAGAAGCCGCCTCTGAGCTGGACGGACAGCCAACAGCTGAGGAGGCTATGCAGTGCCCGGGAAAAGGAGACCATGCAAGGCCAGGAGGGATGGGACGGGAGTGGGATGCATCTGGCCACATGGGACTTCGGTGAGTTAGCGGATGGCTACTTGAAGAGGGATGGTTGCCATCTCGGGGGCATGGCACACGTGCCCACAGAGAGGGCTCTGAGTGCCGCCTCTGGCACGCGTGCCATAAGTTCGCCACTACTGCCCTATACCATTTCAGACAAATGGCTGTCCAGTCTCTTCTTAAAAACCTCCATTGATGGAGCATCTACAACTTCTGGAGGCAACCTTTTCCACTCACTGTCAGGAAATTTCTCCTTAGTTCCAGGTTGCTTCTCTCCTTGGTTCGTTTCCAGCCGTTGCTTCTCATCCTGCCTTCAGGTGCTATGGAGAACAGGTTGAATCTGAACTACTAACAGTCAAAACAATTTGGTGATAGATAAGAGTCAATGGAATTAAAGGTGGGATGGACTTAGATCTCTTGTGGGAGTGAAGGGACTCAAGACTGATGACACATTTAACCCTTCCCTCAGGCTCAGCCTGGTCATCTCCTACAACGTGGTCCCTAACTGCCAGGCTGCGGCCCACGACCTATTTGCAACCAGGTCACGGGTTGGCACACAGGCACAATTTTTTTCCTTCAGAAAATTTTGATTGATTACGATGACTGACCTTTAGAAAAGGGGCGGGGGAGTCTCGTGTACTGTAAACAACCACAAAAATATAAAGGCCCATCTTATTGCTGTTTTTGTAAAATGTGATCTATGACATCAATCAAAGGCAGCTAAGAAAGGAGATGGGCTTGTGTACTCGCACGCCCCAGGGAGACGCAAACACACTTGCACGTACCGACCCCTATTGATTTTGCAGCAGGAAATAAACTCAGTGGCTGATGGAAAAACTCACACTTAATAGAGCAGGGAAGATAGTAAAAAAAATGGCTTGTTTCTTGTTTTTCTTTGAAGACGTTTCACTTCTCATCCAAGAAGCTTCCTCAGTTCTTCAGTTCAGTTTCAATGTGGATAGAAAATTGTAGCGTATGCAGTTGGAAAGGCTTTCTCATATTTGCGACTGCAACCTGACTCAGACATGATGCCATTCCAGGAAATAATAATAATAATAATAATAATAATAATAATAATAATAATAATAATAATAATAGTAAAGTTGGAAGGGACCTTGGAGATCATCTAGTCCAACCCCCTGCTCAGGCAGGAAACCCTATACCATGTTGGACAAATGGCTGTCCAGTCTCTTCTTAAAAACTTCCAGTGTTGGAGCATCACCACTTCTGGAGGCAGGTTGTTCCACCGGTTAATTGTTCTAACTGTCAGGAAGTTTCTCTTTAGTTCTAGGTTGCTTCTCTCCTTGATTAGTTCCCATTCTGTCCTGCCCTCAGGTACCTGTTGGGGGCCTGGGCAAGTGTGGGACAGATCTGAGGGTCTCTGGCAGAAGGGGGTGGGACCGGGGCAAGTGCCAAGGCATGGTCCAGTGGAGGAGCCTCACTGCCTGCTGAAACCTCTCCGCCGGAGCCCATCAAGCCGGATATGTGAAGTAGGCTGGCCACTTCCAGGCGATGGTGCATTTCTTCATTCCTCACAAAGGGGGACCCCTCCCCAGCACGCATCCAGGGGGCAGGGCTGACGTGGCAGGTGCTGGTTCCTTGCTGTTTCCAGATAGCCTTGTGGAGCTAAGACTGAATGCGTTTCAGCCTAGATGGCCACCACAAAATTGTACATTGGCTCCCGGCCAGACTGGGCCAGGGCCAAGACAGCAGGGGCCGTTCCCTCAATGTTTCCAGGATGGCTTCGCGGACCACAGGAAACCACTTCACGGGCTGCATCTGGCCCTCGGGCCGTGTTTGGCATGTCTGCACTACACCAAACCAGTTCTCTACTTTCAGTATCAGCAGATGAGGAATGTTTTCTGGCTTAACCTGACACTGCCGAATATATAAACCACAGGTCTCAACTGAAACCTTAAAGAGTACGCTTGTTGTTTTTATTCTCATATAGATTTACTTCATGTATTTTGCCTCTGGGAAATTAACTTTGCACATACATTATTAATACATCTGGTGAATTATTTAACGCGGCATGTGTAATCTGTATTAGCATTTCTTTAGGTTATTTTTTTTTGACAGACTTATTTTTTTTTCCAGTCCTATCCATATATCAATCCATCAGTTTGGTTCCACTCACAGATCAGCATGGAAGTAATAAAATAGTGATTACACAGAAATAGAAACCCCAAAAATTATAAAAGTCACACCGGTAGGATAAAGCAAGGCAAAGATAAAATTGTTAAGGTAAAATTACAGAGCAGAGATGTCAAAAGTCAGAAGAGTCCTGTACTATAACATTACAATTAATTGTACAATGAATGATCTAAATGCTATAAATAACTATAAATAGATGACTATAAAAAGCCATGGCTAATTCTAGAATTAATAAAACATGATTGGAATGTATAGCTATGCTAGTTTGTATTATACCTGATACGTGCTGAAAACCTGTTAGGGTTATTGGGATTAAGATCATTATGGACCAACCTGAAGGCAGAGCCTGGGGATGGAGTCAGGAGAGGAAGCAGCCTAGAATCAGTATGTAGCCACAAATGGGAACTTCTTTCCATTCTATTCCATTCCACATCCATATTCCATATTCCAATATTCTATTCTATTCCGTTCCTTTCCGTTCCACCCTGTTCCGTCCCGTTCCATCCCATTCCATTCCATTCTATTCCATTCCACATCCATATTCCATATTCCAATATCTATTCTATTCATCCCTGCTTCGGACAGGAAGGCGGTGCAGAGAGTGGTGAGGACGGCAGAAAAGATCATTGGCAGCTCCCTCCCTCCCATCCAGGACATAGCGCAGAAGCGCTGCTTGAGCAGAGTCCATAAGATTGTCTGGGACACCACACATCCTCTCCACAACCTGTTTTCCTTGTTATCTTCTGGGAGGGGGGGGGCCCTCCGTGGTATCCATAGCAGAACATCCAGATTCAGCCATAGTTTCATTCCATACAGCATTAACCTTGTGAACTCTCAGGCTTCCTCCTTCCGTTATATATTCAAGATGGACAGTATTTAATATTTATTTGCTACGTATATGTAGGGGTTAGGGTCTATACATATATTGTTCATAGTATGTTTAGGTGTGTGTCATGTACGTGTTTCACTTTGAAAGCGGGCAACTAAATTTCATTTTTGATGTGTGCCATTGTGCCCATAGGAAAAAAATGACAATAAAGGTTATCTTATCTTATCTTATCTTATCTTATTGACATGGTTCCGAAAGAAAGCAGATTTTCAAAGAATTTTGAGGCTTTTTCCTCTAAAAGAATCTTTTATTATTCTGCATAGCTTCGGCACTAACAAAGTTAAGCCAGAAACTGAATCCTCCCTCCCCCAAGCATCTGTAACAAAGCATAACTCACTCCTTCATTTTACAGTCATCAATCACATTCTCCAATTAATGTGAACCGTGAGGTGCCCCTCCCGGTGCAGCTGAGCTGACCTTGGCCACACTGTGCCCAGACATTGTTATGGTTGACTTGCATACTTTCCCACCCCTTAACCTACTGCTATCTGTCTTAACTCTAGAAATGCTGCTCGGCTAAGTAAAACAGGTTTGCTTCTTCATATATGGCAAGCAAGAACATACGATGTTAGCAGTCTTGACACTTATCTTATCTTATCTTATCTTATCTTATCTTATCTTATCTTATCTTATCTTATCTTATCTTATCTTATCTTATCTTATCTTATCTTACCTTACCTTACCTTACCTTACCTTACCTTACCTTACCTTACCTTACCTTATCCTATCCTATCCTATCCTATCCTATCCTATCCTATCCTATCCTATTCTTTGCATTTATTGCTTATTTTGGTGAAAAGTGCAAAGAGGAGCAGTTATACATTCTCAACACTTGATGAGAGGAGGAGGAGGAGGAAGAAGAAGAAGAAGAAGGAGAAGGAGGAGGAGGAGGAGAAGAAGAAGAAGAAGAAGAAGAAGAAGAGGTGGAGGAGGAGGAGGAGAAGGAGGAGGAGGAGGAGGAAGAGAAGAAGAAGAAGAAGAAGAAGAAGAAGAAGAAGAAGAAGAAGAAGAAGAAGAAGAAGAAGAAGAAGGAGGAGGAGGAGGAGGAGGAGGAGGAGGAGGAGGAGGAGGAGGAGGAGGAGGAGGAGGAGAAGAAGAAGAAGAAGAAGAAGAAGAAGAAGGAGGAGGAGGAGGAGGAGGAGGAGGAGGAGGAGGAGGAGGAGGAGGAGGAGGAGAAGAAGAAGAAGAAGAAGAAGAAGAAGAAGAAGAAGAAGAAGAAGAAGAAGAAGAAGAAGAAGAAGAAGAAGAAGAAGAGGTGGAGGAGGAGGAGGAGAAGGAGGAGGACATCCAGCAAATGTGAACTTCTTCTTTTGTTACTTATTTAAAATTATGCTTTAAATGTACTGCAATATATATACGCCAATTATATGGAAGGATATCTTTATTTAGGCTAGAATTTTCTCATTCGACCTGCAGTTGATATTTCCAAGTGACTCTCTAAATTATGAACAAGTAACGGGAGACAATTGGTTAGTAGATGATTAATTGGCCAGGCATTTAAATTGAAATTTTCAAACCACCTCGGAAATCGGGATGCCAGCTTCCTATTAATTTCGGACATTCAGGAATAGGACTGACCAGATGTCCTAGACATATATGAAAATCTCAGTAGGAATGAAATGAATCCCTTGTGAAGCAGGTGGTTTGTCTCCATTTGCTTCCTTACGAAAGGAGAATTCTCAGGATAATTGGCGCATACGATGGTATATGAAGCTGTAATTGCATTTTTTCCCCTCTACGCTTTCAGATAGACGACATTAGAAGAGATCTTGATGGCTTTCCAAAATAAAGTATGTTTGAGTCAAACAATATTATTATATATGTCAATAATCTTAAAGTGCAGGCCGGCACCAAGCTGTGTGTGCCATAGGAGAACTGCCAATATCCCTCCATAAGAAACACAAAGACATAAATAATTAAAACAAAAAGTAAATAATGGTTAGTATTCAGAGTACTTGCTCGCAGATGGAGCATCTCAAGGCCTCTGCCTATTAGCCACTGGCTTGAGACTTTAATGAGTCGATTAATTTAGATGGTTTGAATATGGATAATTCGATGATGCGTAGACCTATCAGTAGCCACCACTAAAGTTGGAAATATGCAACATCTGTCTGTTTAGAAGTATCATGTAAATGCATTCCTGGGAGTTGAAGGAGATTAAAGAGTAAGGCCCTCCAAACAATTGGAGTCTGCATGAAAACTGTCCAAATTTGGTGGCTGAGTGATGGCCCCTTAAGGAACAAAGACTCTTGGGGAAGAAGTAAAAACACCACAGGGTGAGATTTCCCTAGTGTTACTGCTGCCTTAAGAGGGATATGATCAGTGGTGGGATTCAAATAGGTGAACAACTGGTTCTCTGTGTGGATGCTGCTTCCAGAAATCCATTCTGGGTCTGGGCAACAAAAAATTAGCTACTGGTTCTGCCACAATCACTGCAGATGGGGACTGCACCCAAGAAATTAAAAGACGCTTGCTCCTGGGGAGGAAAGCTATGGCAAATCTAGACAGCATACTAAAAAGCAGAGACATCACCCTGCCAACAAAAGTGCGTATAGTTAAGGCCAAAGTTGGACCATAAGAAAGGCTGAGCACCAAAGAATGGAGGCCTTTGAACTATGGTGCTGGAGAAGACTCCTGCGAGTCCCCTGGACTGCAAGGCGATCCAACCAGTCAGTCCTAGAGGAGATCAACTCTGACTGCTCTTTACAAGGCCAGATCCTGAAGTTGAAACTCAAGTACTTTGGCCACCTAATGAGAAGGAAGGACTCACTGGAGAAGGGCCTAATGCTGGGAAAGATTGAGGGCAATAGAAGAAGGGGATGACAGAGAATGAGGGGGCTGGATGGAGTCCCTGAAGCAGTAGGCGTGAGCTTAAATGGACTCCAGAAAATGGTAGACAGGAAGGCCTGGAGGAATGTTGTCCATGGGGTCGCGATGGGTTGGACACGACTTCGCAACTAACAACAACTGGTTCTGCTGAAGTGGTGCAAACCGGTTGAATCCCACCACTTGGCATGATGGCTCAGTGGTTAAAGATGCTAAGCTTGTCAGCTGGAGAGCTGGCAGCTCACATTTGAGTCCCAAGCTCTGTGCAACAGGGTGAGTTCCCGTTCCTTGTTCCAGCACATGCCTGCCTAGCAGTTAGAAAGCATGCCAATGTGAGTAGATTAATAGGTACTACTTTGGTGGGAAGGTATCAGCATTCCATGTGCCTTTGGCCTATAGTCATGATGGCCACATGATCATGGAAATTGTTTTTGGACAACACTGGATCCCTCGGGCGAGAAATGGAGATGAGCACTATGCCTAGAGTTTGATGTGACTGACAGGAAGACCTATACTTTCATTGTTGCCTTAATAAAACAGGATTTATGATGCGGTCCAACAGATTATGGAGGAGTTGAGGAAAATTTGCAGAAGGCCACCTCTGTCAATAAATATTCTTCTCAGAATAGCAATAGCACGTAGACTTATATCCTGCTACACAGTGCTTTACAGCCATCTCTAAGCAGTTTACAGAGTCAGCCTGTTGCCCCCCAACAATCTGGGTCCTCATTTTATTGACCTCAGAAGGATGGAAGGCTGAGTCAACTTTGAGCCAGTGAGAATCGAACTGCTGGCGGCTGGCAGTCAGCAGAAGTAGCCTGCAGTACTGCATTCTAACCACTGCGCCACCACTGCTCTTATATATGCATTTCTGATTTCAATGCCCAGGTTAAAATAACCCAAAACTTCCCACAATATTAATAAGACTCTGCATGTTTATTTTTTCAGGAGAAATAATTGAGAAACTAACGCTAAACCAGTGGTTCTCAACCTGTGGGTCGGGACCCCATTTGGGGTCGAACAACCATTTCACGGGGGTCGCCATACAATGCAGTCTGCCATTTTTTCCCCCTTTTCCTTAGCTGTGCTACTTCCTTTTATTCTATTGGCTTTTGAAAGCCAATAGAATAGACTCTCTTGAATAGAGTCTAATTCTATTGGCTTTCAAAAGCCAATAGGAATTGTCCAGGCTGTCTCTGCCCTGCTGAGCCTGCCAAAAGTCCTATTCTGCAAACAGTGCTGCACCAGTTGAGTAGTCCTTGACTTATGACCGGTTGAGTAGTCCTCGACTTATGACCGGTTGGGGGTCGCGGCATTAAAAAGGTTGAGAACCACTGCGCAAAACTATTTTCATTTTGTTCTTTTGTGCAGTCAGTTCCCAGCTGCTTTCAGTTTTGAATACGCAGTGTATTCCAGAAATGGAAAAAAAAGTAGTATCGAAAATAAATTATTACCCAATTAGTACAAAGAAAAGCCATAACATAATTGAAAAATGCACATGTCCATAGCTTATGGCTACAGTTCTCACAAGGGTTTGCAATCCGTTCCTAGAAGCTATTTGCCCACATGCAGATATATTCTAATTACTGTTCTCCACAGAATATTTGAACAACGGTTACAGGAATCTGCAGTTATTAAATGTCAGCTGAATGTGAATTTCTTCTGTGTTCCTCTAATGACAGGTTGACCATCTTGACAGAATAGAAGGTCATCTCAAATAAACTCACTTTCTCAATCACCATTCTTGATAGCAAAATGCAAGCTAGCAGAAGTACGCTACTGCAAGGGATTCCATAATACAGGGGTCATCCTTCTCTGATTTCTCAGACTCAGCTGCTGGGTCCACTGGCTGGCAAGGAATCACAACAAATGGGAAGGGCTTGTGTGGGTTGGTTGAGGGTTGGTGCTGTCATTGGTTGGCTCTGTGGTTGATTTGAATTCCGAGGAGTTTATAGGCCAGTTGTAGGTCGATGTGTCTATTCATGGAATTGCTTGTGGAGTGCCAGGCTTCAGTGAACTCACGCATGTGACAGCTGGTAGCATGGCTGACGATTCTAGTATTGCTATAATCAAATTGATACTGTTTGGTGTCAGTGTGGGTAGAGATTAGGGATTTGGGATTGTGGTGTTGGACTGCCAGCTGATGTTCATCTATTCTGGTTTTTAATCAACATTTGTGACATTGTCCCATGTAGAATTGGTTGCAATTGTTACCGTTAATTTTGTAAATTTACATTGTTTCTTTCATCCTTCTATATCTTGTCTTTGGTTCCAGCTAATTCCTGGCGGAGTGCGGCTGTGGGTTTGTGGGCTATTGCTATTTCTAGGGATTGGAGAATTCTGGCTATCATTTCCAACACCCTTTTTGTGTATGGCACAACCCAATCATCAGGAAGCATTTTTTTTTTAAAAAAATAGAGCAATGTCATTGTTACATGAAAAGCAAACAAAAATCGGATACTCCAGTCTGTTAAGCTTCCCAATAGATTAGAATCTCAAAAATAGGAGTCAATGTATTATGCATCAACCTGATTTTTGAGCATGCAAATTTCCTAAACATTGATTGATCTATGGATTTCATATAGTCCTATGTTACATTCCTATGGAATCTTGAAACAGTAAACAACTTTAATTCGGGCATAGAAGATTGCCACATTGATTGGTCAATGCAACATGGATGTCTTATAACATTTTCAGGGCAAATTTTGTTTCTTTGGGCTGATCAGTCATTTAAACATTGCTCTTCAAACCAAGGATTTCCCAACCCAGCTTACACGAGCAGAAATTCACCCACAAAAATTCTAAACCATTAGAATACGCAAGAACATCCGTGGCTGAAAAGCACCGAGCAAAATGATGAAACAGCAGCCATGTAAATAATTAAAATGTTTCTAAACAGGAAGTATTTCAAAACCAACACCAATGAATTAAAATGCTTTTCTCTGGTATTGAAGAGGTAAAATATAAAAAAATGGGCAGGAAATTTTAGAATAGGAAACTGCTATTGGAAAGTCTACGCCTCAGAAGTTGTTGCATCTCATCATGGCTAAACCACTGGGACAAGGCCTTCCAAGGTGAATTTACCTCCTTCAATTGCTGTTTTCCCAATGCAATCAAGAACTTCGTGGATACTCAAGGTGTCTAATTTAGCAGAAATGGCAAAAATCTCCGCTTATTTGAAGGACCATTCACAAGAAAGATATATTTCGGTTTGGAGAAGATGGATAGATTATATTCAGAATAAATATGAGACTAAAAAGTATTATCTAGCTTATGAATAAATTTTAGATTATTATTAATAGTTTAATATGGTTGAATTTATATTAATTTTAGTATTATGGTTTAATTATATTATTATTTTTGTTTTTAATTTGTTAATATTTATCTTGAAAAGGAGTTAAAGTATGTTATGGATTTGATTGTTAGTATAGTTGGGTAATGTTAGTTAGATTATGATTGTTTATTTGTAACCCTGTAATCAGCTCTGGGAAGTGGGGGAGGGGGGTGGGGTGGGAGGGATTTGGGATATATATTGTATAAAATCTTTAAAACTTTTAATAATAATAATAAAAAAGAACTTCATGGCTTCATTGGAAGATGAAATGTTCCAGCAGTTGGTAGTGGAACCAACATTAAATAATAATAATAATAATAATAATAATAATAATAATAATGAAAAAAATAGCTGGGAAAGCAGATAATAATAAAACCTGGCAATGGCTAAGAGCAGGAAAATTGAAGAAAGAGACCGAGGGACTAATTCTGGCTGCACAAGACCAAGCCTTAAGGACAAATGCATACAAAGTCAAAATTGAGAAGACAGCAACAGACAGTAAGTGCTGCCTATGCAAAGAAGCTGAAGAAACAGTGGACCACTTGGTAAGTTGTTGCAAGAAGATTGCACAGACTGATTACAAGCAGCGGCATGACAAAGTAGCAACAATGGTGCATTGGAAGATCTGCAAAAAATATCATTTGCCTGTAAGCAAAAACTGGTGGGATCATAAAATAGAGAAAGTCATAGAAAATGATAAAATTAAACTGTTCTGGGACTTCAGAATTCAAACAGACAAGCACCTGCAACATAACACCCCAGACTTAACAATTGTCGATAAGAAAGACAAAAAAATCTGGATAGTGGACGTGGCAGTGCCTGGAGATAGCAGAATAGAAGAGAAAGAACTGGAGAAGATAACAAAATACAAAGATCTACAAATAGAAATAGAAAGACTGTGGCAAAAGCAAGCAAGGGTAGTACCAATAGTCATAGGCGCCTTGGGTGCAATCCCAAAACAACTGGAGCACCACTTGAACACAATTGGCATTGACAAATTCGCTATTAGTCAGTTGCAAAAGGCGGCCTTATTAGGAACTGCTTCCATCCTGCGACGATATCTGTAATACCATCAAACATCCACATCTGCCTATCCCAGGTCCTGGGTAAGGACTCGATAGGTAGACAAAATGCCAAATCCAGTCTGAACATCTGGCTGACTGTGCGATGATCAATAATAATAATAATAATAATAATAATAATAATAAAGTTGGAAGGGACCTTGGAGGTCATCGAGTCCAACCCCCTGCTCAGGCAGGAAACCCTATACCATTTTGGACAAATGGCTGTCCAGTCTTTTCTTAAAAACTTCCAGTGTTGGAGCATTCACCGCTTCTGGAGGCAGGTTGTTCCACTGGTTCATTGTTCTAACTGTCAGGAAGTTTCTCCTTAGTTCTAGGTTGCTTCTCTCCTTGATCAGTTTCCATCCATTGCTTCTTGTCCTGCCTTCAGGTGCCTTGGAGAATAGCTTGACTCCCTCTTCTTTATGGCAGCCCCTGAGATACTGGAACACTGCTATCGTGTCCCCCCTGGTCCTTCTCTTCGTTAAACTAGACATACCCAATTCCAGCAACCGTTCCTTATATGTTTTAGCCTCCAGGCCCCTGATCATCTTTGTTGCTCTTCTCTGCACTCTTTCTAGAGTCTCAGCATCTTTTTTACATTGTGGTGACCACAACTGGATGCAGCATTCCAAGTGTCTACTCAGGTTTTAAAAACAGGAAATCATTAAAGAGAACGTGATCAAGTTCAAGATATCTTCTGTGCAAATAAAAATCGAGCAGTTGAGTAGATGGTACCCCATCAGAATTCCCAATTTCTGCCAAGTGTTCAATACCAGATCAAAGCATTGAATTAAACCTAGACTAATCACCCCAGCTCTTCCAGGAGGTCTGTCAATCCTTGTTTTCTTTTTTTGTAAGAGAAACATCAAAACATTGTGTCAAAGGAAAAGGGCACTCTTCTTTACTGACCTGGAATCAAGAATACATTTGGTTTCATGGGTGTCATGTTAAAAATAAAACATGAAAAGCTAATAAGGCGATTGCAGGGGAAATCAGCACCAAGGACAGAGCCCTGAATAGTTTTGCTGTGAGTCAGTCTTGTTGGTTTTTTCATTCAGCCAGATTCTTGAGGAAAATTTCTTGAAACGTGGAAGCTTGCAGAGATATTACAAAAATCTTGAAATAAGCTAAGTCTATGGATTTTCTCCCCATATGATCAACAGGACTACTTTTTTTTTTTTTTAAAAAAAAAGTCAATATATGGATTGTTGTTGTTGTTGTTGTTGTTGTTAATTGCGAAGTCGTGTCCGACCCATCGCGACCCCATGGACAACGTTCCTCCAGGTTTTCCTGTCCTCTACCATTTTCTGGAATCCATTTAAGTTCACACCTACTGCTTCAGTGACTCCATCCAGCCACCTCATTCTCTGTCGTCCCCTTCTTCTCTTGCCCTCCATCTTTCCCAGCATCAGGCTCCTCTCCAGTGAGTCCTTCCTTCTCATTAGGTGACCAAAGTATTTGAGTTTCCACTTCAGGATCTGGCCTTCTAAAGAGCAGTCGGGGTTGATCTCTTCTAGGACTGACCGGTTTGAACACCTTGCAGTCCAAGGGACTCGCAGGAGTCTAATATATGGATTAGTCTTCCTAATATTTTGTCCCCCATTTTCCTTCCAGAGGGTTTACACCTCATATTCCATCATGCCAAGCCATGAAAGACAAATGGCCAGGGTCAATAGGAACAGCCAGACTATATGGTGGAGAAAACTGATAGACATACTAGAAATTTATCTCCAGTTCTTCTCTGGAGTATTTTGACTGTGTTTAAGTACTTAAGCTTTCTGATGTGTGAAATCAGTCAAACGATCTCTGCCTCTCTCACTGTTGTTTGAAAGCCGGGGTGTGCTTTGGAACGGTTTGTCTCACCCTTGGCAGATGGAGGATCTGTGGACTTCAACTCCCAGAATTCTCCACCACTTCTGAAGGCAAGCTGTTCCACTGGTTGATTCTTCTCACTGACAATAAATTTCTCCTTAGTTCTAGGCTGGACCTCTCTTTGATAGCTTCCATCCCTTACTTCTTATCCTGCCTTCAGGTGCTTTGGACAACAGGTTGACCCCCCCCTTCTCTATGACAATTCAAAATATTGGAAGACTGCTATTGTGTCACTTCTAATTCTGCTTTTCATTAAACTAGACATGCCCAATTTCTGCAACGGTTCACCTTACATTTTAGCTTCCAGCTCCCTAATCAGTGGTGGGATTCAGCCGGTTCGCACTGGTTTGGCAGAACCGGTAGCTACATTTTGCTGAGTTTGTAGAACCGGCTGAATGCACATTGCTTCTGGAAGTCCAGTCTAGGCCTCGGAGGGCTGGAGGAGGCCTTCCAGGCCTAGAATGGCCCACTGGAAGTGCATAGATGCCAGTTCCAGAAGTCCGTTCTAGGCCTTGGAGGCCTGGAGGAGGCCCCCCAGGCCTAGAAAGGCCCACCGGAAGTTCATGGATGCCACTTCCGGAAGTCCATTCTACGCTTCGGAGGTGTAGGCCTGCATCCAATAAGAGAACCGGTTGTTCAGGTATTTCAATCCCACCACTGCCTCTAATAACCCTTTTTGCTCTTCTCTGCACTCTTTCTAGAGTCTCAACATCTTTTTCCTATTGTGGTGACCAGAACTGGATGCAGTATTCCAAATATGGTCTCACCAGTGCAATTATGGACATTCCTTTTCTTTTTTAATATTCTTGATGAGCCTGAAGTGCAACGTAATTTCATTTTGGCTTATTTCTTTCCACTAGTTGTTATCATGTATTCTTGAAGCAGAGAGGGGATGATGAATCTCCAAAGGCAACATTCTAAGAACTTTTTATGAGTCCAATGTAATGACTTTTTATTAACAATTTATGTTCAAGGAGCATGAAATGAAACAAAGTTCTTAAACACATAATTTGTCCCGAGATGGCATTCCTGCCTTAAATGAGCAAAATATAATTTTAAAAGTGTAAGCTATAGTTAAATGATATCCCATTAAATATATTAATTTTCAGCAGACATTTATAGCATTGCATTTTTATTAATTAGTTATTAATTACTGCAGCTTAAGATATTGTTTACTCCCTGGGAAGAATAATATAATAGCAACAGCAATAGCACTTATATACTGCTTCATCATGCTTAAGCTGCTCTAAACAGTTTACAAGGTCAGCATGTTGCCTCCAACAATCTGGGTCCTCATTTTATCAACCTCGGAAGGATGGAAGGCTGAGTCAACCTTGAGCTGGTCAGGATTGAACTGCTGGCAGTGGGCAGAATTAGCCTGCAATACTGCACTTGAACCATCGCGCCCCCAGTCAATAAAGCTGTGATGGCATCTTCTTTCCCCTTGTATCATAAGTCATTCCAAACTGCTATGAAATAGCAGTAGCACTTAGGTGCATATATCACTTCACAGTGTTTTACAGCCCTCTTTAAGTGGTTTACAGAGTCAGCATATTTACCCCCAATCATCTGGGTCTTCAATTTATCGAGCTTGGAAGACTGGAAGGTTGAGTCAACCTTGAGCCAGTGAGAATCGAACTACTGGCAGTGAGCAGGGAGTTAGTCTGCAATACTATATTCCAACCACTGCACCACCATGGCTCACAGGGTTAGGGATTAATATTAGGTTATTATTAGGTTAATATTAGAGGTGAATATAATAATAATAATAATAATAATAATAATAATAATAATAATAATAATAATGATGATGATGATGATGATGATGATGATGATGATGATGATGATGATGTTGATAAGAAAAACAAAAAAGTCTGGATAGTGGATGTGGTAGTGCCTGGAGACAGCAGAATAGACGAGAAAGAACTGGAGAAGATAATAAAATACAAAGACCTACAAATAGAAATAGAAAGACTGTGGCAAAAGCAAGCAAGGGTAGTACCAATAGTAATAGGCCCCTTGGGTGCAATCCCAAAACAACTGGATCACCACTTGAACACCATTGGCATTGACAAATTCGCTATTAGTCAATTGCAAAAGGTGGCCTTACTAGGAACTGCTTCCATCCTGCAACAATACCTGTAATACCATCAAACATCCACATCTGCCTATCCCAGGTCCTGGGTAAGGACTCAATAGGTAGACAAAATGCCAAATCCAATCTGAACATCTGGCTGACTGTGCGATGATCCATAATAATAATAATATGTTTTGGCTTTTCCTCCAGGCATCAAACCAGGATGATAGATGAAATCATCATCTGGAAGGTAAAGTCTAGAACTGGTGAGCTTTTCCAGCATGTAGTTGAAATGTTGGTCTATGGATTCATTTCTGTTGATGTTGTATGGTTCTGATTGACACTAATGTTATTTGATGCATGGCACCCAGAATTGGGATTACATGAGTTGGTTGGATATATAAATCAAGCAAACAAATATATCAAATGCCAATTCTTGCCCATTTATGAATGGGAACGAGCTTGCGCAACCCTACTTTCAATTGTCATTTTCTTTGTTGCCTTTATTCAGCTAAAATGAAAATTCAGCACCATCTGAATATTTGTCCCCCTTTTTTACCAGAGGTGATCAAAATTTGACTGGTTATTGTTGACTGTCTTCTCTTTCCTAAGCCACAGAGCTCAGAAGTCTGTGAACAGTTCTAGCTTGTATTGGTTAACTCTCTTTGGTAGGTTGTGGATATCACAAAAACCTCAGGACTTCCAGTCTGTCGTATTTCAAGGGAATAAAAAAGGGGGGGAAAGATTCAAAGAGTAGAATACTACCTAAAAAAATATCTTGTGTTTATCCTATGATTTCTGACAATCTCCAAAGAATGAAGCTGTGTCTTCATTTCACCCACACAGATTTTGACAGATGAGTTGTGAGCAATACACCAAACCTGTCTCCCTGTTTGGCAGGCAGCAATCAGTCCTCAAGGAGGAACAATGAATGAAGCAAAACAGTTGTGATGGGTGACAGTCACATCCCTTTTCCAGGAAGACAAACATAGGGTCTTGTCTCCTTCTTCTAAATTACAAGGAACAACACTTCTTTTCTGCCGATGCGAAGTTGCCATGAAAATCCTACACTTTGCATGCTAGGCAAGCAAGAATCATGTTATACTATTATCTTCCCACTGAAGTGGTACCTATTTATCTACTCACATTTGCACGCTTTCAATCTGCTACGTGGGCAGGAGCTGGGGCACAGAAAATCGCATGAGGTTCAGGTCTTGAACAGATGTACTCTATGCCAGGGCTTTTCAACCTTTTCACCCATTGTACCACTTTTAGGATATGGCAATTTCCAAGTACCACCAGTCGTCTAGCAAGGTGTCAAAAACTTGATGACCAAAAAAAAAAAAAGGAAAAAAGTGATAAAGTACAGGTAGTCCTCGACTTACAACATTTCGCTTAATGACTGTTCGAAGTTACAATGGCACTGAAAAAAGTGCCCCCCAAGCCACAACCGAGCAAGATACCTGCCTGCCCACCCAGTGGTGCTCTTCCTCCTGTCCGAAGTTTTCATTGTTGTAGCATTTCTGTTCAGGATTGGCAGCGAAGGTGGGGTGGGGGGGGTGTTTGGTTTTTATTCCCCCCATCTGCTGGGTGGTTGCAGCAGGTTTTGTTCAATTCACATGACCCTGGAACACTGTGACCATCATACATATGAATCAGTTGCCAAGCATCTGAATGTAAATCACAAGACCCTGGAGATGCTGCAACATTCCAGCTGATCGGTGCTTCTTCTGGGCTCAGCAGAAGTGCCAGGATCAGTGCTGCTTTCCAGCTGATTGGTGCTTCTTCAGGGCTCAGCAGAAGCACCAGGATTAGCACCAAGCTCCAGCTGGAGCCTGGTGCTGATCCTGGTGCTTCCACTGAGCCCTAACAGCCCCGAAGAAGCAGCGATCAGCTGGAAAGCGGCACTGATCCTGGCGCTTCCGCTGAGCCCTGATAGCCCTGCAGCTCCAGCCATCTCTCGCTCAGACTTGTGCAGTGCTGCCACCGGTTCAGCTCATTCCCCTCCCCCGCTAGCACTTTTCTAAAATGGTTGCATACCACTTGCCAGGTGCCAATGTACCACAGGTGGTACCTGTACCACTGGTTGAAAAACCCTGCTCTGTGCCAGGGGTCCCCAACCCCTGGTCTGTGCACTAGTAATGGGCCGCAGCATGCTGTTCTGTCCCAGCCTATAGCCGTCCTTGTTAAATGCACAAGGACAAAACCCCTTTTGAGAAATAGGCTGGAGACTCAGAAGAAAACAAAACCCCTTTTAATATTGGTAACAAACCTGCCAAATGGTCCAAAAACAAAAGCAACAAAACACAATCCCAAATGGAGGAAATTGTTCACATGAAACACAATGCAAAAGAAGGAATTAGTTACTGGCAATACCATGATCCCATGAAGTACTTAGCAAAGGTTGCCTTCAGCAACCAGCACCACCCTCACCTTCCCTTTTTATTAAGCAGCCCCAAGGCGTGGCTTCTCAATGCCTTCTCCTCCTCCCTTGGAACTGCCCCATGGTCTCCCTCTGTCCTGCTCTTGTTGCCTGTCTGTGTTTGCGAGCGTCTATGATGTCTTCCAGCTCTGAGTCCTCAGAGTCTGACTCATCTTCCCAGCACAGCTGGGTCTCAGCCAGAGCATGAGTAGAGGGGCCAGGCTCTTCATCAGATTGTGAACCTTGTAACTCATCAGATCCTCCCTCCGACTCTGACAGCTCTCCAAACCGCTCTTCCTCCTCCTCCTCTGATTCACCAGACTCAACTGCTGGATCCACTGGCTGGCACAGACTCACAACACATGCCAGCAACCAGTCTGCACAAACAAGCAAAGCCCCATCCACGGGATGTAGGCAGCACACAAAACCATGCACCCTCCGGTCCTTGGAAAAACCACAGAGCCGGTCCCTGGTGCCCCAAAAGGTTGGGTACCTCTGCTCTATGTCATATGCTAGATAAGTAAGATTCTCTCTCACCCAGTCATAGGTTCTGCCCAATAAGGATTTGGGGATTGTACTACACAATCATCAAGACTTTGCTTTCCAAAGTGTCCGTTTTAATTATTCACTGCTGGTGTTTCCCAAATTAGGTCGTCTGACTGGTGGAGAGTCCAAAACAGTCCAGATGGTTAGACAACAAGAGGCTTTTGTGCTCCCAGATCCCAGATAATTTGTGCAGTTCTCCTAGCATCAGGGTTTGGAAGGCTAGATGCAGATGCTCTGCATGTTTATGCATGCATAGTCAAAGGGGGTCCCATGGCAACAGATTGGCATGCTTATCCTTCACCGTTGCAATGTGTGTTGTAATATATGTTGCAGTGGGACTTGAAAGGGATGGCTTGAAGATGGCAGATTGCTACTGTGAGCAAGTAAAAACCATGTGGCCTTTTGGTCTGGGAATAAGGAAAATTAGCACAAAAGTAGGGATTCTTATCTTATTTATTTGTATCCTGCCTTTATTATTGTTACAAATAGCTCAAGGCGGCAAATATATCCAACAAATCTTCCTCTTGCTATTTTCCTCCACAACGACCTTGTGAGCTGAGTTCAGCTAAGTGGGGGTGACTGGCCCCAAGTCATCCAGCTAGTTTCCATGGCTAAGGCAGGACTAGAACTCACAGTTTCCTGCTGATTGGTCCTAACTCACCCAGCTGCTTTTATGGCTAAGATGGGACTAGAACTCATGGTCTCCTGGGGATGGGCCCTAGGTCACCTAGCTGGCTTTCATGGCTAAAGCTAGACTAGAACTCACAGCCTCCAGCTTTCTAGCCAGATGCCTTAAAACCACATGACCAGCTTGGTTTTCTTAATCATTTATCATATTTATTATTATGAATGATGACTATATTACCCCTAATACACTCTCCTGCTCCATTACCCATAAAGCTCTCACTCTGTTCTCTATGTAACATCTACGTAATGTCTATCTGTCTGTCTGTTTTATATCTATCATCAAACCACTCATGGGAGGCTGTCTGTTGTGATTCTGTGCCAGCCAGTGGACCTGGCAGCTGTGTCCGGGGAATCGGAGGAGGAGGAGGAGGAGGAGGAGGGGCCTGGAGAGCCATCAGAGTCGGAGGAAGGCTCTGATGAGCTCCAAGACTTACAATCTAATGAAGAGCCTGGCCCCTCCACTCGTGCTCAGGCTGAGACCCAGCTGTGCTGGGAAGATGAGTCAGACTCTGAGGACTCACAGTTGGAAGACATCATAGACGCTCGCAAATGCAGGCAGGCAACAAGAGCAGGACAGAGGGAGGCAATGGGGCGACTCCAAGGGAGGAGGAGAAGGCATTGAGAAGCCATGCCTTGGGGCTGCATAATAAAAAGGGAAGGTGTGGGCGGTGCTGGTTGCTGAAGGCAAGCGTTTGCAAAGGACTCAAGTTTCATGTTCTGTTTGCTTTGCCTGTGAACAATTCTCTGTTTGAATCGTGCTCTGTTTGCTTTTGCTTTTGGGACATTTTGTAGGTCTGTACATAATAATCAAAGGGGTTTGTTTTTCTTGCACTTCCAGCCTACTTGTTCCTTTATCAAAAGGAAACTGGACTTTTTTTTTCTTTGAAAAAAAAAAGAAATTGAAGCTTCTTCAATTCTGACTGAATGGTGGAGGATGGTTGGATTTATATTGCTTGCAGTCCTCTGTTTGTTAGCATTCTCTCCAAAAGTCGTTGAGGCCACTTGGAAGTTTATCTGTGTCCTCAGGGTCACCTGAATAGCGCAAATGGGTGTGGGACCTTCTTAGAACTGATTAAAGCAGGGGTCTTCAAACTTGGCCCTTTTATGACTTGTGGACTTCAACTCCCAGAATTCCTCAGCCAGGTACGCTGGCTGAGGAATTCTGGGAGTTGAAGTCCACAAGTCATAAAAGAGTCAAGTTTAAAGACCCCTCCTAGAATTCCTCAGCCAGGCACACTGGCTGAGGAATTCTGGGAGCTGAAGTCCACAAATCATAAAAGGGCCACGTTTGAAGACCCCTGGCTTAAAAGATTTTGTTGTAATTAATCTGAGGGCACAGATAAACCTCCAAGTGGCCTCAACGACTCTCAGAAAGAATACTAACAACCAGATGACTGCAAGGAACATAAATTCTTCCATCCTCCCCCATTCAATCAGAAATGAAGAAGCTTCTTGGATGAGAAGTGTAACCTCTTCAAGGAAAAACAAAGGAAGTCCAGCTGTCCTTTGAAAAAAGCACCTTTGGGACAACCATGACCTGGATGTCTGAGAATGGAATCTCCCAAAATGTCCTTTGAATGAACTTCTTCTCCTGAGAACTTTGCAAAGTTTCATCCAAGCCGCATAACGATAACGATAACGGGAAGTTGTGAGTAAACCTCCTGCCTCGGTGTTGATGTGAAGATTGAATGTTGTTCACTGTAGAGAAGGAAGTGTAAACGACTCTGGGATTCTTGCTGGATTCTGCCTCTGGGATGATGAAATTAAATGTGACTGCAGCTGTGTTTCCACAAGATAAAATGCAATGGATTCTGCGCAAAGAAGCTCTGGAGGAGATGATAAACAGAGAAAGGGGAGGGGAAGAATCCAGGGATTTTGCAGAGGAGACATTAATAGAATGACCTTGGTTTTCATGCTTTTTTTTTTTTAAATTTCCCTGCAAGCAGGTGCTGCTTTTGATAAATGATGCCTGCAAATCAGGGCTAATGTTACAGAGTCCCAACTGACACGAGAAGCCTAAGTGCTCCTGGCGAACTTTTGAAATGCTAGCCAGCGGGTGCGTGGGCTGCCCATTAACATTCATGGATTTTATTATAAATCCTGAAACAAAAGGAATTGAGGTTTGATGGAAAAGTTGACCCTACAAACACTTCATGAAAGCCGTGCATATATCACTCAGGGAGGAGATCTCCCCGAGATAGTCAAATTACATAGAAAGAATCCAAACAAATTAAATATGCCATCAAGGTAGCTGGGACCAAACTTCCTGACAGTAAGGACAATTGACCAGTGGAACAGCTTGCCACCAGAAATTGTGGGTGCTCCATCACTGGAGATTTTTAAGAAGAAACTAGACAGTCACTTGTCTGAGATGGTATAGGTTCTCCTGCTGCGTGGACGGCTGGACTAGAAGACCTCCAAGGTCCATTCTATTCTATTCTATTCTATTCTATTCTATTCTATTCTATTCTATTCTATTCTATTCTATTCTATTCTATTCTATTCTATTCTTTCTCTATTCTATTCTGTTCTATTCTATTCTTTCTCTATTCTATTCTGTTCTATTCTTTTCTATTCTATTCTATTCTATTCTATTCTATTCTATTCTATTCTTTCTCTATTCTATTCTATTCTATTCTATTCTATTCTATTCTATTCTATTCTATTCTATTCTATTCTATTCTTTCTCTATTCTATTCTATTCTATTCTATTCTATTCTATTCTATTCTATTCTATTCTATTCTATTCTATTCTATTCTATTCTATTCTATTCTATTCTATTCTACTCTACTCTAATTCCTGCTTTAGGCATATACATTTCACTTTCCAGCTGGCATTGGGAATGAAATATATGTCCCTATGTTTAGAGAAGTGACTGTGCAACCAAATTGGATTTATTGTCCTAAAAATAGTACACAGTTCACACTGCGGCTATACTTGGATTTTGAGGGGAGCGGTTACTTCCTAAAATACCATTTAATGGCCCTGGGGATTCCGCTAACAGCCACGTTTCTTTATATTGCAGCTTCTGTGGAGACTTGCATGCCCATTGTAATTTTCCTTCGATAAAGGATTTACCGGGCAGAGACAATGAGGCGTTCCCTTCTTCTGTCTTTTGGTCCGATGTTAGCCACTCAGTAGCTAAATTTTGTTCTGAAGCCCACTCAGCCAACATCCAGATTACCAAATGTATACCATCTCATAAACAGTGAGAAGGGACATCTGCATTTGGAAAAAAGTCAATCAATCAAGCGATCAGAATACAGCTGGAAGGGACCTTGGAGGTCATCTAGTCCAGTGGTTCTTAACCTTTTTGAACGAATCGCCCCCTTGAGCCAATGAGGAAGTTGTCATCGCCCCCCCTCCCCCAACATAACCTCTCAATCACAACATAGGAAATAGTTCTTCAATTTATGCAAACACTTGTTTTGTTTTCTTTAAAATTGTCCTCAGGACATATCGATGGAATAATTTATTTCCAGTCTTTTCCCCATATCTCAACTGTGTGAAAAATTTTGGTGCCACCCGTCACTTTATTCCCAAACTTCGTGATACATGTATTTCATTATTATCTTATTCATTCAAGACACTTAAATGTAATGACCACTTTGAAAACAAAATTCAGTTGCAAGAAAGTGAAATGCCCGAAAAGAAAAACAGTAATATTTAATGACTGAATTACAAGTAAAATTTAAGAAGCAAAAAGAAATATAAAAAGGGTAGAGGCTGCTGCGCAACACGCATGAAGATAAGCGATGCGTCTTCACATATGTACGGCGTTCTGTACTGAAGCTAGCTGGAGAACATTTGAAAACACAATTCAGTCCACTAATAGCGAGTGATCTGATGTTTTTGTATGACAGATATACAGCCATTCACTGTACGAAAAAGTCTCAAAGTGTCCCCAAAACTTCTTGCTCCATCGCCCCCATATCGCCCCCTTTTTGTTCCTTCGCCCCCGTCACCCCTTTTTGTTCCATCGCCCCCCCTGAAAAATGAAATCACCCCCTGGGGGGCAATATCGCCCAGGTTAAGAACCACTGTAATCTAGTCCAACCCCTTGATCAAGCAGGAGACCCTGTACCATTTCAGACAATGGGGTTGTCCAATCTCTTCTTAGAGACGTCCAGTAATGAAGCACCCACAACATCTGGTGGCAAGCTGTTCCACTGGTTAATTGTCCTAACTGTTAGGAAGTTTCTCCTTAATTCCAGGTTGCTTCTGTCCTTGAGTAGTTCCCATCCACGGTGGTATCCATGACCAGGTGATCTAAACTCATATTCATTTGGTGAAACAGATCCGTTTAGTGAAGCTTGGGATCAAGAGGAAGGAGAATTGTCAGTAACCCCTTTATCCAAGTCTCCAGAAATTGGTCTGAAATATGAATGGGATCCTAGACAGAGCTTCTCTCTTTGCAAGCAGAACTGAATGTGTCTTTCTTTACCAAAAAATGGAACGCCACAGCAGCCACTGCAAGACATAACAATTCCTATTGTATAACATTTGTGTCCCACTAGATCAGGGATCTTCAGACTTGGCCCTTTTAAGTCTTGTGGACTTCAACTCCCAGAATTCCTCAGCCAGACACACTGGCTGAGGAATTCTGGGAGTTGAAGTCCACAAGTCATAAAAGGGCCTAGTTTGAAGGCCCCTCCCAGAATCCTCAGCCAGCCACACTGGCTGAGGAATTCTGGGAGTTGAAGTCCACAAGTCATAAAAGGGCCAAGTTTGAAGGCCCCTGCACTAGATCAAATTGTATTACTCTTGCAGACAATCAAGATGGCCTCAAAACATATTCTACAGCTTTGAAATACAGAGAATGGAAGCTGGCAAGAGGAGAAAAAAAAATCACATTATTTCAAAGTCTCCATTCTATTAATCATCCCAGCTGGCTGTGGACCTCGTCTGACCTTCATTCTGTTAACCAAAGACATCACTGAAGCAATTCCTGTTGACACTTCCTGCAGTTGTCTCCCTTTGGTCGGTTTAAAATAGTTTCAATTTGTAAATATTTTATCTTTTTCTTGTGATGCTGGTGTTTAGGCTGCTTAATTGGAATATGCGTTTTACGTTTTCCCTTTGTTTTTGGGTAAACATTTCTGATGGGAAGAGAAACAGACGGCATTAAAGCAACAACAGCAACAAAAATTGCCTCCAAATTCATGCATTTTTATGCAAACTGGCGATGGAAAGCTGCTATTTCAGAGATTCTTATACATAACAAGCAGCCCATTTTGTTCTAAAGACCTACTGGAAATTATAATAATAAACACAACACCAATTTATGATGTGCCCTTACCGAGGCAATGTTAAAAAAAATAAATAAATACACAGGGATTGTGTGGATGACTACAATCAGATATAAACTGATCGTACTCATACCGTACAATCAGTTTATATCTTAAGAGCTAGGCCAGTAAATAAGTATTAACACTACCACAAATCACACACAACTGTCATACATATTTATAATAATGTCCTGAGATGTGACTAAGCATGTCAACATCCAAGTGAAATATACATTTATCTAGGCCAGTGGTGGCGAACCTATGGCATGGGTGCCAGAGGTGGCACTCAGAGCCCTCTCTGTGGGCACGCGCACCATCGCCCCAGTCCTAGGCCTTCAGCTGGGTTTTATAAAACCTTTTCGCAGACTAATAAGCAGAAATTATATTTAATTTTACACATCACTACAGCAGCGAGAATAATTTTTGCACAATACTGGAAGAATGAAGGACTGCCATCAGAGGAAGAAATAATCAGGAAAATATTGGAATGTGCAGAGATGGACAGATTAACTATGAGGTTGAAAGATAAAGAAGATACAGACTACTATCAATTTGGAACTTATTTTATTCTTGGTTAGAGAAGAGAATGAAAGATTAGGAATTGAATATGTATTAGCATAGCAAACTCCAGACAACTTGTTGATTGGAAAAATTAACATATGTTGATGAAAAAAAATTAATAAAAATTTATATATATATATATATATATATATATATATATATATATATATATATATATATATATATATATATATATATATATATATATAAAACCTTTTCGCTTTAGGCCTCCACCACCATGTGCAAAAAAAAAAAAAAGGTTCAATCAGTCAATTTCAACTTCTCTCGGAAAAAAAAGATCTTGCAAAGTTGGAATTGATTGATTGAACTTTTTAATCCCACCCAATCTGCTGTTACCACCGCAGCCACCCCCACCCAATGGGTCATGCCCACTGAATTGGCCACACCCAGCCAATGGGCCACACCCACCCGGCACTTGATGATGCATAAGTTAGTTTTGGGTTGCAGTTTGGGCATTCGGTCTCTAAAAGGTTCGCCATCACTGACCTAGGAGCTATATACTGGTACTGTAGTTCTTGACTAATGACCAAGTCATTAACTTTGGAATTTTTTTTAAGCATACAGCTGATTTTTATTTGCTTCTTGAATTTTTGTTGCCTTTATTTTCCTTTATCCTGACTTCTCTGTGTTTATTCTTTTTTAAAAAACAATATTTTATTAATTTTATTTTCAATCTAATTCTGGCTTGTTTTTGCTTGCCAAATAAATTTCAAGATCAATGTATTTAGTTCATCAAAGAATTTTTTCCCCAGTTTTAGAGGTATTGTTTGAAATAAAAAGAGTAATTTTGGTAAAATATTCATCTTCACCATTGCTATTCCCCATAACTTTGAAAAAGTTGTAGATTTTTCCACTTTTCCAAGTCTAGTTTTATATTTGTTTTAATAATTTTACATAGTTGCCTTCTTTTATTGTTGCACACCCTTGCCTTAAAAGATATATCTGTTTCTGGAGCTCTTCCCTCAGCTGAAGGAAGAAGCAGAAAATTTTGACAAAGGACAAATTCAAGAAGTGAAGAGCAAATTGCTAAAGACATGACAGCAAATGCAATCCCAGGTGGGGAAATGTCTGGGAACATAAATGTGCTCGGATGTTTTTTGTAATCACTTCCTGATACAGAACATGTCAGGAGGAGAAACCAGCTCCGTTTTTTGAATTCAGTCATATATAAAACAGACATTGGCTCACTTATCATGAATGTCCTTGGTAGTTTGGGAACCGTAGGTGTCAATTATTTCCTCAAGGCTCTCTAGATATAGAGCGTCATTTGAAAATGATGAAAGACTAAGACCGACAACTAACCAGATGCTCCATGAAGTCCGCATCTGTGTAAAGATCTGTTTATTACCTCGGATATGAAGACTGACTTGAAAAGGTGTCAGTGAAGAAATGAATTCATTAAAGCAACAGCAAACAAATGACAAACCAGAAGGCTTCGTATGTCTTTTCTAAAATTAAGACAGTAATTATTATGGCTTGGTGACTCCCTTTCGCTCTCTTCTGCCACTGAATGCAAAATCAGCCGGATTAAAAGACAAGACCTTATTCCTCTCTGTCCTGTGGAAAATACGAACAGAATCAAAACATCACATGATGACATTTTACCTCAGGAGAAGCATCAACTATAATCCAAATTATGCTGAAGTAATATACAACAGAGAACAGAGAATAATAGAGTTGGAAGGGACCTGTTGTTGTTGTTAGTTGCGAAGTCGTGTCCGACCCATCGCGACCCCATGGACAATGTTCCTCCAGGCCTTCCTGTCCTCTATCATCTTCTGGAGTCCATTTAAGTTCACACCTACTGCTTCAGTGATTCCATCCAGCCACCTCCTTCTCTGTCGTCCCCTTCTTCTCTTGCCCTCCATCTTTCCCAGCATCAGGCTCTTCTCCAGTGAGTCCTTCCTTCTCATTAGGTGGCCAAAGTACTTGAGTTTCAACTTCAGGATCTGGCCTTCTAAAGAGCAGTTGGGGTTGATCTCCTCTAGGACTGACTGCTTTGATCGCCTTGCAGTCCAGGAGACTCGCAGGAGTCTTCTCCAGCACCAGAGTCCACATGCCTCCATTCTTTGGCGCTCGGCCTTTCTTATGGTCCAACTTTCACAGCTATACATTGCAACTGGGAAAAGTTGGGAAGGGACCTAGAAGGTCATCTAGTCCAAACCCCTGTTCAAGCAGGAAACTTTATACCATTTCAGGCAAATGGTTGTCTGATCTCTTCTTAAAAACCTCCAGTATTGGAGCATGCACAACTTCTGAAGGCAAGCTATTCTATTGGTTGATTGCTCTCACCGTTAGGGAATTCCTCCTTAGTTCTAGGTTGCTTCTCTCCTTGGTTAGTTCCCAAGCATTGTCTCATATTGTTTCCATATGATTCAAGGTATACACAGCAATAAGCTTTAATGATACTCTTCTATGCCATTAAAATGATAATTTAGGGCAAGCTTAGAGAATCAAACTCAATCTCTCTGGAGTTGATTCAAGTTAAACTCTATAATTTGTTGACATCATTAGGGTCTCTTCTTAATCCAGGAGGACCATTTCATTTTACTTATTCCTAGGTATTGGCTTTAGAATCTTAAGTTGTGATTGTGAGGAACATAATACCTTCTAGATAGGTTGCAACTGTATTTCTAGCCATTCTTAGTATTCCTTAAATGTCTAGTTTTTTTAAAAAAATGAATGTAGGTTTTTTTTTTCCTTCTGTTTTTGACTTTGGGTTGAGAACTATTTAGAGCTGTTAAATGTGGTTATGGATATGGCTATGCATGTACGTGTTCATATGCATATGTACACAAACATACTTTTCCTTAATTTTGGAAACAAAAATTCGGAGCGTGTATTATCTTTTTTGGCTGATGCCACACACTACTGGCTCATGTTTAGGTGATTCTAACTGGGACTCCAAGGTCCCTCTCACAGTTACTGGATTTGAGCCATGCTTCCCCCTCCCCCCCACAAACCTCATAACCTTTTGATACTCTTTGTCCCAATGAAGCAGCCAAAAGGTCATCCCCGTTTGACTTAATATCTCACCTACCTAAATAAATAATATGCTTAAGTTCCCTTTTATCTCTTCCTGTCTTTGTTAGTTCCTTTTGCTTTTCATCTCCCTGTATTTGTTTTTAACCTAGTCTCTGAACAGGTAATATGTTACTAGAAAATAGTTGCTTATACGAAGGAATTTTCCAATGAAGAAACTTTATGTCAGCATCTAAAGCAGCGTTTCTCAACCTTGACAATTTTAAGGCATGTGGACTTCAACTCCCAGAATTCCACGGCCAGCATTGCTGGCTGTGGAATTCTGGGAGTTGAAGTCCACATGCCTTAAAATTGTCAAGGTTGAGAAACACTGATCTAAAGGTTAAACTTATGAATGGAAAATGTCAGCATTTAATGTAAAAGCCTATGTATGTAAAAAGTATATAAAAACCAATAAACACACAGAGACTCTCAAGCTGTCTCAAGCTGTGACAAACAGTTCTGCAGCAGCTTCAAATCTCTGCTCAGGACATGCCTGAATCTTTTTCTTAGCGTCTTTACATTTCACCTAATCTGTATTTGTACTCTCTCCTTTATTTCTTGGAAAAAATGTACTTCATGCATGTTACTCTTAAAAGAAACACATCCCTTCTTTGAGGATAGAACTGCATGGAACATGAAGAACAGGCAATCCTTGAGTTACAACCATCTCTTTAGTGACTATGCAGAGTTATAATGGCAGTGAAAAAAGGGACTTATATCATAGCAGAATGTCCCTATGATGGAATTTAAGAACAGCAAAGGTAAAAGGAACAGGAAAGCCAACTGGGTGATTTTGGGCTGGTGACTCTCTCTCTTTTAGCCCAACTTACTCACAGGGTTGTGTTGTGGGGAAACGAGGAGGAGGAGGAGGAGGAGGAGGAGGAGGAGGAGGAGGTGGAAAGAATATTAGGAGTGTTTATAGCAGGGGTCTTCAAACTTGGCCCTTTTATGACTTATGGACTTCAACTCCCAGAATTCCTCAGCCAGCATGCCTGGCTGAGGAATTCTGGGAGTTGAAGTCCACCAGTCATAAAAGGGCCAAGTTTGAAGACCCCTGATTTATAGCATTGAGTTATTTATAACGGTGGGATGTAAAAAGAAAATAAATCTAAAAAAAAAGTTTTAATGAGGTTAATGCAGTAGTAACTAGTAATTAAAGTTAAACAGTCATTGGAATGCAGCGATTCAAATTTACATTTTTCAGTTTTTGCCCTGAGAAATTTCTTCCTCTTTTATTCTTAGATAGAAGGAATATAGGAAGCACCCACTATAAATCTTAAATGAAAAAGAACTGAAAAAAAATCAACACAAGAAAGAACCTAATTAATTCCGGCATATGTTTCACCACATTGGGGAGGGGGAAATGACTGATTGTGCATAGCAACAGTTTAAATGTACGACTGTGGAACTAATCATGCAGAAGTTAAAGCCATGAAACAACAATAGAAATTAATTAGCTTTCATTTTAACTAATCGTTTCCCTCTTATTTCTTCCAAGTCACAAAGGCTTGAAAAGTCTGGACGGAATTAGAGACTTATTCTCTGAGTACTTGAGAATATCTCCCACTTCCCATGACATCTAGAATCTGGAACCTCCATCGACACTTATAGGAGGCTGCAATGATCCCAGTTCTAAATTAAGTCAATGCTGGTAGGATGTTTGCCTTCTTTGATGATGATTTCAGATGGCATGGTCTCTCAGCACCTGATGTAAGCTTGCTAGAGCTGGAAGGTGCTAAGACAGAACTGTACTTCCTTCTACATTATATTTGATAGATAGATAGATAGATAGATAGATAGATAGATAGATAGATAGATAGATAGATAGATGAAAAGATGACAGATGACAGATGATAGATGTTGGATAGATAGATGAAAGATAGATAGATAGATAGATAGATAGATAGATAGATAGATAGATAGATAGATAATAGACAGATATGATAGATGTTGAATTGATAGATAATGGATGGTGGATAATAGATGGATAGATGTGTAAGTAAGATAGAAAGATAGATAGATAGATAGATAGATAGATAGATAGATAGATAGAGAGAGAGAGAGAGAGAGAGAGACAGACGTGTCTCATAGAGAAATAGATCGATGATAGGTGGATATTCATAGATGATAGATAGATAGATAGATAGATAGATAGATAGATAGATAGATAGATAGATAGACAGACAGACAGACACATAGAGAAATAGATAGATGATAGGTGGATATTCATAGATGATAGATAAATAGATAGATAGACAGACAGACAGATGAGAGATGATAAATAGGTGATAGATGTTGAATTGATAGATAGTAGATGATGGAGGATGGATAATGGATGGATGGATGGATGGATAGATAGATAGATAGATAGATAGATAGATAGATAGAAGAAAAGAAATACATTTTCCTCCAATTGTAAAGCGTGAAAGATCAGGTCCACATGTGAAAGTCCAGTTAAACTGATTTATTGTTACTCATGCTTACACACAGGAATATTCTCAACTAATGGTTAGCACATGCTAGGAGTTAGAAAAGAGAATAGAAATTCAAAGGCCATTGGATTTGGTCCACACTTTTGACTATGTAGGGATTCTTGGCTGATCTCTCTTTTGACTCTGCCCCCAAGTTCTGCCACTCCTCCTCCTCCACCCACTCCTTTCCCAAAAGTGAAATCCAGAGCAAATCACATGACAAAGAAATGGTTACCAGATGTTGAACAAACTCTATAGATAATATACCGTAAATGCCGGCGTACAAGGCGACCCGGCGTATAAGACGACCCCCGTCTTTATAGCCGGGCCGCATTCCTAGAACGTCGTCTTATATGCCGGAAACTACCAGTATTTCCGGCGTATAAGACGACTCGGCGTATAAGACGACCCCCGTCTTTGGCGCCGATTTCAGCGCTCGTGGAAGTCGCCTTATACGCCGGCATTTACGGTATATAAAAAAGATATATATATATATATATATATATATATATATATATATATATATATATATATATATATATATATATATATATATATATATATATTAAAAAAATAAAATCTGGAATGAAAATCTCAATATCTTGATAAATCATCCCCCTGGGTAGTATTGTAACAGAGACTTTCACCCTCTTTTACATTTCCATGTAAGAGATGCTGCTATAAGCCTATTGGTAAGGTCCATGTAGGCCTTTGAACTCTGGTGCTGGAGAAGACTCCTGCGAGTCCCTTGGACTGCAAGGCGTTCAAACCGGTCAGTCCTAGAAGAGATCAACCCCGACTGCTCTTTAGAAAGCCAGATCCTGAAGTTGAAACTCAAATACTTTGGCCACCGAATGAGAAGGAAGGACTCACTGGAGAAGGACCTAATGCTGGGAAAGATTGAGGGCAATAGAAGAAGGGGACGACAGAGAATGAGGGGGCTGGATGAAGTCACTGAGGCGTGAGCTTAAATGGACTCCAGAAGTTGGTGGAGGACAGGAAGGCCTGGAGGAATGTTGTCCATGGGGTCGCAATGGGTCGGACATGACTTCGCAATTAACAAAAACAACAACAAAGGTCCATGTAAATATGGCTCAGGATTAATTACACAAGTTAAAGATGGATGGGAATTCACAACTGTAAGATACAGTTCAACCCAATGTTGTTGCTGCAGGGAGCTTTGATTCTGTTTTCCAGGCATCTCCCGCTGCTTCTGACATTATTCCATCTGTTCTCTACGCTGAAGCCCAGTTAAGCTGATTGATGGATTTAACTTATGGTAGTTTGGAATGTACATTTTCTACTGCCTGCTGATGTAGCTTTTTTTATATATATATCGCCACTCAAAGGCAATTTGGAAAGGTATCACATCCAAAGGTGATTGTCCAGATGATATGTTTATTTTATATAAACACCTTCATCTGCCAAGTTCTTAATGAGCACCACAGACCAATAATGGGAGGTATATTTTGTGAACTTCCTTCAGAATGCCCTTGACCTTCAATCTCATTAGGTATAGTTTACATGAATATTGCTCCAGGAATGTTAAGAATAAATATTATCACTGGCTAATGGTAAAGAGAACTAAGCATCTTAAGCTCCCTTTGACATATACAGGTTAATGATTATGCATTCACTCATTTGTGTTCATAATTTTAAATCTGATATCCTAATCCTAATCCTAATCATAGAGTTGGAAGGGACCTTGGAGGTCTTCCAGTCCAACCCCCTGCTCAGGCAGGAAGCCCTATACCATTTCAGAGAAATGGCTGTCCAGTCTCTTCTTGAAAACTTCCAGTGTTGGAACATTCACTGCTTCTGGAGGCAGGTTGTTCCACTGGTTAATTGTTCTAACTGTTAGGAAGTTTCTCCTTAGTTCCAGGTTGCTTCTCTCCTTAGTTAGTTTCCATCTGTTGCTTCTTGTCCTGTCTTCAGGTGCTTTGGAAAATAGCTTGACTCCCTCTTCTTTGGGGCAGCCCCTGAGATATTGGAACAGTGCTATCATGTCCCCCCCTTGTCCTTCTCTTCATTAAGCTAGACATGCCCAATTCCAGCAACCGTTCCGTATATGTTTTAGCCTCCAGTCCCCTAATCATCTTTGTTGCTCTTCTCTGTACTCTTTCTAGAGTCTCAACATCTTTTTTACATCATGGTGACCAAAACTGGATGCAGTATTCCAAGTGTGGGCTTACCAAGGCATTGTAAAGTGGTATTAATGCTTCACGTGATCTTGATTCTATCCCTCTGCTAATGCAGCCCAGCACTGTGTTGGCTTTTTTGGCAGCTGCAGCACACGACCGTCTCGTATTTAGGTGATTGTCCACTAGGACTCCGAGACCTCTCTCACAGTCACTACTATTGAGCAAGATACCATCTATACTGTACCAAAACCCTGCATTTGGGTTTTCTTGCCTAAATGATTTCAGAATTAATATAAAAACTGATGCTACTGTGCAAAGAATTCTTATCTACAATATAGGTGTGGTAGCTGAGATCCAGAGTGAATCCATGGACGAATTTTGGGATAACTAATTTCTGATCTATTGTAAACATTTTTTTTAACCTAGTCCTTTCCATTTAAAAATTGCAAGGAATCTAGAGACCCTTATTGCAACTATTAAGGAATCATAACTTCACAGAATAACAAATAATGGAATTGGAAGGGATCTTGGAGGTCATCTAGTCCAACCCCTTGCTCAAGGAGGAGACCCTATACAATTTCAGACAAGTGGCTATCCAGTCTCTTCCTAAAAAAAACTTCCAGTGTTGGAGCACTCACAACTTCTGGAGGCAAGTCGTTCCTCTTATGAACACAAAGTATTTATTTATCTGTTTGTTTATTTTTTATGTTTATTTCCCATCCATCTCTTGTCAAAATGATGGTGTTGGTGGCTTACAGCATTAAAGTTAATTGCACTGATGCATTTAAGGTCTAGGAAATTCTGTACCTTTGAATCGGGATTTTATTCAGGAATCTGGGTGGGAAGAAGTATGGATTTTTAAATATACCCAGAAGAAATGAATGATCTGATATGATGTCTTTAAAGCAGTGGTTCTCAACCTGTGGGTCGGGACCCCATTTGAGGTCGAACGCCCATTTCACGGGGGTCGCCAAACAACGCAGTCCGCCATTTTTTCCCCTTTTCCTTAGCTGTGCTACTCCCTTTTATTCTATTGGCTTTTGAAAGCCAATAGAATAGACTCTCTTGAATAGAGTCTAATTCTATTGGCTTTCAAAAGCCAATAGGGATTGTCCAGGCTGTCTCTGCCCTGCTGAGCCTGCCAAAAGCCCCAGTCTGCAAACGGTGCTGCAAGTTGTCTGCAGCGAAGGCGAGCTGTCTGGAAGCTTCCACTCCTCCCTGCTGAGCAACTACTAAAAATGTAAGTAAAAGAGGGCCAGGGGTGGGAGGTGGGAGGCCGGCGGGCGCAGGGAGGGTTGCTGGCATGCGTGGGGCCAGGCGAGTGCCTTACCTCCCTTGGGCTGGGCCAGCTGGTGGTCCAGCCGGCGGTCGGCCTGCGCCGTCTCTGCCAGTTGCCAGCTATGCCTCGGTCAGCGCAGGGGGCGGCACCATGCATGCGTGGCACTCCCGGGAAGGGAAAGTCCTTGACTTACGACCGGTTGGGTAGCCCTCAACCTACGACTGGTTGTGTAGTCCTCGACTTACGACCGGTTGGGGGTCGCGGCATTAAAAAGATTGAGAACCACTGCTTTAAAGCATCCTGGAATTATAAGACTGCACTTTCTGATGCAATAGATCATGTAACGTGGTCGTTCTTCGGTTGTGAGAGCTTTTCCAGGTGTGATTACTGGCTAAAAGCAAAGCATCCTATTACGGGATGGCCTTCCTTTTCACAGTGGGAAGTGACTTTGAAGTTCCTGGAAGCAGATATAGTATTTTGTGGGCTATTAGCAATAATTGAGGATACTATAGCACTTCTCCCTCTCTGAAAAGTGAATTAAGTCACCAGCTGTTGAGAAGAATGAAAGACAAAATTTAAAAATTACCTAGGCTACTTTCCAATTCACACTGTCCTTAGAATTAGATGATAATACGTTTTATGTTCTAGCATTTTTGCTGCTAAAAGTTCCTCTTTAGGTGTTTAATGGAAGAAAAAAAAAAAGAAACAAGAAGGTCCACTGGACATTGCAAACTAAACCCAGGCATTGATCAATACATTTTCTTTTCTGAATAGTTCCTAAAGCCAACTCCGTTTTTTGCAGAACGTAATAAGATCATTTTTAATGCAGTACAATATATACACACATACTTATACACACACGTACAAACGGCTCCCATTATTTGTGCGCTTCTGTTCCAGCCGAATGGCTGCAGAGAACAAGACTACAGACTAGACTATGAGAAAGATGCATGTTGCAAATGTACACGAGCCCATCCAGTTTTGCACATTCGTAAGAAGCAATCTTAACTAGTTCAAGGCTTAGTCTAGGCAAAGCACGCCCAACGAAAAAACATAGTTCAGGAAAAACTGGTGGGAAAAATACCCAGCATTTTAACACAAAGATGTAAAGAATGTGAAAGAGAAAGAAGAAGAAGAAGAAGAAGAAGAAGAAGAAGAAGAAGAAGAAGAAGAAGAAGAAGAAGAAGAAAAAGAAGAAGAAGAAGAAGAAGAAGAAGAAGAAGAAGAAGAAGAAGAAGAAGAAGAAGAAGAAGAAGAAGAAAAGGAGGAGGAGGAGGAGGAGAAGAAGAAGAAGAAGAAGAAGAAGAAGAAGAAGAAGAAGAAGAAGAAGAAGAAGAAGAAGAAGAAGAAGAAGAAGAAGAAAAGGAGGAGGAGGAGGAGAAGAAGAAGAAGAAGAAGAAGAAGAAGAAGAAGAAGAAGAAGAAGAAGAAGAAGAAGAAGAAGAAGAAGAAGAAAAGGACGAGGAGGAGGAGGAGAAAAGAAGAAGAAGAAGAAGGAGGAGGAGGAGGAGGAGGAGGAGGAGGAGGAGGAGGAGGAGGAGAGGGAAAGGGAGAGAGAAAAGGAGGAGGAGAAGAAAGAGAGAGAGAAGACAAAGAAGGAGGAGGAGGAAGAGTGGAGGAGAACAAGGAGGAGAAGGAAAGGAGGGAGAGGGGGAGGGAGAGAGAAAGAGAGGGAGGGAGGAGAGGAAAGGAGGGAGGGAGGGAGGGAGGGAGGGAGAGAGAGAGAGAGAGAGAGGGAGGGAGAGAGAGATTAATCTTATTTTTTTTGTTAGCCCCAAGGTGATGAACAGAACAATAAAAGAGCAGTACCATATCCACAAAAAAGTGGATTAACAGATTTAGTTAAATCTCAATATTTGCAGGGGTGCTCAACATTTAACATTTTGGTTCTATTGCAAAAAAATAACTAAATAAATAAATCCTGAGTCTGTCTTCTGGGGTGTGTTGGCTATTCCTGCCACGTTATAGGTTATGCATTCCACATAAATGAGCTAGGAGAATTGTCACCGTAGGAATCCATGAGAAAAAATTTGACTGAAGATATACAGGCCTTCTCCCCCACTTCCCAGCCCCTGTAAAGGATTTCTCTGCCTCTTATTCAGACCAAAGACAGGAAGCCAAGAAGGGGGTTATGTAATTTTCCAAGCATTGCTTTGTGTGTGTGTGTTGTGTGTGTGTGTGTGTGTGTGTGTGTGTGTGAAGGCAGGAATGACACATCATTTTTTAAAAAAACAGTACACTGCCTCCTCTTAGTTATGCGGGGTTACGCAAAAGTGACTTTAATGTCAGGCCTACAACAAAAGATGAATGCTGAGATCATCAGATCCAAATGGTTAACATTTCGTGTACTTGCTTAAACTACCCAGTTCCCACTTCAGCTGATGCAAAATGATTCAATAACAACAAAAACAAAAAGGAAAGGGATCGTTGGCGGCAATAAAATAATAAAATTAAACAAAGCAAAACCAGAAATAGACAGAGAATACGTTTAAGAAATAAAGTGCTCTTATGTAGTATCTTGTGACTGTCACTGAGTGTATATGATGATTTATGATCATTGTATTATGATTAAGATCATGTTTTATTACTTGTTGATGGTATGTACAATGGAAGCTTCTGCACTGAAGACAAATTCCTTGTGTGTCCAATCACCCTTGGCCAATAAAGAATTCTACTCTACTCTACTCTACTCTACTCTACTCTACTCTACTCTACTCTACTCTACTCTACTCTACTCTACTCTACTCTACTCTACTCCACTCCACTCTACTCTACTCTACTCCACTCCACTCCACTCCATTCCATATTGTCTATTTACTCTACTCTACTCTACTCTACTCTACTCTACTCTACTCTACTCTACTCTACTCTACTCTACTCTACTTCACTCCACTCCACTCCACTCCACTATACTACATTCTACATTCTACATTCCATTCCGCTCCGTTCCATTCCGTTCCATTCCATTCCATTCCATTCCATTCCATTCCATTCCATTCCATTCCATTCTATTCTATTCTATTCTATTCTATTCTATTCTATTCTATTCTATTCTATTCTATTCTATTCTATTCTATTCTATTCTTTAGTGACCATTTGAAGTTACAACAGCACTGAAAAAAGTGACATGACCATTTTTCACACTTATGACCATTGCAGCATCCCCATGGTCACGTGATTTACATTCGGATGTGTGACAACTGACTCACATTTATGACGGTCGCAGTGTCCCGAGGTCATGCGATCCCCTTTTGCAACTTTGTGACAAGCTAAGTCAACGGGGGAAACCCGATTCGCCTGACATCTATGCTGTTAATTCAACAACTGCAGTCATTCACTTAACATCCGTTGCAGGAAAAGTCATAAAATGGGGCAAACAAATGTCTCACTTAGCAACGTAAACATTGGGCTCAATTGTGGTCGGGAGATGAGGACCACCTGCATACAACATCACTATGACTCTTACAGTACAGATACTCCATGAGTTTGTAAAAAGCAAGCAGAGAACTCATTTCCTTATGAATCTGCTAAGCAAGATGTACTGCAGTGTCTTTTTTTTAACCTTGCTTGCTGATGGAGGAATACACCCCTCTCAACATTGCCAAGGTTGAAAAAACTCTGCATTTGTCTTTGTGTCCCTTTCCTCCAAAGATGATTTATAATATCTAGGCGTTACAAGATTCAGCTCTTGCATCTTTGTGAGCTCAAGGAAGGAACTCAAGGCATTTTTTAAAAAGAGGATGCATGCACTTTGTTTCCTTCTGAAATTCTATTCTATTCTATTCTGTTCTGTTCTGTTCCATTCTGTTCTATTCCGTTCCATATTCTATTCTACTCTACTCTACTCTACTCTACTCTATTCTATTCCATTCCATTCTATATTCTATTCTGTTCTATCTATTCTATTCTATTCTATTCTATTCTGTTCTGTTCTGTTCTGTTCTGTTCTGTTCTATTCTATTCTATTCTATTCTATTCTATTCTATTCTATTCTATTCTATTCTGTTCCATTCCATATATTCTATTCTATTCTATTCTATTCTATTCTATTCTATTCTATTCTATTCTATTCTATTCTATTCTATTCTATGCTACTCTACTCTACTCTACTCTACTCTACTCTATTCCATTCCATATATTCTATTCTATTCTATTCTATTCTATTCTATTCTATTCTATTCTATTCTATTCTATTCTATTCCATTCCATTCCATTCCATTCCATTCCATTCCATTCCATTCCATTCCATTCCATTCCATTCTATTCTATTCTATTCTATTCTATTCTATTCTATTCTATTCTATTCCATTCCATTCCATTCCATTCCATTCCATTCCATTCCATTCCATTCCATTCCATTCCATTCCATTCCATTCCATTCTATTCTATTCATTCTATTCTACTATTCTATTCTATTCTATTCTATTCTATTCTATAGAAATTAGATCTATCAGTGAATCCTTCTATCCTTCTCCTTCTTGCTTTCTCTGAGATTGCTAGCTCAAGCCTAATAATAATGAGCTGGCTAGATTTCTTTGCTCAGTTTCTTGTTGATATAATTTGCAGCTGAAATTAAGCTAACAACTACAGCTTTTTTTAAAAAAGGACATTAAGTATAAAAGGGAATAGCTTTGTTTTTTGTTTGCCTCTCCTGGCTTCATCCACCACCCCCTCCTTGAATATAACAGTAGCAGGATAACTTAGAGACTTAATCAGAGAAATTTAATTCCAAGGTGATTTGATTTTTTTTTTAAAAAAACAAAACCACAAAATAGAAGATATCTTTCTAGAACTAAGAGAGCTCTTCCATAAAGTTTAAAATGTTTCTGGTAGATAACAGCAGACACTTTGCTTTATTGTGGCAAGAAATCTTGTTGAGCAGAAAACATAAAGTAAAGTTAGATCCAAGTCCAGTAATGAGACTTCCAACAGAATGACTTTTATGGCCCAGCTGCTATTGATCCCCTGTGCCAATCACTTGTCTGATGGTCCAGAGACTTTGTGCAGTCCAAATGAAGTTGTGGAGGTTCTGAATTCAATCTGTCCTCCATGGCTTGAAGATTATACAGAACAATGTCTGCTGCATCTATCAAGAAATATTTCAAACTTCATGGAAGAATTCCCTTATGTCTAGAAAGGTATCTTTCATTTTCTGGGGTTGTTTTTTTTTTAAAAAAATCAAATCACCAGGTTATATAGAATAGAATAGAATAGAATAGAATAGAGTAGAGTAGAGTGGAGTGGAGTGGAGTGGAGTGGAATGGAATGGAATGGAATGGAATGGAATAGAATAGAATAGAATAGAATAGAATAATGGAATGGAAGAGTGAGAAGAGAGAAGAGAGAAGAGAAGAGAACTGAATAGATTAGAACAGAATATGGAATGGAATGGAATGGAATAGACTAGGAATGGAATGGAATAGAATAGAATAGAATAGAATAGATAGAATAGAATAGAATAGAATAGAATAGAATAGAATAGAATAGAATGGAGTAGAGTAGAGTAGAGTAGAGTAGAGTAGAGTAGAGTAGAGTAGAGTGGAGTGGAGTGGAGTGGAGTGGAATGGAATGGAATGGAATGGAATAGAATAGAATAGAATAGAATAGAATAGAATAGAATAGAATAGAATAGAATAGAATAGAATAATGGAATGGAAGAGTGAGAAGAGAGAAGAGAGAAGAGAGAAGAGAAGAGAACTGAATAGATTAGAACAGAATATGGAATGGAATGGAATGGAATAGACTAGGGAATGGAATGGAATAGACTAGACTAGACTAGACTAGACTAGACTAGACTAGACTAGACTAGACTAGACTAGAATAGAATAGAATAGAATAGAATAGAATAGAATAGAATAGAATAGAATAGAATAGAATAGAATAGAAAAATGGAATGGAATGGAAAAGAGAAGAGAAGAGAATATGGAATGGAATGGAGTTGAATAGAACAGAACAGAATAGAATAGAATAGAATAATGAAGAACAGAGTAGAGTAGAGTAGAGTAGAGTAGAATAGAATAGAATAGAATAGAATAGAATAGAATAGAATAGAATAGAATAGAATAGAAAAATGGAATGGAATGGAAAAGAGAAGAGAAGAGAATATGGAATGGAATGGAGTTGAATAGAACAGAACAGAACAGAATAGAATAGAATAATGAAGAACAGAGTAGAATAGTGTAGAGTAGAATAGAGTAGAGTAGAATAGAATAGAATAGAATAGAATAGAATAGAATAGAATAGAAGAATGAAGAATAGAATAAAGTAGTGTAGAACAGAACAGAATAGAATAGAATAGAATAGAATAGAATAGAATAGAATAGAATAGAATAGAATAGAATAGCATTTCAAGTTACCTTGGAGGTCTTCCAGTCCAGTCCCTTGCTCAAAGAGAGACCCTATATACCATTTCAGATAAATGGTTGTCTAGTCTCTTTGAGAAAGCCTCCTGTGATGGCGCAACCACAAATTCTCACCTCACCTCATCCTACATGAAGAAAATAAGAACTCCCTTGAGTAAATGATCAAAGCAAATCTCGAGAAATGGACTAACATACCCTTGTTGGCTCGACAAAAAACAGGAACAGACAACCCCTCAGATGTTGCCTGTGGTTCAGTTACTGAGCTGGGAGACCAGATGCACAAGTTAGCAAGACATCTGTTTCTTTGCTAGTGGCGGAGAAGATGGGAATGATCAGGCAGGATTTCAGATGTAAGGTTGAGCTCTGTCAGCTCTTTTGAAAATTCCTTCAAGCTGATATCCAGTGAGACCTTTTTTCCTCCCACCTTTGATGCTGTCTCTGTTGGATAAAATCTCAGGAATGGCGCAACGGAGCAGAGTTTGCATTGTTAGCTTTCTCGACATATTCATGTGCCAGCTTCTCAAATATTGCAAGACTGCTATCATGTCACCCCCTAGTCCTTCTTTTCACCAGACTAGATGTACCCAATTTCAGCAACCATTCTTTATATGTTATATGTCTTGTTTATATTCAGAAATGAGCTCACTTTATTTTAAAAAAAATGGAATTACACTTTTCGGTTAAGTTTGCTCTCATGCCTGGTCCATTTTTATTTTTTTCATATTTTTTTGTGTGTGTTTTTATAAAGATTTTATTGATTTTCTTTTACATACATATGTTAATTTTTTAACCAACAAGCTTTCTGAGATCAGCTATACCAGTGGTGGCGAACCTATGGCACGCGTGCTGGAGGGGGCACTCGGAGCCTTCTCTGTGGGCACTCGTGCCTTGCTCTTTGGCTAGGTTTTCATGGGAAAAAGCCATTTCTCAAGACTCTTCCTAGCCAAAACGAGCCTCCAGAGCGAGTGCGCTGTTTTCAGCTTTGAATTATATCAAATCTGACACCAGAAACAGACTAACAGATGACCTGAGTGCTGCATGTGTTGCTTTCGAACTTACAAAGTATGAGCCAAGGTTAGACAAATTACCAGCATGCATACAACAGCAAAAATCACATTAATTGTTCAAAAGCATGCCAAATGCAAACTTTTACCTTTCAGTAAAAAGTTGTTTGTGTCATTAAAAGCTTTGTTATTGTGTTTTTCTTTTAAGACCAAAGATGTTAATGTATGAGTTGTTTTTTTCTAAACTAAAACCTCAGTATTCAGATTACATTGCCGTGTTGGCACTTTGCGATAAATAAGTGGGTTTTGGGTTGCAGTTTGGGTACTCGGTCTCTAAAAGGTTCGCCATCACTGAGCTATACTAATACATATTCGATTCCTAATCCTTCATTCTTTCCTCTGACCAACGATAAAATAAATCCCAAATCTGGTAGTAATCTGTGTCTTCTTTATTTTTCAATCTCATAGTTAATCTATCCATCTCTGCACATTCCAATATTTTTCTGATTATTTCTTCCTCTAGTGGTAGTCCTTCATTCTTCCAATATTGCGCAAAGATTATTCTTGCTGCTGTACCATCATGTTTGGTCAAAAACCCCCAAATTTCTCCATGGCCCTTTTAAGAAATCAAGGCTTGGGGTAACGTGCTAGGCTGCATTAACAGAGGGATAGAATCAAGATCACGTGAAGTATTAATACCACTCTTCAATGCCTTGGTAAGGCAACACTTGGAATACTGCATCCAGTTTTGGTCACCACGATGTAAAAAAGATGTTGAGACTCTAGAAAGAGTACAGAGAAGAGCAACAAAGATGATTAGGGGACTGGAGGCTAAAACATATAAGGAACGGTTGCTAGAATTGGGTATGTCTAGTTTAACGAAGAGAAGGACAAGGGGGGACATGATAGCAGTATTCCAATATCTCAAGGGCTGCTACAAAGAAGACGGAGTCAAGCTATTTTCCAAAGCACCTGAAGGCAGGACAAGAAGCAACAGGTGGAAACTAATCAAGGAGAGAAGCAACCTGGAACTAAGGAGAAACTTCCTGACAGTGAGAACAATTAATCAGTGGAACAGCCTGCCTCCAGAAGCAGTAAATGCTCCACACTGGAAGTTTTTAAGAAGAGACTGGACAGCCATTTGTCCGAAATGGTGTAGGGTTTCCTGCCTGAGCAGGGGGTTGGACTAGATGACCTCCAAGGTCCCTTCCAACTTTACTACTATTACTATTACTAACATGACCCTGGATTCTGACTCCTGAGGAGATGACCAGAACTGTATTTGAAAAGAATGGGTGGTTTTTTTTTTTACACGGCAAGCCAGAAGGAGAGAGAATAGAAAAAAGGGACATCTGCAGGATGAATTTCAGTTTCTATCTTCTAGTCCATGATGTTTCATTGACTGATTCTTCTGATCTTCCACCAAGCAGCTGAGACATGTTCCTACATACAAATGCTATCTTCCTAGGCTGTCTGGTTGATCAGTTAATTAATTAAGCTAGCCTGGTTCTCCCATGCCTTAATTAAAAGCTCGCAATTGGATTCCACTCTTATTGTTTATTATGGTTCATCGCAGCCAAATGTTCAGACTGAATTTGGCATTTTTATTCACCTGTAGAGTCCCTCCAAGGATAGGCAGATGTGGATGTTTGATGGTGTTATGGATATTGTCGCAGGTTGGAAGCTGTTCTGAGTATAACTGCCTTTTGCAATTGACTGATGGTCATTTTTGTCAATGCCAAGGCTGTTCAAATGGTGCTCCAGTTGTTTTTGGGATTGCACCCAAGGCACCTATTACTATTGGTGCTACCTTTGCTTTCTTCTGCCACAGTCGTTCTGTTTCTATTTGCAGGTCTTTGTGTTTGTTTGTTTGTTTGCTTATTTATTTTGCATTATATCTGCAACTACTAAGGATTTATAGTAATAGTAATAGTAGTAAAGTTGGAAGGGACCTTGGAGGTCATCTAGTCCAACCCCCTGCTTAGGCAGGAAACCCTACACCATTTTGGACAAATGGCTGTCCAGTCTCTTCTTTTTACATCGTGGGTGACCAAAACTGGATGCAGTATTCCAAGTGTGGCCTTACCAAGCCATTGAAGAGTGGTATTAACACTTCACATGATCTTGATTCTATCCCTCTGTTAATGCAGCCTAGCACTGTGTTGGCCTTTTTGGCAGCTGCAGCACACTGCTGGCTCCTGTTTAGGTGATTGTCTACCAGGACTCCGAGGTCCCTCTCACAGTTACTACTATTGAGCATGGTGCCACCTATGCTGTACTTGTGCGTTTGGTTTTTCTTGCCTAAATGTAGAACCTTGCTTTTTTCACCATTGAATTTCATTTTATTAGTTAGTACCCAGTGTTCAAGTCTGTCCAGATCCTTCTGTATCTTAAGCCTGTCTTCTGGAGTGTTGGCTATTCTTGCCAGGGAGAAACACCCAAAGCTGTGAATCGGGAGAATTCTCTTCCAATTGCATCACGCCATGCTTGCTCACACACGAAGTAAAATAATATAACACGGTCCGTTGTGAAGCCTGCTGGCTGCTGCAGGACATGTTACTTACGTGGGGCCTCAGTGTGAAATGCTGTTGTAATTTTATCCTTCTCAAAGTTCTGAAACGCCTGAAGGCGTTTTTTTGAGCCAAAGAAAATAAACTGTCATGCTCGCATATGTCTGTTTTCTTGGTCAGGCATAGGCAGAACGGGGGCAGAAAGAAGCATGAGTTTAAAAAAAACCAAAACAAAACAGAGGATTTCAATTGGGAAGTGGCTGAGAACCTGGGCAGTGCCGAATCTGGAAGAACTAATGTTTGAGAGCAGAGTGGGAAAAATATTAAGGAAGTAAGGAAGTGAAGTTTTTTGTTTTTTGCATAGCTATAATTTCGTTTGAGCCACGCTTTTCCAGTGGAGCTCAAGGCACAGAGGTCATCCTTATATTATTGCAAAAATAGTAACCTCATCCCAATAACCTACCTGAAATTTGAACTTTGCTCTCCCTGGTTCTAATCCTCAACCGCTATGCCGTGTTAATTCTCTCTACATGAAATATGCTTAGCCAAATAGTGGTGGTGGTGAATTTACTACCATAAATATACAGCCCAAAGGTGCTTTTGTTTTTGGAAGAGGCAACTGGGCTTTCTTTGTTTTTCCTTGAAGACATTTCGCTTCTCAGCCAAAAAGCTTCTTCGGTGCGGCCTGAAGAACAGAACTGAAGAAGCTTCTTGGATGAGAAGTGAAACGTCTTCAAGGAAAAATCAAGAGAGTCCAGTTGCTTCTTGGAAAAGCACCTTTGGAACAGCCATGATCTGGATCAGTGGTTCTCAACCTTTTTAATGCCACAACCCCCAACTGGTTGTAAGTCGAGGACTACTCAACCGGTCGTAAGTCGAGGACTACTCAACTGGTGCAGCACCGTTTGCAGAATGGGACTTTTGGCGGGCTCAGCAGGGCAGAGACAGCCTGGACAATTCCTATTGGCTTTTGAAAGCCAATAGAATTAGACTCTATTCAAGAGAGTCAATTCTATTTGCTTTCAAAGCCAATAGAATAAAAGGGAGTAGCACAGCTAAGGAAAAGGGAGAAAAAAATGGCGGACTGCGTTTGTTTGGCGACCCCCATGAAATGGTCGTTCGACCCCAAATGGGGTCCCGACCCACAGGTTGAGAACCACTGATTTGGATGATTGTGAATCTCCATGGATGCTTAAATGTAGCCCAGTAAACCTATTATTGTGATAAAAATCAGATTTTCCATTTCTTTTAAATAAGAATTTTTGCTCCTTCCTTCAACTCATATTGCAGTCACAGTCTTTGATCAAGCACACTGATTTTCTTTTTTCTTTTTTACTTTCATTCTTATCTTTCTGATACATGGCTTCTGTATATGGAAAGCAAGATTTGTCAACTATTAGAACAGAGGTCCCCAACATTTTGGACACCAGGGACCGGTTACCTGGACAGATGTTTTTCCGTGGAGTGGAGGGGGAGTGATTTTGGTGTGCTGCCTGCATCCCATGGATGGAGCTTCGTTTGTTTATGTGGACCGGTGCTGGCATGCTAAGGACCGGTCCCGGTCAACGGATCAGGGGCTTGGGGACCCCTGTATTAGAATGTCAAAGATTGTTGAAAGATTTTTTTTTCCACAAAATTTTTATTTTATTTGCAAACTTAGAAGAAGAGAAGGAGAGAAGCAACCTAGAACTAAGGAGAAACTTCCTGACAGTTAGAACAATTAACCAGTGGAACAACCTGCCTCCAAGAAGTGGTGAATGCTCCAACACTGGAAGTTTTTAAGAAGAGACTGGACAGCAATTTCTCTGAAATGGTATAGGATTTCCTACCTGAGCAGGGGGTTGGACTAGATGACCTCCAAGGTCCCTTCCAATCCTCCTTCTCCTTCTCCTCCTCCTCCTCCTCCTCCTCCTCCTCCTCCTCCTCCTCCTCCTTCTTCTTCTTCTTCTTCTTCTTCTTCTTCTTCTTCTTTGTCATTATTTAAACAAAAAGAGAAAAAAACAAAGTTAAAAACCACCCAACACTAAAACTAGAAATAAAATAAGATGTGTACAAAAAAAGATGACGAATATACCATTCACATCAAACATAAAGGATTTTTTTTTCAGAGAAAAATGTTGCTTTATGCTAGTCAGTGGCTGAAATAAAGATAATCCACTGCTAGTAAATTTTGGACAATGTCAGTGACAAAAAATATCTTCATATTTTCAGTCGTCAATGACAAAAAGATGTTACATTTTCAAGCTTACTCGCCCCCCCTCCCCAAAAAAAATCCCCTTCCAAAATATTTTTCAGAGAAGGCTTAATTGGCTTCTCTGCTTTCCTGCCTTGTCTTCCTTCCTGCCTAAAATTAAACGGGAGAAAGACCCAGCATAGAGAAAGCATCAGCGCAGCAGTTCCAGGAACAGCCTTGAGGAAACGGTCTTATCCTGGGACATTGATGGACAGAAGCCAGAAAAGAGAAGCAGGTAATATTTGGAGAGGATCTTACACAGGCCCTCCCTCCTATGGTGGAGTTTGGAAAGGAAAAGAGGTGAAGAAAAACAAGGAGGCGATGCAATAATTGCCTTCCTTCTCTAAGGGGTGAGAATAACACCTCCATCCTTGCAGATGGCTTCCTAACTGCTGAAAATTGATTCTTCTGTTGACTTACACAGCGTGAATGTCAAGGAAAGAGATGATAGAAAATACTCTTTGAGGAGCCCGTCGTGGTGGGATCACTCTTGTCGAAGGGTAGTGCTTTCCTCTCTTTCTCTTTGGGGGAAAAGGACTTCATTTCTTTAACCAGGCAACCAAGAGAGATGACTGGCTTATTAGTGTCACTTTTTCAGCAGTGCTGTGTTGGGGCCTACACGACACTGTCATGGGTTTTCTTTTTTTAATGTCTAGCTGAGTTAGTGGGCTCCCAAACTACAGAAAGCCGACATAATACCACCTGGCCTTTAGACAACACACTGACAAGTACCCCAAGGCTAGTCCTCACTGTTTACTACATATAGCCCTTGGCCACAATCGAGCCCAAAGTTTATTAAGTGAGTTTTGCCCCCTTTTACAGCCTCCTTTCCCACAGTTCTGAAGTAAATCACTGCAGTTGTTAAGCTAGTAACACAGTTGTTAAGTGAATCTGACTTCCTGTTGTGATTCCTCGCCAGCCAGTGGATCCGGGCAGCTGAGTCTGAGGAATCAGAGGAAGAGGAGGGAGGGGCCTAGAGTGACATCAGAGTCAGAGGAAGGCTCTGAGGAGCTCCAAGACTTACAGTTGGACAAGGTGCCTGGCCCCTCTACTTGCGCTCAGGCTGAGGCATAGCTGTGCTGGGAGCCTGAGTTGGACAGTGATGAAGAACAGCTGGGGACAAATCGCAGATGAACGAATGCGCAGGCAAGAGAAGCGAGTAGAACAGAGGGAATGCAGTGGGGTGGCTCCAAAGGCAAAGGAGAAGGCATTAGGAAGCCACGCCTTGGCTGAATTATAAAAGGGAAGGTGTGGGAGGTGCTGGTTGCCAAAGATAACTGTTCGTGTTGAGGATCGAGTTTCTGTGAACTGTGTTTGTTTGTCTTGGACATTGACTCAGATCTGTGAATAATAAAAGGGGTTGGTTTTTCTTGTGATGTCAGCCTGCTTGTTGGAAGAGGGTTTCTCCTTGTGAGCATAACAAGGACTCACGTAGGCTAGGATAGAACACTCTCCCATTGACTTTGCTTATCAGAAGGGGGCGAAAGGAGATCACATGACTGCATGGGTCATCAATATGAGTGGGTTGCCAAGCATCTGATCATGTAACCATGGAGATGCTGCAATGGTCACTAAGGGTGAAAAACGGTAATAAGTCCCTTGTTTCCAGTGCCATGCTAATGTCAGATGATCACTAAAATAAACTGTTGTAAGTTGAGGGCCAACTGTGTGTTGTACAAGTTATAGTGCTCCGTTGTTATTCAAAATAAGCTTATTATTTTGTAGCAAGAGTGAGCTAAAGGCAGGGACTCACAATGCAGGAAAAGCTCTGGTGCAGGATTGAAGGGAGCTGAGCAAGTGAAGTGACAGAGAGTTCTAATAAATGTAAGGGAAGGAAAGGTAAAAGGAAAATGTGGCTTAGCTGGTCCAGACAGCGGTTGATTCTCCCGATTATCTATCAATCATCATCATCATCATCTTCTTCTTCTTCTTCTTCTTCTTCTTCTTCTTCTTCTTCTTCTTCTTCTTCTCTTCTTCTTCTTCTTCTTCTTCTCCTCCTCCTCCTCCTCCTCCCTCTCCTCCTCCTCCTCCTCCTCCTCCTCCTCCTTCTTCTTCTTCTTCTTCTTCTTCTTCTCCTCCTCCTCCTCCTTCTCCTCCTCCTCTTCCTCCTCCTCTTCTCCTCCTCCTCCTCCTCCTCCTCCTCCTCCTCCTCCTCCTCCTCCTCCTCCTCCTCCTTCTTCTTCTTCTTCTCCTTCGCCTTCGCCTTCGCCTTCTCCTCCTTCTCCTCTTCCTCCTCCTTCAGAGTAGTGTATTCCTCAGCTCAGTAATTTACTACATGTCAGCTGGGCTCACAGCAAAATTTGCTCTTCCCTGCACGATCCCATCTCTGGCACCCTTACAAAAGATTTCCTGTCATTCTGAAATTGCTCCACCAGAAGCCTTTTCTGTCTCACCTTCTCTGCTCTAATTGTCCTATTTATGTATGTATGTATGTATGTATGTATGTATGTATGTATGTATGTATGTATTTGTTTATTAGAAGGAAGCAAACCAAGCAAAATGGAGGAGGATCCCAGGATGGCTGGGGTACAGCATGAGAACCACCCGGCTGCATTCAGCTTTGTTTAAGGCAGCGGTTCTCAACCTGTGGGTTTGGGACCCCAATTGGGGTCGAACGACCATTTCACGGGGATCGCCAAACAACACAGTCTGCCATTTTCCCCCCTTTTCCTTAGCAGTGTTACTCCCTTTTATTCTATTGGCTTTTGAAAGCCAATAGAATAGACTCTCTTGAATAGAATCTAATTCTATTGGCTTTCAAAAGCCAATAGGAATTGTCCAGGCTGTCTCTGCTCTGCTGAGCCCGCCAAAAGTCCCATTCTGCAAACGGTGCTGCAAGTTGTCTGCAGCGAAGGCGAGGTGTCTGGAACCTTCCACCCCTCCCTGCTGAGCAACTACTAAAAATGTAAGTAAAAGAGGGCCAGGGGTGGGGAGGTGGGAGGCCGGCGGGCGCAGGGAGGGCTGCTGGCACACGTGGGGCCAGGCAGGTGCCTTACCTCCTTGGCCTGGGCCAGCTGGTGGCCCAGCCGGTGGTCGGACCTGCGCTGTCTCTGCCGCTTGCCGGCTATGCCTCGGCCGGCGCAGGGGGCGGCACCACGCATGCGTGGTGCTCCCGGTCAGGGAAAGTCCTCGACTTATGACCGGTTCGGTAGTCCTCGACTTACGATCGGTTGGGGGTCGCGACATTAAAAAGGTTGAGAACCACTGGTTTAAGGGCTAGAACATTTTTGACCTTTTGGTGGTCACACCATTGTTAGACGATGGAGGTTGAAACTGGAGGATTTGACCTGTCAATGCTCTTGAATTGTGAATGGAACTGGGTTTTTTTTTTTTTTTTTTTTTTGTATACACCCCTCTGTTTCTCCCCCAGCTGCCACTGGAAGGGAAAGAAAGGGGAATATACGGATGAGAAGGAAATAATGGCACAGCTGTTGTGCACGGTGAGTGGAAATGAGGGGTCCTTGGTGCTCTCTGAGCTTGGTTGTTTTCTTGCAGACATTTCATTATCCAAACTAGGTAACATCCATCAGTGCTAGCACTGATGATGTTACCTTGTTTGGGTGATGAAACATCTAGAAGAAAACAATCAAGCTCAGATAGCACTAAGGACCCTTCATTTCAGCTCTGAGCTACAAATATTCTCCTTTATTGATATTGGAGAAATAGGAAAATCATACAAATAAATGAGGGCCATCTAGCTCTTCCTGCAGTAAGGTAAGGAGATGATTGGAGGAAAATAGCTGGACTAGGTGAAGGTTACAGAGTTTTATGGGAGAGAAAGAGAGAGAGGGAGAGAGAGGGGGGGAAAGAGGGAGAGAGAAGAGAGAGAGGGAGGGAAAGAGGGAGAGGGAGGGAGAGAGAGAAGGAGGGAAAGGAGAGAGGGAGAGAGGGAGGGAGGGAAAGAGGGAGAGAGGGAGAGAGGGAGAGAGGGGAGGGAGGGAAAGAGGGAGAGGGAGGGAGGAGAGGGGGAGGGAAAGGGGGAGGGAGAGAGGGAGGGAGGGAGAAGAGAGAGGAGGAGAAGAGAGAGAAGGAAGGAAAGAGGGAGAGGAAGGGAGAGAGGGAGGGAGACAGAGGGAGAGAGGGAGAGAGAGAGAGGAAGGGAGGGGGAGAGAGAGGGAGGGAAAGGGAGAGAGAGGGAGAGAAGGATAGAGGGAGGGAGGGGAGGGAGGGAGGGAAAGAGGGAGAGGGAGGGAGAGAGGGGGAGGGAAAGGAGGAGGGAGAGAGAGAGGGAGGGAGGGAGAAGAGAGAGGGGGAGAAGAGAGAGAAGGAAGGAAAGAGGGAGAGGAAGGGAGAGGGAGGGGAGAGAGGGAGGGAAAGGGAGAGAGAGAGGGAGAGAAGGATAGAGGGAGGGAGGGAAAGAGGGAGAGAGGGAGGGAGAGAGAGGGGGAGGGAGAGAGGGAGAGAGAGGGGGAGGGAGAGAGGGAGGGAGAGAGAGAGGGGAGGGAGAGAGGGAGGGAGAGGAGAGAAAAGAGAGAGAAAGGGAGGGAGAGAGGGAGAGAGAGAAGGAGAGGGAAAAAGGGAGAGAGGGCAGGAGAGACAGAGGGGGGAGGGAAAGAGGGAGAGAGGGAGGGAGTGAAAGAGAAAGATTCTGATGATAGATAGATTTATTTGACTATTCAGTGAGTCCTGAATTCTCAACTTGCAGCCTATGCTAACAATTGTTCTTAAACGTCCTTGAAAGAGAGAAGGAATACTTTCCTCCCCGAAAGCTCCAAGAACATAAGGGGAAGTTCAGGAAAAGCACTGGGGATTTTTCCTGCACGAAACCAAATTCAGATCTATCTTAATGAATTTTGTGGCAAGGCTAAATTCCTACAGAACAACTATCTGAAAGAGACTTGCAGGCTAGTTTCCTGACAAACAAATGACAAGGCTTTGTTTTTGTTTTGTTTTTGTTTTACTTTATTTATTACATTGTTATTTTATTTTATTGCTTACTTTATTTTATTTAAAAAAAAGAGGAAAAGAGAAGGGAGGAATAGAGATGTCTCATATGGATGTGGCAACATGCCTCTATTTAGACGTTGACTCTAGAGTCTTAGAATATTGATCTCCACTGCACCTGTATATTTATAACTCCTGTTTTATCAGATTATTTTATTTTGCCATTCAGCATCTGCTTGCTCTTTGGAAGCTCTGTTGATCCATTCTGCTGACAATAAAGAATCATTTGGTAAACCAAGAAAATAGAAAGTATTTGAGCTTCATTGCCCCCAAATGCTGCATGTGATTAGCTTGATTAATCATAGCTTTGCTCCCCGGGACTTCCAGCTGACAGCTGGCACGTTTCCAAAGCAAGATACAAATCTATACTCTCTATTCTGCATTTTTTGGACAACGGCCACATCTTTCTAATAAGACTTGCTTAAAATTGCAGGACACCGGGGGTCAAAGGTCGCACGGGCGAAAGAAAAGCAAGCGGTTGTAATTTTGCTCTCCACAGACAAATTGAGACTTGGGAAAAACTCAGAGATAAATCAAGTGAACGCTAAAGTGCCAGGCGGCGATCAATATTGTGAGCTAAAATTACACACGGCTGTAAACCAAGTTTACGATCTTGGTTTCCACATTGGGATCTGTTCCAGGAGTCGCCTGTCGCAGTGTTCCCCCGATAGCATTTTTAGAACCAGAACATGGGGGTCTTCAGAGGTGGTCCATGGATGGGTGGGACACATGTCAAAATGACGGTAGCACTGTTGTGTCACATGTCTACGAAAGCAGTGGAAGTTATAGCACTGATCACGAGAAGTGTTAATACCACATTTTAATGCCTTGGTAAGACCACACTTGGAAATACTGCATCCAGTTTTGGTCACCACGATGTAAAAAAGTTGCTGAGACTCTAGAAAGAGTACAGAGAAGAGCAACAAAGATGATCAGGGGACTGGAGGCTAAAACATACAAGGAATGGTTGCTGGAATTGGGTATGTCTAGTTTAATGAAGAGAAGGACGAGGGAGGACATGATAGCAGTGTTTCCACTATCTCAGGGGCTGCCCCCAAAGAAGAGGGAGTCAAGCTATTCTCCAAAGCACTCAAAAGCAAGACAAGAAGCAACGGATGGAAACTAAATCAAGGAGAGAAGCAACTAGAACTAAGAAGAAACTTCCTGACTGTGAGAACAATTAACCAGTGGAACAACCTGCAGTAAATGCTCCAACACTGCAAGTTTTTAAAAAGAGATTGGACAGCCATTTGTCTGAAATGGTATAGGGTTTCCTGCCTGAGCAGGGGGTTGGACTAGATGACCTCCAAGGTCCCTTCCAACTTTATTATTATTATTGTTATGGATCATCGCACAGTCAGTCAGATGTTCAGACTGGATTTGGCATTTTGTCTACCTATCGAGTCCTTACCCAGTTGTTGTTATTATTATTGTTGTTGTTGTTGTTATTATTATTATTATTATTATTATTAATACTATTTGATTGCTCATCTGAGTTGGCCGTTCCTTGATTGGGGTATGGTTTACTGCTTGATCGTTGATCTGGTATTAAGCCTGGTGTTAATCTCTGTTTATTTGGGTTTGAGTGCTGGTCTTACTGTTTCCTTTTTGACTTCTTGGATGTGTCTTTTGAATGGTGTGTAGATATTGCTTATCTCTATGGGGCCTGTTGATGTGTGCTGATTTGTCTGTGTGCCAGGCTTCCAGGAATTCTTTTAACATTTTTGGACTTAGCTTGGTCTAGAACAGTGGTTCTCAACCTGTGGGTCGGGACCCCATTTGGGGTCGAGACGACCATTTCACGGGGGTCGCCAAACAAGGCTGTCCGCCATTTTTCCCTTTTCTTTGGCCATCGCCCCTGGCACCCAGTGACGTATAAGTGGTTGGGGGTCACCACAACATGGGGAACTGTATTATGGGGTCGCGGCATTAGAAAAGTTGAGAACCACTGGTCTAGAATGCTCCCAGTTTACCAGTTTGACACTATGGTTAAGTTTGTCCATGTATAGAGAGCAGTCAAGGGGTTTTCAACATGCCTTCTGACTGCTATTTGGTTTTCTTCTATTGATATCTTTTATTCCCATACACACTGACTGAGTATCTGGGTCGAGAACTCTGCCATCAGCTGTAAATTTGATCATCTTCATCGCTTCCTTTTCTAACCCATGCAAAGTTAAGAAGGGCACAATTTTAAAATCTTTGGTAGAAGCTGCAGGCCTTGGTCTTTATGCAGATTTCCACCACACCCCCGCCCCAAACGTAATTAATTAATGTAGCCTTTAATTAAGTCACGGCAAATTTACCCCAGGTGAATGGATTGAACATTTTTTAGCAAGTGGCTTCCTGTTAACTGGTTTCAGATGCGAGCGATGTGCCCTTGAAATATCTTTTTTGCATATATAATCCTGCCTTGACTTTCCCTGCGGGAAGAATAATGAATGAGTTTGGCAGTAATTATATTTAAAATACTTGTGGTAAAGGGACAAAGGTGGGCTATACAAGCATTTGTGTCAAATCCCACCAGACAATTTCAAATAACCTTCCTGTGGTCACCGTTGACCTGTCAGCAGATGTTGCATGCGTTGGGAAACAATAAATCACTTATGAAACAATAAAATAATTCATTCATCTGTTAGACACTCTGACCAATCATTTAGCACTCTGTGAGCCATGAGTCATTAGGGACTAGCTTTGCTAGCTGAGGAATTCTGGGAGGTTGAAGTCCACAAGTCTTCAAGTTGCCAAGGTTGAGAACCCCTGGTCTAATGGCTAAGGCACTAGGCTACAAACCAGGAGACTATGAGTTTGTAGTCCCACTTTAACTAAGAAAGCTGGCTGGGTGACCTTGGATCAATTGCCAGGATACTATGAGTTCTAGTCCCATGCTTAGCCCTGAAGGCCATGAGTTCTAGACCCTTCCTCCTCCTCCTCCTCCTTCTCCTCCTACTCTCTACAAACCCCACTCCCTTCTAGCACAGATGAATCTTACTTAGTTGAAACATCTGCAAGAAAGCAACTATAGGGGATTGTACAAAAGGGTTATTCTTGTTATTAGCATAATGACCACCATCTTGCTTCTGTACACCCTGCTTGCGTTAGGGACGCCATTTTGTGAAGGCAGAAAGATCACGTGCAGAGACCCAGAGACAGGGGAAAGAGCGGGAAGGTAACGAAAGAGGATTGGTCAACATTCTTTGTGCCAACAAGTGTCACCTTGTGATTGGTTGTTACCTGCATATAAATAGAAGTGCCTAACGGACCAGTGGGTGGCACTTCTGAACGCAGCTGCCAGGGTTTCAGACAGTATTCCACCCAGCAACTTCAACTGACCAAATAACATTCTGTTTGACCTGGAAGCCTCCACTTGAGACTGGACAGCCATTTGTCCAAAATGGTATAGAGTTTCCTGCCTGAGCAGGGGGTTGGACTAGATGACCTTCAAGGTCCCTTCCAACTTTACTTCACTACTACTACTATGAGTCTCCTGATTTGCCCCCTTGGAACCTCAAGTTCTTTGGGTAGATGCTGACCCTTACACAACTAAGGAACCCCAAGTTCAACCATGAGTTACAAATATTCTCTTCCATCACTTGTCCCGCTTCTTGTTCCTTTGAGACAACATTGGAAGAACCAGACTTGTCGTGATTCCGTGCCAGCCTGTGCTCCCAACAGCTGAGTCCGGGGAATCTGAGGAGGAGGTGGAGGAGGCATTTGAAGGGCCATCAGGGTCAGAGGGAGGCTCTGATGAATTACAGGACTCATGGTTTGATACAGAGCCTGGGCCCTCCAGTCATGTTCCTGATGAAACTCAGCTGTGTGAGGAGAATGAGTCAGACTCGGAGGACTCACACCTGACGGACATGCTAATTGATGCTCGCACACGTCGTCAATTAGCGAGAGTAAATCAGCAGCAGTCAATATGGCAACTCCAGGGAAAAAGGAGAAGGCAATGAGAGGCAACGCCTTGGGACTGCTATATAAAAAGAGGAGGTGTGGGCGGTGCTGGTTGCTGAAGGCAACTGTTTGCAAAGTACTTCTTTGAATCCTGGTCTGTTCATCTTGCTTGTGACTACTCTTCTGTTTGCATCGTGTTTCCTGTGGACTATTTCCTTCATTTGAATTGAGTTTTGCTGCCTTTGTTTTTGGACTATTTGGCAGGTTTGTCACCCATATTAAAAGGGGTTTGTTTTGTTTTAAAATCTCCAGCCTATTTTATCAACAGGGGTTTGGTCCTTGTGCCTTTAACAAGGACGGCTATAGGCTGGGATAGAACAAGACTTTCCTGACCCAGAGTTTGGAATTCTTACTGCCTAACATTATTAGCCCCCTATTTATCTGTTTGTGCAAAACTTTTCCCTATTTGCATTGATGTCGAAACGTATCGGGAGCAAAGCAATGCAGCTCAGCTGCAATCTAAAATGCCTGCTAGGCAAATTTGGCAGAGGAGGGAACTGGATCAAAGCTCAGTTTGCAGCCGTGCAGCATTGCAGATTTGTCGAAGGCGCTGCAGTGCGGTTGCTGGTCTGCATAAAAAAAAAAAAAACACGCCAGGGGTGAGCGAGACCCTTCAGAAGAACAGCTAACCCTAATTCCTAATTACAGAAAATAGATTTTGACGGTTCGCGCAGAAAGGAAATAAAAACACACTTCGTAATTGCTGTGGTTGTTCTTTCAAAAAACAAAAGAACCCCCCCCCAAAAAAACCACTATCCTTTTTGACATTGTTGCTCTGCCTCTCCTGAGGACAAAAGTCATTCTAGCAATTGTAATTTTTGTTATGGCCTCCGTAACAAAAGCAAATTTAAGGATTTAAATCTAAGATGCCTTTGATGGGAAATACAACTCTGAGGAGATCATTATTACCTACCGGGGGGAATATCACACCGTGGGAATGAAAATGTAACTTTCATTTGGCTCAAGCAGCCAGGTAATTTTAATGATAGAGTTGCTAGGCAACTCCCCTACCTGAAGACTATGTTTTGATTTATGGAGAAGGGGAAAAATCTGTTTGTTTCCTCCACAAACAGAGAACCAGGAGAGATTAACGTACATCAGGGGTGTCAAACTCAATTTCATTGAGGGCCGCATCAGCATCGCGGTTGCCCTGAGGGGGCTGGGTGGGTGTGGCCTACTGGGTGGGTGTGGCCTACTGGGTGGGTGTGGATGTAGTGGATGTGGCCTACTGGGTGGGTGTGGCCAGCTCTACATCGTTCACGTCAAGGGTGCCTGTTGGGGGCCTGGGCAGGAGTGGGACAGATCTGAGGGTCTCTGGCAGAAGGGAGTGGGACTGGGGCAAGCGCCAAGGCATGGTCCACTGGAGGAGCCTCACTGCCTGCTCACATATCAAGCCAGATATGTGAAGTAGGTGAGGGCCATTTGCTGGCCACTTCCAGGCGATGGTGCATTTTCTTCATTCCTCACAAAGGGGGACACCTCCCCAGCATGCACCCAGGGGGTGGGGCCGACGCGGCAGGGGCTGGTTGCTCGCTGTTTCCAGACAGCCTTGTGAAGCTAAGACTGAATGCATTTCAGCATAGATGGCCACCACAAAATTGTACATTGGTTCCCGGCCGGCCTGGGCTAGGGCCAAGGCAGCGGGGGCCATTCCCTCACTGTTTCCAGGATGGCTTCGCGGGCCACATGAAACCACCTCGCGGGCCGCATCCGGGCCCCGGGCCTTGTGTTTGACATGTCTGACGTACATGAAAGCACTCAAGATTCAAAGAGCACAGGAGAACCAAAGAAGCTTTTTTTCAAGAGGCAACTGGACTTTCTTTTTTTTGGGAAGACGTTTCACTTCTCTTCCAAGAAGCACTTCTGACCGGATGGTGGGGAATGGAAGGATTTTGGTCATTTGCATTCTTTTAGAGAGTTACTGAGGCCCCTTGGAAGTTTTCCTATGTCCTCAGGGTCCCTTGAGTGATGCAAACGGGTGTGGAGCCTTCTTAGAACTGCCGACAGGATTGTGTGGTGTAGCGGTGGTTTCTGCAGGGTGTTTTCTGCCCTGTGTCCCTTCACTGTTGAACACAGGTGCAGGCTGTTGGGGATGAGTCTGTGTTGTCTGCATCTACTCAGGGTGATGTCTCTGCTTTCTTTTAAAAATAACCCAACCCAATATAAGATAAACTCCCAGGAACCTCAACCGGGTGGTATGGAATTGGCTAATATTTTAACCTGCCTTGTATGACAAAGATGCAAGTAGTGTATACATATTGATGGCAATATTTCCACCTCCTTGAAATCTATGGAGATTCTCCATCATCCAGATCATGGCTGTCCCAAAGGGGCTTTTTCAGAAGGCAACTGGACTTTCTTGTTTTTCTTTGAAGACGTTTCGCTTCTCATCCAAGAAGCTTCTTCAGCTCTGACTGGATGGTGAGGAGTGGAAGGATTTCATAAAGCACCTTTGGGACAACCATGAGCTGGATGACTGAGAATCTCCATAGACCAGTGGTTCTCAACCTGTGGGTCGCCAAACAACGCAGTCCACCATTTCCCCCCCTTTTCCTTAGCTGTACTACTCCCTTTTATTTTATTGGCTTTTGAAAGCCAATAGAATAGACTCTCTTGAATAGTCTAATTCTATTGGCTTTCACATGTCCAGGCTGTCTCTGCCCTGCTGAGCCTGCCAAAAGTCCCATTCTGCAAATGGTGCTGCACCAGTTGAGTAGTCCTCGACTTACGACCGGTTGAGTAGTCCTCGACTTATGACCGGTTGGGGGTCGCGGCATTAGAAAGGTTGAGAACCACTGCCATAGACATTTAGCTATGTACTCCCTTCGAAAGGTGAGGGAGTATGAATGGATTTCCAGAAAACATTGCAGATTACAGGAACCATTTGCACTTCAGTTTGAGATGAAGACCACATAGACTCATACCCAACAGCCTGCATCATCAACAGTGAAGGGACACAGGGCAGAAAACATCCTGCAGCCTGGAAGGCTCCACAAACATTTGCATCACTCAGGTGACCTCAAGGGAACAGGTAAACATCCAAGTGGCCTCAACGATTCTCTAAAAAGAAGGCAAATGACCAGCTGTCTGCAAGGAATATAAATCCTGCCATTCCCCACCATCCAGTCAGAGCTGAAGAAGCTTCTTGGATGAGAAGTGAAATGTCTTCAAGGAAAAAACAAGTAAGTCAAGTTGTCTCTTGAAAAAGCACCTTTGGGACAACCATGACCTGGGTGACTGAGAATCTCCATAGATACCTCCAAAGCAGTGGTTCTCAACCTTTTTAATGCCACGACCCCCAACCGGTCGTAAATCGAGGACTACTCAACCGGTTGTAAGTCAAGGACTACTTAACTGGTGCAGCACCATTTGCAGAATGGGACTTTTGGCGGGCTCAGCAGGGCAGAGACAGCCTGGACAATTCCTATTGGCTTTTGAAAGCCAATAGAATTAAACTCTATTCAAGAGAGTCTATTCTATTGGCTTTCAAAAGCCAATAGAATAAAAGGGAGTAGCACAGCTAAGGAAAAGGGGGAAAAAATGGCGGACTGCGTGTTTGGTGACCCCCATGAAATGGTCACTTGACCCCAAATGGGGTCCAGACCCACAGGTTGAGAAACACTGCTCCAAAGGCATACAGTAGTTAGGTTTTAAAGTGGCAATTCAGAGCAACCCAAGATTTGGGAAGAGGCCTCGTTCAAATTAATTTATTGCATCAGAGGAAGTCAAAAGAGCCCATGGGGGCATATGTTTTCTAGTCTGAATGAAAGCTTGTTCTCTGCTGGTAGTGCCTGATATTATGGAGTTGATGTTGGATGTACAGTAATAGAGCACCTGGATTAGCTCTAACCTGTTAGATTTCCTCCTACTTCTTAGAACAGGGGTCTTCAAACTTGGCAACTTTAAGACTTGTGGATTTCAACTCCCAGAATTCCTCAGCCAGCCCCTTAGAAGAATACCTTGGGGTTCATGTTGGTATATTTCTCCTACCTCTGACTCTCATTTCTACTTCTACCATTACGATCTTGAGCCCAATTAGAAAAAGTTGATTATAGAATTGGTCAGGAATCTGAGGAAGAACTTACTGAAGCTGCATCAGCTCAAAGTCTACCTCGACGGTTTTACTCACTCCATCATACAGGTAGTTCTCAACTTACAACCACAACTGAGCCCCAATTTTCTGTTGTTAAGTGAGACATTTGTTAAGTGAGTTTTGCCCCCTTTTATGACCTTTTTTGCACACCGTTAAGTGAGTCACTGCAGTTGATAATCACTGTAGTAACCTGGTTGTTAAGTGAATTTGGCTTTCCCATCACATGGGGATGCTGTCAAGGTCATAAGTGAGAAAAACGGTCATAAGTAATATTTTTTTCAGTGCCGTTTAACTTTGAACGGTCACTAAATGAACAGTTGTAAAGTTGAGGACTACCTGTGATACTTTTTTATTTTGTGTATGAAGGTCAGAGAGAGGATTCTGGTACTAGATTTTCTCAATGATGGATCTAGAAATCTGGAATAGAAAGTTGGCGTCAATATTGATTTTTGCAAGTTTGGTCTAATGAGATTAAAGAAGTTTTGTTAGATGTAAATTTTCCCAACCATTGTGGACTTCTCACAATTTCACCAATGTTACACAGGTTTTGCAGCCAGTTTTCCATAAGGGCAAGCATGTTGCATATTGTTTTTATAACAATACTTTTGGGGCCGTTCCCCTAAAAGTCCATATTCAATGTATGGAAAACTTTGATTTTCAGATAATAACTAAATTCTGGCCATACAGATAGAAAACATTATTTTTCCCTCTTTCTATGACTATGGTTTAATTCTATTTCCTATTTCTAAACAACTCTTTAAAGCAGAAAGATTCAGTTATGAATCTTCAGCGTTATATTTCGTGTGACTTTAAAATTGTTGATATTTGATATAGTTTCTTGTCTCTCCAACTATACCCTTTTATCCTTCTGAATGCTATTTTCATGTACTACTCCTGATGTGGGTATAAATCTTTACTTTAACAAAAGAATGTGCTTCCTCTCTGGAACTGTAGATTTTTTGACAACATGTTTGCAAGAGACTCTGTGGACTCATTTTACAGGAATAATGACTTAATTTAGTTATTGTTTCCTTGAGACAGTTATGAGACTGCAGAAGCTTAAAAGAAGCCAATAATTAAATTTTCTTCAATTTAATAATTTGGATTTCTTGGATATTATCATGACAGTTACTTAGGCCCTTAATTCAGACTCTTAACATTATTTTCATTGTACTAATGAGACACGGAGATGCATTAGTGGTCCTTATTTCTTTCCAAAAAAAGTCCCCTGGACTGCAAGGCAATCCAACCAGTCAGTCCTAGAGGAGATCAACCCCGACTGCTCTTTAGAAGGCCAGATCCTGAAGTTGAAACTCAAGTACTTTGGCCACCTAATGAGAAGGAAGGACTCACTGGAGAAGAGCCTGATGCTGGGAAAGATTGAGGGCAAGAGAAGAAGGAGACGACAGAGAATGACGTGGCTGGATGGAGTCACTGAAGCAGTAGGCATGAGCTTAAATGGACTCCAGAAGATGGTAGAGGACAGGAAGGCCTGGAGGAATGTTGTCCATGGGGTTGCAATGGGTCAGACATGACTTCGCAACTAACAACAACAACATATTGTATGAAACTGACTTACAGTATCATTGCACAAATTAAGCACAATACAAAGCAATTTTTTTTAAAACTGAAGCCCCGTTAGGTGGGAACAACCAGATCCACCTGTTGTCAAAGCAAGAATATCCGATGTTAGCAGCTTTGACACCTGTCAAGAGTTAAATTAGCTACTTTATTGCTTATGTCTTTTACACAGGAATCTTCCCAGACTGGCTGTTTGCACCTGGACCAGATTATCTAAACTTCAGTGATTTTCAAGCAGGACTGGACCTTGCTCTCTTGTGCCTAGCTAAGGATTCCAGACTAATTCCTCACTTGATTCCCCCCCCTGGCTCAGCCAATCTCTCTCCAACAATCCTAAAACAAAAAAACTATTTTGAAAAATCTGCTTGGCATGTGAGATCTTATTACGTCTGATTATTAGAAATAATTCCCACTGAATTCAGTGGGATTAAAGTTTTTTTTAGCTGTGGCTAGATTTCAATTTTGTTCATATCCTCCCCAAAGCTCTCAAATTATTATTTTTTCTATGCTTCTCTCCCTCCAAGATTCCTGCCTGTTCAGTATTTTTTAATCAGTCTGAGCGGTGATTACTTAAAGTATTGACAAAAAAAAATATGTTTGTGAAAAATCGGATCAATATTTGATCTAGAGGCATCCAGTTGCACGTATTACATTTGAAAACTGTTTGTGGAGGGCTTTATTTACTTTATTATAAAAACCCTTTGGGCTTGCAGAAAATCAATTCATTGCCATGCAAAATGTTGGCATAAAATTCTGCATGGTCTCTGTTTTGTTTTTTTTCCCACTGTTCTCTACCTAGTTAATTGGTTTTGGGACCTGAAACAGCTCTAAGACAAGCTTAGCTACAAGACTGTAAACATTTGAAAGAATGGTTAAAAAAAACGTGTTTTTTTTAATCACATCACCCAAGCACGTTTCAATGAACTGAATAACTATGGGCATTGCACATCCTTCAGTGTTTTTAGAAGTAGCTAACAATCTTTTATAGACATTGATGATGTGAGGAAGAAAGCTGGTCAAGTGATATTTTTTTTTTATTTTAAGAAGGTAAGAAATCAAATGGCATGAGAGTAGTTTGGTCTAGTGCAGTGGTGGCAGACCTATGGCACGCGTGCCAGAAGCGGCACTCAGAGCCCTCTTTGTGGGCACGTGCGCCATGCCCCGGAGATGGCAACTGTTCCTCTTCAACTAACCGCCTGCTAACTCGCTGAGGTCCCATGTGGCTGGATTCATCCCAGCATGGCTGGTTTCCCTTCCCCCATCCCCTCCCTCCTGGCCTCGCATGCTCTCCTTTTCCTGGACATGACCCACTGTATCACCTCCTCAGCTGTTGGCTGGCTGTCCAGCTCAGAGGCGGATTCTCTGAACTGCTAGCAGTGGGCTGTGGAGCCCCAGAGTGTGCCGGTCGAGGGGCCAGCAGGCTGTGGCTGCTGACGGACACAGTTGGCCCCCATGTGCTCGCTGGCCTCTGTGTGCGGGGGCTGATGGTGTCAGGCAGCAGCAGACCTGGCCCCTGCCTCTCCTTGCCCTGCAACAATGGCACCCCCGCCCTGACTCATCTTGCCTTGCCTCACCCCACAGGACGAGCTTCCTGCCCACCGCCCCACCTGCCAGAGACCCCCTGGATCTCCCCCAACCCTGCCTGGCCCCCACAGGCATCCCTCCCCATGAGCAATATCAAGGTGACCATGCCCACCTTGGCCACACCCACCCAGTCTGCCATGACTACCACAGCCACGCCCACCTGGCACCCGGAGATAAATACGTGGGTTTTGGGTTGCAGTTTGGGCACTCAGTCTCTAAAAGGTTCACCATCACTGGTCTAGTGGTTAAGGCAACAGGCTTGAAAGTGGGTGTCTGTGAATTTCAGTTCTGCCATAGGCATGAAAGCTGGCTGGGTGATTTTGGGCCAATCACCACAAGACAGTGAGTTCTAGTCCTACCTTAGCAACGAAAGCTGGCTGGGTGACACTGGGGCAATAACCAGGAGATTGTGAGTTCTAGGCCTGCCTTAGAAATGAAAGCCATCTGGATGACCTTGGGCCAGTCCCACTCTCTCAGCCCAACGTATCTCAAGTGGTTATTGCTGTGGGGAAAATGGAAAGAAAGAGGAAGGTACTTGGATATGTTCACTGCCCTCAATTATTTGTAAATAATATTTAGATAGATGATAGATAGATAGATAGATAGATAGATAGATAGATAGATAGATAGATAGATAGATAGATGGAGGAGAGAGAGAGAGAGAGATGATGATGAGAGAGAGACGAAATTTGGATGGTAGAAAATAGATAGATAGATAGATAGATAGATAGATAGATAGATAGATAGATAGATAGATAGATAGAAATAAATAGATAAGATAGATAGATAGATAGATAGATAGGTAGATAGATAGATAGATAGATAGATAGATTGACAGATAGATGATAGATAGATAGATTGATTGATATAGATAGATTGATAGAAGATATAGATAGATTGATAGATAGATTGATAGATAGATTGATAGAAGATAGATAGATAGATAGAAGATAGATAGATAGAAGATAGAAGGTAGATAGATAGATAGATAGATAGATAGATAGATAGATAGATAGTCTTTCCAAACAGATCTTCTTTCTTCTCAGTGTGACTTAATGAAATATGGCAGTCTCCATATAATCATAGTATCAGGAATTATACAGGGATTAATATGGTGATGGAGAAACTATATTAATTCAAATCTTAATATAGCATGACTGTTCAATGCGGGTCTTCCATGTGGCTCTTATCTAGATTCTCCTAACTGAAGTTGTGCAAGAGACGCATTGTGAGTGAAATAAACTTTCCTGTCCTTCCCTTTATGTCAGAAAACACTGTACAATTTGAAATGAGAAGCCCGTCCAGCTGTTCCTTTTGTATTAACACAGGAAGCAGGTGTTTCAGACTAGAGGTCAACAAGAAGAAGTAGAGGCCCATAATTCTCAGTAGAAATGCCCTAATCTATAGCTCATAACTGCAACTCCATCCTGGACAACAGGATGCTCTACCTCACTTCCACTGTGCGGCTTGTCACAAAACCTCTTTTTTTTCTGATGCACTTCTGATCTTGATGTTTTAGACCAGATTACCTGCTGAAGCTAATACTGGACCCACGAACCCACCTGCCTTTTATTTCTATATTACATGAAAAGCAACTCTGGCTTACAATTAAAATCATAAATATAAAAATATTAACTAAAAAAAACATAACGAGAGAGGTATGAGGTAGAATAGAATAGAATAGGAATAGGAATAGGGAATGGGATAGAATAGAACGCAGGATAGGATAGAATATAGGATAGGATGGGATGGGATGGGATGGGATGGGAGAGGAGAGGAGAGGAGAGAAGAGAAGAGAAGAGAATGCAGGATAGGACAGGACAGGACAGGACAGGATAGGACAGGATAGGATAGGATAGGGTAGGGAATGGGATAGAATAAGGAATGGGATAGAATAGAATGTAGGATAGGATAGAATAGAATATAGGATAGGAGAGAAGAGAAGAGAAAGAAGAAGGAGAGGAGAATATGGAATAGAATAGAATAGAATAGAATATCTGAATTGTCACTGTGTAACTCACAACAAAATTAGTGCTGTCCAGAGTGGACACTCCCCACAAGTAAAAACCACAAATAAAAACACACATTATATACACACATCCTTCCCATTCTGCTCACCCTCTTCTGCATTAATCCACCAGCTCTCTGCCCCACTGAGCACCTCTATAGAGACCCCAGGCTAACTGGCGGAACCAGGTTTTCTTTCCTTTTATTCTTTTCTTTTAATTTATAACATGTGTGCCTCTGGATCCTTCAAGTAGCGCTGAAGGCCTCTGAGAACAGCAAGTTAAAGCAAACGGAGTAGGGTAGGAAATGAGCTAATAAAACAATTTAATCAAAATAGTTCTCAGCCTTTGAAGCACTCCTGAGTCTAACCAAAGATCCTGTTCCAAATCTTTCTTAATTTGATGATTTTGGCAACAAAACTGATGGATCCCGAAGATGCTGCAAACTTCTCTTGGGTTGAAATCAAAGACATATCCCAGAAAACTCATTGAGGTTCAGACTCAAGGCAAGACATCCAATTTATCTCTTGAGGAAAAAAAAACAAACAGTGCACACCACAAAACCTGGGTGTGGTATCTCCTACTACAAGCCAAAATCAACTGTTGGTTTTAATATCTCTTTGTTGTTATTGCTGTTGTTCAGTCACTAGGTTGTATCTGACTCTTCATGACCCCATGGACCAGGGAATGCGCCCCCCCATCCTCTACTTTTTCCCAGAGTTTCCAAAACTTATGTTCATTCCACTGATGACCTTATCTAACCATCTCCTCCTCTGCCATCCCCTTCTCCTTTTGCCTTCCATCTTTCCCAACATCAGGGTCTTCTCCAAGGAGTTCTTCCTCTCTTCTCATTAGGTGACCAAAGTCTTTGAGCTTCAGCTTCAGTATCTGTCCTCCCAGTCAGGATTGATTATCTTGGATATCTCTTAGTACCTCAAATTCAGAAAGGAATATGTGTCAGGTCCAAAGGATCAGGACCATAAGTTTCAGCTCAGAAGATTTATTGTTCAAGCCTATGCGCTACAATCTAGTCCACTAAGGTTCAATGCTAAGTTGGCACCAGGTAAGGGTCAGCAGGATTCAAGAGGGATTTGTTGAAGGAAAAGTCTTCATCATGATTCATCCAAGCCGGGGATAAACAACATGGCGACTGCTTTAGAAAGAAGGTTGTAGTTTATTGAAGAGGAGAGCCAGACAGAAAGATGGCTCTGGAAGAAAAGAGAGAGAGCACATGTAGGGAGTGATTTTTTATACCCTCTGGAGCCTTTTGTTTGGAGTTGTTTCCTGTTTGAGGCTTTGTATTTCCTGTGTCACGTATTCTGATCTGAGTCTGGGTGTGCCTTTCTGGTAGTCTGATGATGGTGGGTTAATCCTATTATGTCCCAAGGGTCATAACCTGCTTCCCTGGGGCTGTGGCTGATGACTCTTAGATTTTTGGTGTTGACTCTAGAGATCTTTCTTCTTAATCCCAGCTTTCTGATTCCAGTCTTTCTGACAAGATTATCTGCATTTCTGCAGTCCTTCTCTGGGGGGTGGGTGGCTGACTTCTCACAGATTGGATTTAGATCATTTGTAGCAGTGTAATGACTCTGAGCTCATGACTTGCTTAACTTAAATCCAAATGTTTGCTCTAGAAAAAAAAACTTCAGGATACAAAAGGGAAAAAAAATCATTCTTTTCCCAGGCTCCTATTTTAGAGAAGGACCCCAATACACCATAAGAAGGACAGAGCAGAACAGAAGGATATAGAATTTTTCCACTGTGATAAACCACGTTCTCTGAGGATTAAACTTGTCCCAGCAACCCTCCCATCTCCTTAGGTCAGGAGACTGAGTGCCCAAACTGCAACCGAAAACCCACTTATGCATCGTTGGGTGCCGGATGGGTGTGGCCCATTGGCTGGGTGTGGCCCATTGGCTAGGTGTGGCCCATTGGCTGGGTGTGGCCCATTGGCTGGGTGTGGCCCATTGGCTGGGTGTGACCCATTGGCTAGGTGTGGCCCATTGGCTGGGTGTGGCCCATTGGCTGGGTGTGCCTGCGGTGGTAACAGCAGACTGGGTGGGACTAAAAAGTTCAATCAATCAATTCCAACTTTGTGAGATCTTTTTTTTTCCCTGAGAAGTTGAAATTGACTGCTTGATTGAACCTTTTTTTTTCTGCACATGGCGGCGGAGACCTAAAGCGAAAAGGTTTTATAAAACCCAGCTGAAGGCCTAGGACTGGGGCGACGGAGCGTGTGCCCACAGAGAGGGCTCTGAGTGCTGCCTCTGGCACCCGTTCCATAGGTTTGTCACCACTGCCTTAGGTCCTTCGAAGAGTTAGATTTGGCCATTAATGAAATGACTTTTTGGAAACCTTGTCCTCTTTGTCCAGTGAGAGGCAAAGAGCAAGAAGGAATTCTAATGCACCGTGCCAATTTTTTAAAAGCTTTTGGCTGAGGGAGCCTGCAGCTCTTTTTAAAAAATTTAACATGATCTGCAAAGTCCATTAATCACTTCCTCAGCAATAAATGCTCAGAAAGCATAAGGACTTTCGGCCTTTCTGGTCTTCTTCTCCTCCTTGCCGTCCAGATATTTACAGGGATCCCATAGCTTCAGCCCCATCCACCTCTTAATTGCTGCAGTGTTCCTTTGCATGTTAGAACATAGAACTGTGGTGGCGAACCTATGGTACGCGTGCCACAGGTGGCACGCAGAGCCCTCTCTGTGGGCACGTGCGCCGTCGCCCCAGTCCTAGGCCTTCAGCTGGGTTTTATAAAACCTTTTTGCTTTAGGCCTCCACCGCCGTGTGCAAAAAAAAAAAAAAGATTCAATCAATCAATTTCAACTTCTCGCGGGAAAAAAAAAGATCTCGCAAAGTTGGAATTGATTGATTGAACTTTTTAGTCCCACCCACCCAATGGGCCACACCCACCCAATGGGCCACGCCCACCTGGCACCCGACGATGCATAAGTGGGTTTGCAATTTGGGCACTAGGTCTCTAAAAGGTTCACCATCACTGACATAGAACATAGAATAACAAGATTGGAAGGGACCTTGGAGGTCTTCTAGTCCAACCCCTGCTCAAGCAGGAGACCCTACACCAGTTCAGACCAATGGCTGGCCAATCTCTTTTTGAAAGCCTCCAGTGATGGAGCACCCACACCTTCTGGAGGCAAGCCCTTCCACTGACTAATTGTTCTCACTGTTGGGAAATGTCTCCTTTGGTGCTTTGAAAAACAGCTTGACCCCCTTGTGTTACTGGAAGCCCCTCAAATATTGGAACACTGCTATCATGTCAGTTCGCACACTAAACATTAGCTTCGCCAATTGCGCCCTTCCCTTACATTCTTTGTTCTTTTCTTCAAGAATGGTGGATGCAGCCTGAGCACCAATTACTTTTTTTTTTTTGAGCAATTTCAAGCTGCTTTCTTTGTGTTTCCTCCGCTTTGCAATCTCAGTAAAAGTTTGCTTTTATTATTAAGGTCTTAGTAGCAAGGCTATCACTTGATGAAAATCTATAGGCTTAAGGAAAGAATTTGCTGGTGAATCGAAAGAAACTGGAAAATCCATTTCCCCCCCTCCTCTTACAATTAACTTTTCTCTTCCTTGGTGTCTTCTTCAAAAGCAAATCTGAAGGCTGCTATGTTCATTATACTCTATATTACATCTTAAGTGTTTTTTATGATGCACCCGGTCGGCCCAAATATGGGAAGGTTCGAATCTCAGAAGGATATAGCTGGCTGATGAGAGCTAAGGAGCTCAAAATAGCTATACCAGCTTCCCTTTAACTCTTTGTTAGCAATCCAAATTTAACACAGGGAGTCCTCGATTTATGACCACAGCTGAGCCCAAAATTTCTGTCATTAAGGAAGACACCTGTTAAGTGAATTTTGCTCCATTTTACAACCTTTCCTGGCGCGCTTGTTAAGCGAATCTTTGCAGTTGTTAAGTTAGTGACCCGGCTGTTTAATAATAATAGTAGTAGTAGTAGTAGTAGTAGTAGTAGTAGTAGTAGTAGTAATAGTAGTAAAGTTGGAAGGGACCTTGGAGGTCCTCTAGTCCAACCCCCTGCTAAGGCAGGAAACCCTATACCATTTCGGACAAATGTTAAGTGAATCCGGCTTCCCCCGTTGACTTTGCTTGTCAGAAGGGTCGAGAAAGGGAATTACGTGACCCCAGGCGGACGCTGCAACCGTTGTAAATATGAAACAGTTGCCAAGCGCCTGAATTTTGAGTCACATAATCCTGGGGTTGCTGCAAAGGTCATAACTGTGAAAAATGATCATAAGTCCCTTTTCTCAATGCCATTGTAAGTCTGAACGGTCAATGAGGGGGTTGGGGAGAGACGAATGGGAGCGGATGAACAGCGGATCTCCAGGCACCCACACACGCATAAAGAAAACAACAGCAATTGGAGAGGAGAGGACAACTTTAGAAACGGCCCCTTTAAGAACTACACAGCCCATGCTAATGAGCGGACGAATGACCCGATCTCGAGTCAAAGCGCAGAGGCAGCCAGCCACATAAAAACAGACTCCCGGATACAGCTTTTATACCCTGGCCGATGAAAGCTTGGTTTTGTAGATTAAACATTTGTGTTTATGATTTTATCCTGGTGATCACCTTATTTTATTTCTCATTAGATATATATATCTGTGTTAAATTTGAATTTTGCCAACAAAGAATTAAAGGGAGACTAGTATAGCTATTTCAAGCTATTTAGTTCTCATCAGCTAGCCATACCCTTCTGAGATTTGAACCCGGGCTGCTTGCACATTAGGCAGCTGTATTAACCTGTAGGCCATAGGTTCTCCTCACTTTTGTCAGCTGTACCAGGGAGGAGAGATTAAGTGTTTACCGGTGAAACCGATCTAACAGAGCACCTGGTCTATCCAAATATGGGACGGAGGAATCTGCTATTGCAGAGGATATATATCTGTGTATCTACATGTCTATATATTCCTCACATCTTGGATGTAAACTCTTTCAAATTCCCCCCTCGAGATGCCACTATGAAGAACGGCTGCAGGACTTGGGTTTGGCTAGTCTAAAGAAAAGAAGGATGAGGGGGGACATGATAGCAGTATTCCAATATTTGAGGGGCTGCCACAAAGAAGAGGGGGTCAAATTATTCTCCAAAGGATCTGAAGGAGGGACAAGATGCAATGGATGGAAGCTGATCAAAGAGAGAAGCAACCTGGAATTAAGGAGAAAGGACAATTAACCAGTGGAACAGCTTTTGCCTTCAGAAATCATGGGCGCTCCATCACTGGAGATTTTAAAGAAGAGACTGGACAGTCACTTGTCTGAGATGGTATAGGTCCTCCTGCTTGAGTGGGGGGCTGGACTAGAAGACCTCCAAGGTCCCTTCCAGCTCTCTTCTCTTCTCTTCTCTTCTCTTCTCTTCTCTTCTCTTCTCTTCTCTTCTCTTCTCTTCTCTTCTCTTCTCTTCTCTTCTCTTCTCTTCCATTCCATTCCATTCTATTCCATTCCATTCATTTTCTATTCTATTCTATTCTATATTCCAATATCTATTCTATTCTATTCTATTCTGTTCTGTTCTGTTCTGTTCTGTTCTGTTCTGTTCTGTTCTGTTCTGTTCTATTCTATTCTATTCTATTCTATTCCATTCCATTCCATTCATTTTCTATTCTATTCTATTCTATTCTATTCTATTCTATTCTATTCTATTCTATTCTATTCATTTTCTATTCTATTCTATTCTATTCTATTCTATTCTATTCTATTCTATTCTATTCTATTCTATTCTATTCTATTCTATTCTATATTCTAATATCTATTCTATTCTATTCTATATTCCAATATCTATTCTATTCTATTCTATTCTGTTCTGTTCTGTTCTGTTCTATTCTATTCTATTCTATTCTATTCTATTCTATTCTATTCTATTCTATTCTTTTCTATTCTAAATTTAACAAGAGACTGGACCGCCACTTGTCTGAAATGGTATAGAATCTCCTGCTTGAGCAGGGGGGCTGGACTAGAAGATCTTCAGGGTCCCTTCCAGCTCTATTCTGATTCTGATTCTGAAATTCCCTATCTAGTGGGCCCTAGAAGAGGTACCAGTTTTGAAAGAGATTGTTGAAATGCTAAAGCTGTTTGATGTTTGCTCTTTTCTGGGAAGGCTACAAATAAATTGCCATTTATATATATATATATATATATATATATATATATATATATATATATATATATATATATATATATATATATATATATATATATATATATATATATATATATATATATATATATATATATATATATATATATATATATATATTAAAATCTTGCATGCCTCTTGTATGTTTGTGACCCTCTCTTCCCCTGTGAACCTACTGTTTCCAAAATTATTATTTGAAATTTGTTTCTTCGCTTGATGAAGCCTTGCAACTCAGACCGTAGCCAAGTAAAGGACGAGGAACATCTTTGTTTTGACAGGCTGTCGATACTTTTTTTTACGTTTTGTTCAAAAACAAATAAAAAGCCCCCAAAAGCTTTCCAGAAAAGGTTCATAACTGCCTATGCTGGAAAAGAAAAGAAAAAAAAAAAAGGAGAGAGAGAGAAAAAAAAAAAAGAATCAGGGAACTCTTTGCAAGATCCAGTCAAACAAAGAACAAAGAGCCAAACTTTGATTGTTAAGGGAACAAGGCAGAGAGCATCAGCTGCAAGGGAAGCACCTTTGGCATTTTTCAAGTAACACAACAGCCGTTGACAACCCGACGACAACAAAAGTTATTATTTATTCATCTGACCACACCGAAAAAGCTATAAAACCAATACATGTGCTGAGAAGAGTAGGACATATCCGTAATAAATCATTAGCCCTGCATTCAAGTATCACAAGTTCTCATAAAAACACAATACAAGCAAATAATGAAGATTTAAATTGCTAGAGGTAGAAACCCTACAATCTGACCTTGTCAGCTGTCAGAAAGACAGAATATTTACCCGTATTAGAAACTAGCTATCCTTCATGTCTCTCTGTTTAGGCCATCAAGCCCCACCAATTTTTCATATAAAGACAGATTATTTCACTGATTTCTTTGTGGAAACAGCGAGAAAGTGACTGAAATAGGCAAAAGAAAGGGCATAGTTGGGCAGGAAAGATCAGGCCCACTTATGAAGGTTCAATTAAACTGATTAATTGCTAAAAGCCTATGCACAGGAATCTTCTCAATGAAGTGTTAGCGTCTACCTGGAATTAAACAAGGGTCAATGGAATCCATGGGAGGCTGGAATTAGTTTCCTTATGGCTTTTGTCACCCTGCCTATTTAACTTATATGCAGAGCACATCATGAGAAAGGCAGGGCTAGATGAATCAAAAGTTGGAATTAAGATTGCCGGGAGAAATATCAACAACCTAAGATATGCAGATGATACCACTCTAATGGCAGAAAGTGAAGAGGAACTAAGAGCCGAGGTGGCGCAGCAGTTAGAGTGCAGTACTGCAGGCCACTTTAGCTGACTGTGTGCAGCAGGTCAGCAGTTCAAATCTCACCGGCTCAAGGTTGACTCAGCCTTCCATCCTTCCGGGGTAGGTAAAATGAGGACCCAGATTGTTGGGGGAAATGTAAATATATATATACATTGCTTACTGGTGTACACTGCTTAGAGAGTGCTTGCACTTAAAGCGGTATATAAGTCTCATAAATAAATAAATAAACAAACTAAAGAGCCTCTTGATGTGGGTGAAGAAGGAGAGGGCAAAAGTTGGCTTGAAACTCAACATTAAGAAAACCAAGAACACGGCATCTGGCCCTCTCAATTCCTGGCAAATAGATGGGGAAGAAATGGAGGTAGTGGCAGATTTTATCTTCCTGGGCTCCAAGATCACCACAGATGGGGACTTCAGCCAAGGAATTAAAAGATGCTTGCACCTGGGGAGGAAAGTTATGGCAAATCTAAACAGCATACTAAAAAGCAGAGACGTCACCCTGCCAACAAAAGTACGTTTTCCCAGTTGCAATGTATGGTTGTGAAAGTTGGACCATAAGAAAGGCTGAGCGCCAAAGAATTGAGGCCTTTGAACTCTGGTGCTGGAGAAGACTCCTGCGAGTCCCCTGGACTGCAAGGCAATCAAACTGGTCAGTCCTAGAAGAGATCAACCCCGACTGCTCTTTAGAAGGCCAGATCCTGAAGTTGAAACTCAAGTACTTTGGCCACCTAATGAGAAGGAAGGACTCACTGGAGAAGAGCCTAATGCTGGGAAAGACTGAGGGCAAGAGAAGAACGGGACGACAGAGAATGAGGGGGCTGGATGGAGTCCCTGAAGCAGTAGGTGTGAGCTTAAATGGACTCCAGAAGATGGTAGAGGACAGGAAGGCCTGGAGGAATGTTGTCCATGGGGTTGCGATGGGTTGGACACGACTTCGCAACTAACAGCAACAAATTTTAAGAGCAGTGAAAAAGGCATGTTTTTGCTTCTTCTGGCTGCCATCTCTATTCTCCTATTAGTTGCAATCTTGAGAGAGAGGGAGCAAGTGCTATCATTCTGCCTTTTTGATTTCTGGCTTGTTTTGAGAAATGTTAACATTGGAGGTAAAGAGCCAGAGATTGTGAGTTGTACTACAAACATGTTATTTTACCTGGCATTGCTTAGCAGTTAGATAATTGTGCCCGCTTCCACTCCAGTCTGAAGTAGGCAGGCAGTTTTGGCATGAAAAGCAAGGCAAACTAATAAAAAAGAGCATGTGTTAAATCATAGTCTCAGCCCGACAGCTGGTCAATAGCTTATATTTTTTTTTCCTCACTTGTCACTGGAAATCCCTGAATTTTCTAATTATCAGAAAATGGAGGCATCAATTTTCACCAGCGCAGACAAAATGAAATTATGATGGTTCAAAAAGCCCACATAAAAGGATTAGAATATGTGAAGGAATATAACCCTGACCTAACATCTTTTTGTGAATTTAGCAGAATGTCTTTCCTTTAAACTTGATCTCTCTCTCTCTGTCTCTATCTTTGTTTCTGTCTCTCCATCTCTTTCTCTCTCTTTGTCTGATTGTCTCTCTATCATCTCTCTCTATCTCATCTCTCTGTGTGTCTCTTAGCTATCTCTGTCTATACATCTATCTATCATCTCTTTTTTAATCTGTCTATCAGTATCTATCTAGATCTAGATCTATATCTGTCTATCTCTCTATCATCTATCATCTATATCTCTCTATAGATGTCTCGCTATCTATCTATCTATCACCTATCATCTATCTATCTATCTATCTATCTATCTATCTATCTATCTATCTTTATCTATTTTCAATCATCCATATTTCATCTCCCTCTCTCATCATCTCTTTCATTCTTTCTCCATCCATCCATCCATCCATCCATCCATCCATCCATTTCTACCTGTAGATAAGAAAAAGACCCCCTACATCAGTGTTTCTCAACCTTGACAATTTTAAGGCATGTGGACTTCAACTCCCAGAATTCCACAGCCAGCATTGCTGGCTGTGGAATTCTGGGAGTTGAAGTCCACATACTTTAATATTGTCAAGGTTGAGAAACACTGCCCTACATCTTTGCTAGGAGAAATGAATCAAATGTGTCTCTTTAGATTTTTAAACTTAACCCAACGATGATGGGATTAAAAGCTGGCCAAAGATGATTGGAGATGTCAAGGCACCAATTATCTACTAGCAATTCCCTCATTTCCAGCCCAGTGCAACATTCAAACAATCTTTGAAAACAATCTTTTAGCCCTCTGAAAATGGGGAGGTCTCATCCATCACCTTCAACTCACAATAGGCAGGTGAATGTTAAATACTGTTTCATTTCCTCTGGAAGAACCATGGTTGAAGAATCATCACCAAAGCTAGCCAAGAAATCAAGAACAACCATTTCACAAGAACCCAAGGAATGATCTTATCCCTAACCTTTTCTATCATTCTCCTATTTCTATTTAATTCATATTAGCTTGGTTGCAGGAATTGGACATGTCTAAACTAACAAAGAGAAGGACTAGGACCGACATGATAGCAGTGTTTCAATATCTCAGGGGTTGCCACAAAGAAGAGGGAGTCAAGCTATTCTCCAAAGCACTTGAAGGCAGGATGAGAAGCAACGGATGGAAACTAATCAAAGAGAGAAGCAACCTAGAACTAAGGAGAAACTTCCTGACAGTGAGAACAATTAATCAATGGAATGACTTGCCTTCAAAAGTTGTGGGTGCTCCATCACTGGAGGCTTTTAAGAACCATTTGATTAAGATGTTATAGACATAATCAGGGCTTTTTTTCTCATAGAACGCCCAGAATGGAGTTCTGGCACCTTTTTTGGATGGAACCCTGTAGGGTAGGCAAGGCGGGTTATATGATGTGTGTGAGTTCTGGCACCTTTTTTTTAAAAGAAAAAAAGCACTGGACATAATTAACTCTACTATCTGTTAAGGTATTGTGTTAATCCAGTCAAGGTAATCTTAGATAATATATTTTTTTAGAAAAAAAAAAGACTTAATCCTTCAACATGAACAATTATACCATATTGGATATAAACATATTGGCTTTTAAAGTAACACCTGTCACAACAAACCTACTCTTGTAAAATTCACAGGATATTTTCCAGTGGAAACAATTTCTTTAGTTCTTTTTTTTTGTTGTTTTGTTTTTGGCAGGGATGGAAAAAGCAATTTGCATATTTGTCATGCTCGACTGTGATTAATTATGAATATTTGGGACGAAGGACAGCTGTTTCTCCCCAAGGAATAGCTATTCTTCTCACCCCAAGGTTTGGCTTAATGCCAAATTGCCAAAATCTCCTTCTTTTTCACCCATTCTCCGTTATTCCAGAATGACCAAATAAAAATGTAACTCCTTTATACACCGCAGGACAAAGTGGAGCTGATTAGTGGTTCAAAATCTGCTACATCACTCGGAGCTTTTGAAATACTAAATCTAAAATCAGCAGTAGGAGCTTTGAAACCAATTCACGGCTGAATAATTGCGGGAACCCATTGTAGCAGGTGACTCAGGCAGGCAAGGCGAATTTAACCTCTTTGCGTTGATTATCTAAACATCCTTTGGTGATTTTTTTTTTAATAGGAAATTGCAGCTTGGAGATTAGAGTTAGTAGATCTCCTGATTACATATGTGAAAAATAACCCCTTGCTTCAAATGCAGCACTAATACAGAGTGTTCAACAAAGAAGAGGGGGTCAACCTATTCTCCAAAGCACCTGAGGGCAGGAGAAGAAGCAACGGATGGAAACTCGTCAAGGGGAGAAGCAACCTAGAACTAAGGAGAAACTTCCTGATAGTTAGAACAATTAAGCAGTGGAACAACCTGCCTCCAGAAGCGGTGAATGCTCCAACACTGGAAGTTTTTAAGAAGAGACTGGACAGCCCTTTGTCTGAAATGGTATGGGGTTTCCTGCCTGAGCAGGGGGTTGGACTAGATGACCTCCAAGGTCCCTTCCAACTTTATTATTATTATTATTATGGATCATCGCACAGTCAGCCAGATGTTCAGACTGGATTTGGCATTTTGTCTACCTATCGAGTCCTTACCCAGGACCTGGGATAGGTAGATGTGGATGATGATGATGATGATGTTAAACTTAATGAAGGATATCTGGATATTTCTCTTCTTTGTCACCTACAAATTTTTCTAAAGAAGGTGTTTCCTTCTTCTCATTAGGATAGGCAATTTTTGATTTGGCATCTGACAAGGCTTTCTCTACTTATTAAAAACAGGAGTGGAAGAGGCAACTAAGCGCAAAATACACAATTGAAATGCTAATGGAAAAAAAAAAAACACCTACTCCTTAACTACCCAGGAAGTTGACAAATGTTTCTAATGAGATGTTATTCCATCAATTCTGTAGACTGTTTAGAAGTGACAGTGGAGCAGAAATGTGTTTTGAATCTAAATTCAGTATCTGAAGTTAATTACATAAAAATCCCCTGGCTTATATTCAACTTTTTTTTTGAATTTGTCTTTATTCGTTACGGCATTAGCTCTGCAGTGATGAAGGATAATATGCCAGGATAAGTTACGTCACATGACATCTCATTAGAATTTTACATAAAGTTTCAAATCAGCTTTTATTACAGTATAATAACATTTTGTTTTTGATTTATTATCGTATATGATATACAGTATTATAATTTGATTTTGTTATCTAGCTCTGATCATTGATCAAATACAAATTCTTTCCTTCCTTCCTTCCTTTCTCTCTCTCTCTCTCTCTTTCTTTCTTTCTTTCTTTCTTTCTTTCTTTCTTTCTTTCTTTCTTTCTTTCTTTCTTTCTTTCTTCTCTTCCTTCCTTCCTTCCGTCCATCTGTCCCTCCCTCCCTCCCTTCTTTCTTTCTTCTTTCTTTCTTTCTTTCTTTCTTTCTTTCTTTCTTTCTTTCTTTCTTTCTTTCTTTCTTTCCTTCTTTCTTTCTTTCTTTCTTTCTTTCTTTTTCCTTCCTTCCTTCCTTCCGATCTTCCTTCCTTCCTTCCTTTTTTCTTTCTTTCCTTTCTTCCTTCCTTCTTTCTTTCTTTCTGTTTCCTTCCCTCCTTTCTTTCTTCTCCTCCCTCCCTTCCTTCCTTCCTTCCTTCCTTCCTTCCTTCCTTCCTTCCTTCCTTCCTTCTTTCTTTCTTTCTTTCTTTCTTTCTTTCTTTCTTTCTTTCTTCTTCTTTCTTGACCTCCTGACAAGCAAAGTCAATGGGGGAGAGCCGGATTCAGATAACAACCAGATCGCTCACTTATCCACTGCAGTGATTCACTTAACCACTGAGGCAAGAAAGGTCATAAAATGGGGCAAAACTCCCTTAACAAACGTCTCACTTAACAGCAGAAATGTTGGGCTCAGTTGTGGTCTTAAGTCGAGGCCCACCTGTAGGCAGAAAGAAAAGTTAGGGCAAGTGTGAATTCCAGCACTTAAGGAAGAGGCACCAGTTAATTCAATTTGCTACTAATTTCCCCGTACCTCCCAAAAGAAAATAAAAAGCTATAGATTTTTGCCACTCTAGCAAGAACAAACAATATTGTGGGTATTAGGGCGTTTTGATCAAATCATTAAAGCAAATCAGCTTTTCCAAACTGAATAATTACATTTGCTTTAACGGCTCAGCTCGTCCAGTGAAACGGGTTGAATCTAGCGCTGAATTAAATTGGAATAATTTGGTCTCTCAAATTGGCTAGTCAAATCATATTTTGTTTGTTTCACAGAAGCCTAGTATATCTTCCTCCCCTCCTCCCCCTCCCCCTCCCCCCTCCTCCTCTTCCTCCTCCTCCTCCTCCTCCTCCCCCTCCTCCTTCTCCTCTTCCTCCTCCTCCTCCCCCCCTTCTTCTCTTCCTCCTCTTCCTCCTCTTCCTCTTCCTCTTCCTCTTCCTCCTCCTCCTCCCCCCCTCCTCCTCTTCCTCTTTCTCTTCCTCCCCCTCCTCCCCCTCCTCATCCTCTTCCTCCTCCTTCTCCCTGTCCTTCTCTTCCTCTTCCTCCTCCTCCTCTTCTTCCTCCTCCTCCCCCTTCCTCCTCCTCTTCCTCTTCCTCCTCTTCCTCCTTTACTCCTCCTCCTCCTTGCCATTGTCTATCCACTGCAGGATGAAGGCCTCTTCCACATGTTTCCAACCCATAGGGTCCTGAGCTTTCTTTTGCCAGTCGGGCCCACAATACTTGGTGATGTCGTCGCTCCCTCTTGTTTTAGATCTCTTTCGTGGACGCTTTTGATCAAGTGGGATCCATTCTGTGACCGCCTCGGTCCACCTGCCCTCTGGTTCTTCTTGCTATGTGACCAGCCCATTTCCATTTCAATTCTCTTTACTCGCTTGTTGATATTGTATACTTCCGTTTCTTCTCTGAATCCAGAGGTCCCCAATCTTTTGGGCACCAGGGACCAGTTCCGTGGAGCCAAGTGTGCATTTTTTTTCCAGTACACATGTCCACCATACATGATAATAAGTACCTGATTTATGTTTACGTTAACAACATCTATCTGACATGTTTTTAAACATTTTTGGCAATCTTGCTGGTGGCAAGGGCCATCTAATTATATAAAACAACATCACTGATGATGAGGCATGACCACAAACCAGAAGCCAGACCGCAGCTGCATCATTAGCCACTTTAAAACCCCTCCAATCCATACATGAAGCAAACTGACACCCACCATGAAGATGAGGCACGACCACGAACGCGAAGCCAAAAATAGCAATGCAGTTCACCATCTTAAAGCCCCCTGCAACTCAGACTAACCTGAGCACAACCAAACAGAACACTCCCCCAGCCAATCAGAGCACAGCCAACCCCCCAGCCAATCAGAGCACAGCCAAGCTCCTAACCAATCAGAACACACCTCCATCCAATCAGAACACAGCCAAGCTCTCATCCAATCAGTTCATACCCCCACTGGCAGTTAAAAGGAGGAAACAGCTACAATCACACATTGCTCCTAGAAGCACGAAGCCGAAAGCACCAGCCTGAAGATGACGAATGAGACTTCGTCGAAACGTCGCCAAGACACTTCCAATTTTACGTGGGAGAAAACCCGAATAACCAAAGACCTACATATTTCTATCTATCTATCTATCTATCTATCTATCTATCTATCTATCTATCTATCTATCTATCTATCTATGTATATTCTTTTGTATCATTGTGAGGTTCTGTCCATATTTCACCAGCATCTGTTAGAGCTGGTAACACACACTGATCGAAAACTTTTCTCTTATGGCTGCTCTTGAAAATTATGCTTACCTTGCCGAATGCCTGCCGACCACATTTAACAGGCCATTCAATTTCCTTTATTGTATCACCTTCCATTGAGATCCATATAAAGCAAGAATTGGCCATAAAGATGGAATGCCCTAGAGAGAACCTGTTTTCATGGAGCAAACCCAGGTCTGTAATAGAAGACTGAGAAATCAATTAACTACAATCGAAAGTAATTGCTTTAGCGCAGGGGTAGGCAACCTTGGCTCTTTTATGACTCGTGGACTTCAACTCCCAGAATTCCCTGAGCCAGCATGGCTCAGCTGGGAAACCTCTCCCTTTCCCTCAGCATGGCTGGCTCAGGAATTCTGGGAGTTGAAGTCCATGAGTCATAAAAGAGCCCAGGTTGCCTACCCCTGCCTTAGGGTTATTTGATTCCATCGGTTAGCTGGGTTAGGGTGCTTGCATAGTATTAAACCTTCCCTGAGGCAACCTCTTTACAAACATGGCTTCTGTACAGCTGTTGATTAATTTGCTACAGAGACCTAACTGTCCTCTTCCACAGCTGTATGCAGTGGTGCGATTCAGCCAGTTTGCACCACTTCGGCAGAACCGGTAGCTAATTCTTTTGTTGCCCAGGCCCAGAATGGACTTCCGGAAGCAGCATCCATGCAGAGAACTGGTTGTTCACCTATTCAGTGTTTCTCAACCTTGAGAATTTTAAGGCATGTGGACTTCAACTCCCAGAATTCCACAGCCAGCAATGCTGGCTGTGGAATTCTGGGAGTTGAAGTCTACATGCCTTAAAATTGTCAGATTGAGAAACACTGACCTATTTGAATCCCACCCTGGTTGTATGTGAAGGCTAGCCATGTAACTACTGGAAGAAAAACTAAATTTTCTCTCTAAAACAGGGATGTCTGACTTTGGCATCTTTTAAAAGTTGTGGACTTCCAGAATTCTGGAAGGAATTCTGGAAGTTGAAGTCCACAGATCTTAACGTTGTTTGGTTATTTGTGTCAGAAGCATCACAATTAAAGCAATCAGTTGGAAACTGATGAAGGAGAGAAGCAACCTGGAATTAAGGAGAAACTTCCTGACAGTGAGGACAATCAACCAGTGGAATAAGCTTACCCCCAGAAACTGTGGATGCTCCATCACTGGTTGGTATATGTGGTTGATGGATCAATAAAGGCTACTGGAGCTGCATTTCAAATACTTCCAATATCTCTTCACTGCCAGCGAGTGGTCATGCAGAATTTTTCAGCCCAGATCTGGTAGTCCTGGAATAAATTACCTAATTTAGTTTATAATTAGCAACTCAATTATTATTATTTTACTTCTGGGCCTGTCTAGGGTTTCTAGCAAATATAAATACATAGGGTACACACATCTTGACCTATGTCATTTACTGGATAGGGTGAAATCTTTTATTAACAGAATAACAACAGTTGGAAGGGACCTCGGAGGTCATCTAGTCCAACCCCCTGCTCAGGCAGGAAATCCTATACCATTTCAGACAAATGACTGTCCAGTCTCTTCTTAAAAACTTCCAGTGTTGGAGTACCCACAACTTCTGGAGGCAGGTTGTTCCACTGGTTAATTGTTCTAATTGTCAGGAAATTTCTCCTTAGTTCTAGGCTGGTTTTCTGCTTGATTAGTTTCCATCCATTGCATCTTGTCTTGCTTTCAGGTGCTCTGGAGAATAGGTGGACCCCTCTTCTTTGTGGAAGCCCCTCAAATATTGGAACGCTGCTATCACATCACCCCTCGTCCTTCCCTTCACTAGACTAGACATACCCAATTTCTGCAACCGTTCTTCATGTTTTAGCCTCCAGGTGGAGGCTAAAACACATAAACTTATTAGTTGGCGCAAGTAAGTGTAGGTTGAAATTGTACATTAGGGAAGCCAGACTGTACAAGATTTTTACCTTATAATTTAATTTTTCCCCTCTTTTCATTCACTGAGGCTGACTTTAATTCCTGGCTTTTTTTTCCCCCCCCCTCAGATAAATATGTTACTCTCAGATCACAGTGGAAGCACAGCTGCAAAATCCATAGAACATTGTATTCTTCCAAACATTAGCATTAATTAAGATAGCACATTTTGTATGTTTTTAAGTTTCAGCTTTATTACTAACCATTAACAGACATATGCATCATCTTATTCATTCCGGGGTTATTTAAAGAACACTCTGTAAATTCCTTGTTATTCTAGGAAATGCTTCGTGATCTGACAAATGATCATGGGTTTGGAATTATTGTTTGCCATAGATGGAAATTTGCTCTTTGACCAACTTTCTTACTGCGGACCAAAAGTTTAAAATCCTTTCCCTTCTTTCACAAAGCATTGCCATCACAACAAGTGAAAAAAGGAAGATTTCCATGGAAAAAAAAGCATAATTAAGTGATAAACTTTAGCAATCTATGGTGGTATTATTATTATAATTGAAATTAAAGGCAATATAAGAAACATGCAGAAATGAAATGAAGGGTTTTTCTTTTCTCCAGATAGCTGAAAGTTGTTCCATTTGGAAATTAGAGAAATTCTTAAAAAAGAAAGAGGAGGAAGGAAGGAAGGAAGGAAGGAAGGTAAAGAGAGAGGAGGGAGGGAAGGAAGGAAAGAAGGAAGGAAGGAAGGAAGGAAGGAAGGAAGGAAGGAAAGGAAGGAAAGAAAGAAGGAAAGAAGGAAGGAAGGTAAAGAGAAAGGAGGGAGGGAAGGAAAAAAGGAAGGAAGGAAGGAAAAAAGGAAGGAAGGTAGGTAAAGCTAGAGGGAGGGAGGGAGAAAGGGAAGGAAGGTAGGTAAAGAGAGAGGAGGGAGGGAAGGAAGGAAAGAAGAAAGGAAGGAAGGAAAGAAGGAAGGAAGGAAGGAAGGAAGGAAGGAAGGAAGGAAGGAAAAGTGAGAGTGAGGAAGAGAGAAAAGGAAGGTAAAGAGAGTGGAGGGAGGGAAGAAAGGGAAGGAAGGAAGATAAAGAGAGAGGGAGGGAGAGAGAAAGAGAAGGAAGGAAGGAAGGAAGGAAGGAAGGAAGGAAGGAAGGAAGGAAGGAAGGAAGGAAGGAATGGAGCTTTAACGTATCCATTTTCTGAGCTGAGTCCCCAGTTCACAGAATCTGTGTGTACAAAGGTACTCTTGCTTTGCAGGTATCTTTGATAATCACCCACGTGTAGTCATCTTTAGCAATAATTCTTGCAAGGAAAAGTCCTTATTTTTCCATTCCCTTTGCAAATATCAATTTTTTCCCCCTTGGATTCATTTTTGCCCACGTGTAATGACTGCTGCGACAAGCAACCCTCAGGATTGGCAGTTTTAATATTACACTGAGTCAACAACTAATGCAGGATTTGAATGGTCTGCAGTTCAGAAACACTGCAAAAGGGCTGTGTTTACCTTTCACTAAAATGACAAATGCTGCACCTTTTCTCGTGAGAACTGCTCCGAGCAGCTTGAAACAAAGCACGTTCCTTTGAAAGATGACCCCCCCCCCCGCGAATCAACAAATACATACACGTGGGAGAAAATGTCCTTAGAAAAATTTACTACATGGAAACAATTGCTTAGAAGTTCTCCACTTGTGATGGAAGAGGAGTAATTTAAGGATGTAAATGAAAGAGACTGACGTCTGAAAAGGCAAAATTGAAAAACACTGGATAACGGCTCTTTATTGGTCTTTGAGCCTCTGCTGATAGAACGTGAATCAAACTATGGCTTCACCTGCTTCGGCATCTTGTTTTGTGACAAGTCCTCATGACAGGAAAGATGAGTTCTCTTGTTTGCACCAACACCTTGTGTAGCAACTTGAGGCATGCAGCTTTCGTTTAGCTACTTGGGGCAATAGCAACAGCATTGATATACCGTTTCACGGGGCTTTACAGCCCTCTCTAAGCGGTTTACCGGGTCAGCATCTTACCCCCCAACAATCTGGGTCCTCATTTTACCAACCTCGGAAGGATGGAAGGTCGAGTCAACCTTGAATCGGTGAGACTCAAACTCCTGGCAGTGGGCAGAGTTAGTCTGCAATACTTCCTTCATTATCTTCCTGGGCTCCAAGATCACCGCAGATGGGGACTGCAGCCAAGAAATTAAAAGACGCTTGCTCCTGGGGAGGAAAGCTATGGCAAATCTAGACAGCATAGTAAAAAGCAGAGACATCACCCTGCCAACAAAAGTACGTCAAGGCCATGGTTTTCCCAGTTGCAATGTATAGCTGTGAAAGTTGGACCATAAGAAAGGCTGAGCGCCAAAGAACTGAGGCCTTTGAACTCTGGTGCCGGAGAAGACTCCTGCGAGTCCCCTGGACTGCAAGGCGATCAAACCGGTCAGTCCCAGAGGAGATCAACTCTGACTGCTCTTTAGAAGACCAGATCCTGAAGTTGAACTCAAGTACTTTGACCACCGAATGAGAAGGAAGGACTCACTGGAGAAGAGCCTGATGCTGGGAAAGATGGAGGGCAAGAGAAGAAGGGGACAACAGAGAATGAGGTGGCTGGATGGAGTCCCTGAAGCAGTAGGTGTGAGCTTAAATGGACTCCAGAAGATGGCAGAGGACAGGAAGGCCTGGAGGAACGTGGTCCATGGGGTCGCGATGGGTCGGACACAACTTCGCAACTAACAACAACAACACTTCATTCAAATTTATTAAAAATAATAAAGATTAACCTGAACCTTGACTTAAAATGAACAAAAGAACAAGGTGTACAGAGGATGGATATGTGTAAGCATATAACCCACGGTCTTATTTATCTCGGTATTACACTACAAAAAATATGTTGCTCTTATAATAAAATTGCATTCATTTTTTTTTATTGCAGCCATGCTGGTCTGCAAATAGAATCTTGTACAGCCCAGCTCAGGGACATTTCCTAATTTGTTTGTTGGGATTCAGTCCTTGACATTTGATATCAGAATAACAGAATAACAGAGTTGAAAGGGATCTTGGAGGTCTTCTAGTCCAACCCCTTGCTCTGACAGGAAATCTATTCCTTTAGATAAATGGTTGTCCAATCCCTTCTTAAAACCTCCAACGATGGAGCAATCACAACTTCTGGAGGCAAGTCGTTCCATTGATCAATTGTTCTCAGTGTTGTTTCTCTCCTGGATTATTTTTCATCCATTGCTTCTTGTCCTGCGTTGAGATGCTTTGGAGAATAGCTTGACTGTCTCTTCTTTGTGGCGGCCCCTGAGATACTGGAACACACCAAGAGGATGGGGATCAACCTATTCTCTAAAGCACTTTGAGACCAGGGCAGGAAATAATGGATGGAAGTTTGTCAAAGAGAGATTCCACCTTGAATTAAGGAGAAATTTCCTGACAGTGAGAATAATTAATCAGTGGAACCGCTTGTCTCCAGAAGTTCTGGGTGATCCATTGCTGGAGATTTCCAAGAAGAGATTGGGCAACCATTCATCTAGAATGGTCTAGGACAGTGGTTCTCAACCTTTTTAATGCCGTGACCCCCAACCGGTCATAAGTCGAGGACTACTCAACCGGTCGTAAGTCGAGGACTACTCAACTGGTGCAGCACCGTTTGCAGAATGGGACTTTTGGCAGGCTCAGCAAGGCAGAGACAGCCTGGACAATTCCTATTGGCTTTTGAAAGCCAATAGAATTAGACTCTATTCAAGAGAGTCTATTCTATTGGTTTTCAAAAGCCAATAGAATAAAAGGGAGTAGCACAGCTAAGGAAAAGGGGGAAAAAAATGGCGGACTGCGTTGTTTGGCAACCCCCGTGAAATGGTCATTCGACCCCAAATGGGGGTCCCGACTCACAGGTTGAGAACCACTGGTATAGGATCTCCTGTTTGAGCAGGGGGTTGGACTAGAAGACCTCCAAGGTCCCTTCCAGTTCTATCATTCTCTATCATTTCAAGGACCGCAAGCTCAGCTTGCCTTCCCATCCTGCATCCTTGGTGATACTCAGTCTGATCTGATCAGCTCCTGGGGCTACACAGAAGCAACAAGCACCACAAGTAATGTTTTGCCACATTTGGCTATCCATATGCTAATCCATCGCTTTCTCCACTGTTCCTTTAGTTGTTTACAGAAGAGTTTTCAAAGCAAAACACACAGGATGAGAACAAGGGCAACACATACATCCCGGAAGCTCTAAAGGTACACACTGCTATCTAGTGGCTAAACACATTAGTATTTTGCAGCTAGGAGCCTTTAACTGCAGTTGAATAGTTCTAACAATGACAGCTGCTTTTTGCAGATTGATTTTTTCCCCCCTCTTGTCAGTTTAATTTGCCAGCAATTGCAATGAAGAATCGAGTCTAGTGTGGTAGGAACTAAACGACTAACAAGCTATTAGTGCATAAGCTGTGTTGGATCATATCCTGGATGTGCAGGAAACATTATCTAGAGAGCGAACAGCTTTTGGTGGGTGACAGTAGGAAACAGTTGTAAACAATTGTTGTCAGAACTGGCATGCAGAAAGCCACAGATGGTGATGTTTTTATTATTAGCAATATTTCCAATGTGGGCCATATTGAACTGAAGATCCTTTCACTGTGAATTACGGCTTGGCTACTTAATTTCCAGACAGCCCTTTCCGTTAGGTCATTGAATGAAGAATTGTTGGCCAAAGGAGATGTAAAGCTTAAAGAATGATTAGCCAGGATTGTGTCAGGTGTGAAGAATCAGGACCACACATGAAGTTCCAGTTAATCTGATGTATCACTCAGGCCTATACACAAGAATCTAGTCAACTAATGGTCAGCCCTAAGAGTTGATAGAATTCAAAAGAAGTTGTATTTAGACCATTTAAGGCAGGGGTGTCAAACTGCTGGCCTGCGGGCCGGTTTCATCATACTGAAGCCACGCACACCCCATTGCTGGTGATGGCAAAACCGGCCTGATACGTTGCGCGACGTCACGTGACATCGCAAGTTTGACACCCTTGATTTAAGGGAACGTAAAGATTCTAGGCTGATTCCTCTCTTGACTCTGCCTCCAGGCCTTGCCTGTCCTTCTCCTACAGATCTAAGGATGTTAAACTTTCGAATAGTGAAAGCATTAGACATGTTTATTGAGAAATTTTAACCCTTTCCTCCATACCCACCCATGATGGTCTTGGTCTTGGAAGATTTAAGATTTAAACCTAAATTTTGCCTGTACAAAATAGTAATTATTTGCAGAAATGTTGAAGCACTATATGAAATTATGTTTCATATGCTGGGGCAGGCAAGATAGAAAGGCATTTGGGGTAAAATAAAACAGGTGAATATACATGTCCCAGGATAATGTTGCAGGATCCTATCTGGATCAACCAAAGGTTTTGTCTTCCAAGATTTTGGACTTGTGCTGGAGCCGATCTTCAGGGAACTTCTCTCTAGTTGCTAGAGAGAAATTCTCTGAAGATGGACTCCAGAACATGTCCAAAACCTCAAAAAACAAAACCCATGATCCCCGTGACCGACCCAGATTGGTTCCTGCAAAAGCAGAAAAAGATACAAAAATAGGTTTTAACATCCTTTATTCATATAAAGGTAATTAATTGGCATGCAAAAAATGCTTGCATCTAAAATACGTTGGGAAAAAAAAATGTAGTTTATCGATGAAGAGTTGTTGATATTGATGACGTATTCATCGAGTTTGTTTTAAAAGGTTTTAAATTTTTGTTATCCACGGAGCTACAAGGTGGTTGGCTTTAAATCAGGCAGTATCTTTTCAAATATATATATATATATTTCTGTTCAGGAGAAGCAACAAAACCGATGTTGGAAAGATACGAAAACAAAAGCCTGTATCTGTTCTGGACTTTGTCTTCTGCTATAGGGATTTGTGTAGCAGGTGTTCCCTACTTTAACGTTCCTGTTCATGCATGAAGACATGAGCCAGGCTACAATACCTCACTTTGTGTGATGAGGCTGAGTTGCACAAGCTTTTGTTTGAGTGAGCCAAACAACACAGCTGCTTCACCTATTCACAAGGAGCCCGAGTTCTCCACTTCACAATTCTCCTCAGACAGATTGCTTGAAGTATCACTTGAAGACTTGCAGAAACATTTTTTTAAAAAAGCCCTTTTGTTGTATTCTACCAGATCAAAGTGACAGAAAATTAATTTTCTGGTGGTGGGTGGTGATGGTGGGTGGTGGGGAAAGGTTGGGGAAAAAATGGAAGGAATGCAGACGGTCTGGGACAGGGGTAGGCAACCTTGGCTCTTTTATGACTCACGGACTTCAACTCCCAGAATTCCTGAGCCGGCATGGCTCAGTTTGGAAACTTCTCCCTTTCCCCTCAGCATGGCTGGCTCAGGAATTCTGGGAGTTGAAGTCCACAAGTCTTAAAGTTGCCAAGGTTGAGAACCCCTGATATAGGGCAGGAGTGGGGAACCTTGGCTCTTTTATGACTCGTGGACTTCATCTCCCAGAATTCCTGAGCCAGCCATGCTGAGGGGAAAGGGAGAGGTTTCCAAGCTGAGCCATGCTGGCTGAGGAATTCTGGGAGTTGAAGTCCATGAATCATAAAAGAGGCAAGGTTGCCTACCCCCGGTCTGGGACGAATGGATAAAATTCTGGGATGTTACCAAATTGATTGATTTTGTACAACTTGGTTGGGCAGGTATTGTAAAATAATCCAGGGATTTCCTCAAACTATTGTATAATCCTCTAACTCGATACGCGAAAGCTAAAATACTTAATTCTTGTGAGTTTTATGTGGACCGTATAAATCCGCCAGTGCTAACACTTGGTCTCTCAATCTATTTATCACCATTAAAAATCAATCAATCTTCGTTGGGTATTTCTCCATTCTTTGCCATCCATCAGACTTTCCATTTTTTTCTCACTGACACATTTGCTTCCCTTTCATTTCCTTGTTTTGAATATTCTTTATTATCTTCCTCGTTTACTTTTAATGATTCCCCTTCTCCTTCTTGATGGGTATATCTGCACCATGCTTGCATTATCATTACACCAGGTCAAACTGGGGGCAGCAAATGAAAAATTATCTGTATAGCAATTTTCTCTCCCTCTCTCTTTCTCCTTCTCTCCTGCCTCTCTTTCCCTCTCTTTCCCTCTCTCTCTGTCTTCTTTTTCTGTCTTTCTCTCCTTCTCTCCCCCTCCTTCCACTGACTCTCTTTTCCTCTCTCCCTCTTTCTCTCTCTCTCCGTCCCTCTCTTTGCCTCCTTCTTTCTGCCTCTCTCTTTCTCTCTCCCCTTCTCTCTCTTTCCCTCCCCCTCTCCCTCCCTCCCTCTGTCTTTACTCTCTCTCTTTCTCTCCTGCCTCTTTCCCTCTCTCTCCCTCTCTCTGACTTCTTTCTCTGTCTTTCTCTCCCTCTCCCTCTCCCCTCCCTCCACCACCTCTTTCCCTCTCTTTCTCCCTCCCTCCCTCTCTCTGCCCTTCATTCTTTCTCCCTCTTTCTGTCTCTCTTTCCCCCTTCTCTCTCTTTCCCTTCCCCTTTCCCTCCCTCCCTCTCTCTGTCTTTTCTCTCTCTCTCCTCCCTCTCTCCTCTCCACCTTTTTCCCTCCCTTTCTCTTTCTCTCTCTCCCCCTTCTCTCTCTCCTTCCCTCCCCCTCTCCCTCCCCCTCTCTTTCCCTCTATCCCTCTCTCCCCTCCCTCTCCCTCTCTTTCTCTCTCCCTCCCTCTCTCTGTGCCCCTCCCCCTCTCTCATCCCCTCCTTTCTCCTATTCTTTAACTCTCTCCCCCCCTTTTCTCTCTCCTTCCCTCCCACTCTTCCTTTCTCCCTCCCTCTCTCTCTCTCTCTCTCTCTCTTCCATTTGGATGAATTTTTTTATTGAAAAGTTTTACAAAAGTTTACAACAAAACAACCCCAACCCCCCCCACCCTCCCTCCCACACTTCCCAGAGCTGAATACAGGGTTACAAATATGACAATCATAATCTAAATAACATTAACCAACTATATAAAAACCAAATCCATAATACACTTTAACTCCCTTTTAACATAAAATAAACAAATTCTTAATAAGCATAACATAAACAAATTAATATCCTAATTCTTAAACAATACGATATAATAAAAATTCCAGTATAATAAACTATTGATAATAATAATAATAATAATAATAATAATAATAATAATAATAATAATAATAATACTCATTATTCAAAAAGTAAATGAATATAGTCTATCCATCTTCTCCAAACCGAAATATATCTTTCTTGTGAATGGTCCTTCAAATAAGCAGGAATTTTCGCCATTTCTGCTAAATTAGACACCTTAAGAATCCATTCTTCCATAGTGGGCAAAGAATCTTTCTTCCAATATTGCCCGACCAATAATCTTGTAGCTGTTATAAGATTCACATTTGGATGATTGATATAACAAGAATCACAACAACATTCTATCCCAGATTTATTGTGATAGAAAAAACCCAGATGTGCATAAAATCTGAGGGTCTTATCTGCTGTCTCTATATGTGTTGCAACGTGTGTTTAGAAAAAACAGTCTCTTGTTCAACTTTAAATGGGAACTTTAAATGCCAACTAAAGCACTTCTAAAATGCTGTTTTGGTAGAAGCCGGTAAGTGGAAGACCTAATGCTTTGGTATATTGCCCCTACCTGCAAGGGGTTCATGAATCAATGTCCTTCAAGTCATGTGGAAAGTTGACTGGCCCAGAGGGAAAAATCTAAAGGAATAATAAAATAACAGGGAAGGGACCTTGGAGATCTTCTAGTCCAACCCCCTGCTCAAGCAGGAAACCCAGACAAGTGGTTGTCCCCTTGTCTTCTTGAAAACCTCCAGTGATGGAGCACCCACAACTTTTGGAGGCGAGTCGTTCCGCTGATTGATTGTCCTCACTGTCAGGAAATTTTTTTTTAATTCTAAGTTGTTTCTCTCAATAATAATAATAATAATAATAATAATAATAATAATAATAATAATAATAATAATAGTAAAGTTGGAAGGGACCTTGGAGGTCATCTAGTCCAACCCCCTGCTCAGGCAGGAAACCCTACACCATGGACAAATGGCTGTCCAGTCTCTTCTTAAAAACTTCCAGTGTTGGAGCATTTACTGCTTCTGGAGGCAGGTTGTTCCACTGAGTAATTGTTCTCACTGTCAGGAAGTTTCTCCTTAGTTCCAGGTTGCTTCTCTCCTTGATTAGTTTCCATCCGTTGCTTCTTGTCTTGTCTCCAGGTGCTTTGGAGAATAGCTTGACTCCCTCTTCTTTATGGCAGCCCCTGAGATATTGGAAGACTGCTATCATGTCCCCCCTTGTCCTTCTCTTCGTTAAACTAGACAGACCCAATTCCAGCAACCGTTCCTTGTATGTTTTAGCCTCCAGTCCCCTGATCATCTTTGTTGCTATTCTCTGTACTCTTTCTAGAGTCTCAACCTCTTTTTTACATTGTGGTGACCAAAACCTTGATTGGTTTCCATCCGTTGCTTCTTGTTCTGCCCTCAGGTGCTTTGGAAAAATCATTTTTTTCAGGTCATGAAAAGTATACATGAGAAAAAGAGAACTTAATAAGTACTCCCTTTAATAAGGTTTTAACGCTACATCCCATTTGTCTGCTGCTAAGCTCCGCTGATTTCACTGAAAACCTTTATAGGGTTTTGAAGATTTTAGTCATCTGAGTCAAGAGAGCTTATGACTCACTTTGGGAAGGAACATTAGGCATGAAAAAGGTCTGTGCCACACACACACACACACACACACACACACACCCAAAGCGGCGGCGGGGGGGGGGGGGGAATCAATAGATTCTCCATTCTGCTTGTTCTCTTCCTTTTCATATGCTGTTGAAGCATCATTATGCAGAGAGGGGGGGAGGGAGGGAGGGAGGGAGGGAGGGAGGGAGAGAGAGAGAGAGAGAGAGAGAGAGAGAGAGAGAGAGAGAGAGAGAGAGAGAGAGAGAGAGAGAGAGAGAGAGAGAGAGAGAAATACAACTTACTTCAGTGAGGGAAGGAATCCAGATATTAACCCAGCTCCAGCAAAACTGGCTCTGAGAAATTTAATAAATGCCAGGTAGCCTTTTGTTTTCAGTGAATATGTATTGTATCACCTGCTGTGTTGTGTAGCCACAGCACGAAATGCTTACAGTAGGCCTGATATTGTGCTCTTCTCTTCTTTAGACTAGCCAAACCCAAGTCCCGCAGCCGTTCTTCATATGTTTTTGTCTCCAGGCCTTTGATCATCTTTGTTGCAGGAACTGGGTATGTCTAGTTCAGTGTTTCCCAAACTTGACAATTTTAAGGCAATTGTCAAGTTTGGGAAACACTGGTCTAGTTGAATGACATGATAGCACCATTCTAATATCTGGGGGGGGGGTGGGGCTTCCATAAAGAAGAAGGAATCAAGCCATTCTCCAAAGTGCCGGAAGGCAGGACAAGAAGCAACGGGTGGAAACTAATCAAGGAGAGAAGCAACCTAGAACTAAGGAGAAACTTCCTGACAGTGAGAACAATTAATCAGTGGAAGAATTAATCAGTGCCCCCAGAAGTTGTGGATGCTCCAACACTGGAGTCTTTTAAAAAGAGATTGGACAACCGTCTGTCCGAAATGGTGTAGGGTTTCCTGCCTGAGCAAGGGATTGGACTAGATGACCTCCAAGGTCCCCTCCAACTCATGTTATTCTCATGTTATCCAATCAATAGATATATAAACAAACACGAGAATTCCCAAAGTGCTATTGAAGCAGAACAGCCATCACAGATGGGAAGAAGAAAGACAAGCTTCTTCTCCTGTTGCTGTCGGAATAACTACACAAGTTTTGAAAGATGTGTGTGTGTGTTTGTGTGTTTGAAATGACAGAGTAGCTTGTGTAACAGCCCACACATAAACTGAGCAGGAGGAAGACTCAAGATGTCACATAACAACTGAAGCCCTGAAAGCTTTTGGATTTAAGAGGAAAGCTGGACTGGAGATAAAAAACCTGTTAAAGATGGTTCAAAGTTTTCATTTTTTAAAAAAATCCTAAGATTAGGTTGATTGTGTGTTAAGAGGGAAAGAAAGGCCTTCTTTCAGGATGACCGTTCAGCTGGGAGTACAACACTGGCAGACACTAGGGGTCAGAAATGAGTTTTCAACTTTCAAACCTTGGAGAATTTTTTTCACTGATGATTTATATTTAATGTGTTCTTCAGAAGAATCTCCCTCTTCTTTTATATCTGCCCCTTGTTCTATTCTATTCTATTCTATTCTATTCTATTCTATTCTATTCTATTCTATTCTATTCTATTCTATTCTATTCTATTCTACATTCTATTCCATTCCATTCCATTCTGTATTCTATTCTATTCTATTCTATTCTATTCTATTCTATTCTATTCTATTCTATTCTATTCTATTCTATTCTATTCTATTCTATTCTATTCTATTCTATTCCATTCCATTCCATTCCATTCTGTATTCTATTCTATTCTATTCTATTCTATTCTATTCTATTCTATTCTATTCTATTCCATTCCATTCCACTCTACTCTACTCTACTCTACTCTACTCTACTCTACTCCACTCCACTCCACTCCACTCCACTCCACTCCACTCCACTCCACTCCACTCCACTCCATTCCATTCCATTCCATTCCATTCCATTCCATTCCATTCTATTCTATTCTATTCTATTCTATTCTATTCTATTCTATTCTATTCTATTCTATTCTATTCTACATTCTATTCCATTCCATTACATTCCATTCCATTCCATTCTGTATTCTATTCTATTCTATTCTATTCTATTCTATTCTATTCTATTCTATTCTATTCTATTCTATTCTATTCTATTCTATTCTACATTCTATTCCATTCCATTCCATTCTGTATTCTATTCTATTCTATTCTATTCTATTCTATTCTATTCTATTCTATTCTATTCTATTCTATTCTATTCTACTCTACTCTACTCTACTCTACTCTACTCTACTCCACTCCACTCCACTCTACTCCACTCCACTCCACTCCACTCCACTCCACTCCACTCCACTCCACTCTATTCTATTCTATTCTATTCTATTCTATTCTATTCTATTCTATTCTATTCTATTCTATTCTATTCTACTCTACTCTACTCTACTCTACTCCACTCCACTCCACTCCACTCCGTTCCGTTCCGTTCCGTTCTGTTCTATTCTATTCTATTCTATTCCGTTCCGTTCTGTTCCATTCTGCTATTCTATTCTATTCTATTCTATTCTATTCTATTCTATTCTATTCTATTCTATTCTATTCTATTCTATTCTATTCTATTCTATTCTATTCTATTCTATTCTACTCCATTCCATTCCATTCTGTTCTGCTATTCTATTCTATTCTGTTCTGTTCTATTCTAGTCTCATTCTCTAGCTTTTTTCCTTCCTTCCTTCCTTCCTTCCTTCCTTCCTTCCTTCCTTCCTTCCTTCCTTCCTTCCTTCCTTCCTTCATACCATTAACTAAATGGTTAATTGTCTTCTACTGCAATTGATAGGAGGGCAAATAAATTATTCTTTGCTAGATTAGCTAACAAACAAGCCAATAAAATGTAGCAAAATGAACTTAATAATCAAGTAATAGAAATAGTTTAATGTCAGCTTGGTTATCTTGCCTTCTAGTAGTGCTAAAAATACGCTAGTGCTAAAAATAACAAGATGGTCCTAGGCAATTTTATACTTAATACCCAGTTCCATCTTTCCAGGATCTCAAGTAGATTTCTCTCCTCGTTGATATTCAGAACAGCTCTTACGAGTTTGACGCTGGCTGCCATCTTTGTCAGCAAGATAAATGTACTCTTTGATACTCTTAATAAAATCCTATGTTTTATATACCGTATCACTTTGATTTGGTATGACATTCTTAATGGATTAGGAGCCCACGCTTCATGAAGCAGATATTTTATTTTTGGTTTATTAAAAAGCTCTGGTTCAGACACCCCAATGATTGAGAGCAGAAAGAAAGAATAAAAAGAAACACGTAAAATGCTCAGATGTGTAATTACCCCAAAGGAAGGCAATAATGAATATAAGATGACACTTCTGCCAAGGAAGATTAGATCAGAATACTTATCGTTTTCCTTTACCATATTCTTGGGGAGTCTAAAGGAGATTATTTGGGGGGGAGGGAATCATTTTATTATTTTTGTCAATGCAGCCCTCAAAAGAATCAATACGAAACATATGACACACCAAAAGGATGCCATTAGAAAATTCCAGAGTGTACAGTTACTAACAGAAGAATTTAAGCATGTTATTTAATAAATTATTATTTATTAATTTTTTTTAGGCCACCATCTCCCTTACAAGGTGACATCCGTTAGGGTCAAATCCCATTATGATAGACATCTGACAGAGCCTCCAGACTGAACACAGAGGACCCCGTCTTGACAAGTGCTATTGAGGGGGCAAACTCCAGAACACCTTGGAAGTATGTATTGCAAGTATCCACTGAGTCTTTTGTAATCTTCTTTCCTTCCTTCCTTCCTTCCTTCCTTCCTTCCTTCCTTCCTTCCTTCCTTCCTTCCTTCCTTCCTTCCTTCCCTCCCTCCCTCCCTCCCTCCCACTCTCCCTCCCATCTTCCATTCCTTCCCTCCTCCCTCCCTCCCTCCCTCCCTCCCTCCCTCCCTCCCTTCTTTCTTTCTTTCTTTCTTTCTTTCTTTCTTTCCTGTATGGGACCACATTTCAGTAACTGGTGCTGACTTCTAAACTGGACAGGACCAAAAAACTTGAAAAACGAATTGTACTTTGAAAAACCTACAGAGTGGAAATGTGCATTGCAGGTATCCACTGATTCTTTTGTAGAACTGGAGGCTAAAACATATAAGGAACAGTTGCTGGAATTGGGTCTGTCCAGTTTAATGAAGAGAAGGATGAGAGGTGTGACATGATAGCAGTCTTTCAATATCTCAGGAGTTGCCACAAAGAGGAGGGGGTCAACCTATTCTCCAAAGCATCTGAAGGCAGAACAAGAAGCAACTGGTGGAAACTAGTCAAGGAGAGAAGCAACCTGGAACTAAGGAGAAACTTCCTGACAGTTAGAACAATTAACCAGTGGAACAAGCTGCCTCCAGAAGTTGTGGATGCTCCTACACTGGAGGTTTTTAAGAAGAGCCTGGACAGACATTTGTCTGAAATGATGTAGGGTTTCCTGCCTGAGCAGGGGGTTGGACTAGATGACCTCCAAGGTCCCTTCCAACTTTATTATGGATCATCGCACAGTCAGCCAGATGTTCAGACTGGATTTTGCATTTTGTCTACCTATCGAGTCCTTACCAAGGACCTGGGATAGGCAGATGTGGATGTTTGATGGTATTACAGATATCGTCGCAAGATGGAAGCAGTTCCTAGTAAGGCCTCCTTTTGCAATTGACTAATGGCGAATTTGTCAATGCTGATGATGGTGTTCAAGTGATGCTCCAGTTGTTTTGGGATTGCATCCAAGGAGCCTATTACTATTGGTACTACCCTTGCTTGCTTTTGCCACAGTCTTTCTATTTCTATTTGTAGGTCTTTGTATTTTGTTATCTTCTCCAGTTCCTTCTCGTCTATTCTGCTGTCTCCAGGCACTGCCACGTCCACTATCCAGACTTTTTTGTCTTTCTTATCGACAATTGTTAAATCCGGGGTGTTATGTTGCAGGTGCTTGTCTGTTTGAATTCTGAAGTCCCAGAGCAGTTTAATTTTATCATTTTCTATGACTTTCTCTATTTTATGATCCCACCAGTTCTTGCTTACAGGCAAATGATATTTCTTGCAGATCATGTAGGGTTTCCTGCCTGAGCAGGGGGTTGGACTCGATGACCTCCAAGGTCCCTTCCAACATCATCATCATCATCATTATTATTATTATTATCATCATCATCATCATCATCATTATTATTATATTTGCTGACCGTCCTCTTCTCTTGATATCTGTGTGCGACGCTTAGTAAATGAGTGTCTTTATGACAGGCCAGCCTCCTTGTTCCCAAATATTGCATTTCTCAGAGATGTCATGTTCCTCCCGCCCAAAGAGAAAAGAACAGCCACAACAAAGGAATGTTCCTTTAGAAATGTTGCTTCTATAAAGGAACATCTGGCCATCCTGGTCTAAACTAAGAATGAATAAAATGTATATTTTTGGAATGGAGAGGAAAAATGCTTCTGGACATTTTAGATATTAAATTGTGGATCTTTCATCCAACTAAGTTGGATGCCTCCAGTGGAGGCATTTTTTATCGGACTTTTGGTGGATTATGCATGCTGTTCATATGATATTGGTTGGTGAGGATATTTTCTGCTGAAAATCACTGGTCATCATTTATTTATTTATTTATTTCTAAAATTTATATGCCGCCCAATCCCAAGGGACTCAGGGCGGCGTACAAAATTAAAACAATAATCTGACAATAAAACAATAAAATAAATACATTCATACAGCGTGTCCGATCATATCCCGCCCCCCCCCCAGGGACATCAGCCCCAGGCCTGCCGGAACAGGAGAGTTTTAACGGCTTTCTTAAAGGCTGGCAGGGTGGGAGTAGTTCGAACCTCGGGGGGGGGGGGAGTTGATTCCACCAGGTCGGAGCCACCACAGAAAAGGCCCTTCCCCGAGGGCCCACCAGCCGACATTGTCTGGCCGACGGGACCTGAAGGAGGCCCAATCTGTGGGACCTCACTGGTCTCTGGGAACTGTGCGGCAGTATGCGGCAGTATGATTTGATCATTTGTAGCTGATTTACATGGAGGAGGAGGAGGAGGGGGAGGGGGAGATTTTCCTCCTACTTTGTTTTCAGATCTTCCACTACTTTTGAGTTAATGCATACTGTGTAATTTGATTTCCCCCTTGATGCCATTCACTTAGCTTCTATTATCACTGGGATTATGTTTCCTAGGCACCTAGTTTCCTATATTTTTAGTCTTTATTTGTCTGGGATTGGATGATTGCTATTTGGGTCCTTCTGAGCTGGCTTCCAACAAGCGAAGTCAACGGGGGAAGCCACATTCTCTTTAGGAGGCTAAATCATATAAGCAACAGTTGCTGGAATTGGGTATGTCTAGTTTAATGAAGAGAAGGACGAGGGGGGACAGGATAGCAGTCTTCCAATATCTCAGGGACTGCCCCAAAGTAGAGGCAGTCAAGCTATTCTCCAAAGCGCCTGAAGGCAGAACAAGAAGCAACGGATGGAAACTAATCAAGGGGAGAAGCAACCTAGAACTACGGAGAAACTTCCTGACAGTTAGAACAATTAACCTGTGGAACAACCTGCCTCCAGAAATGGTGAATGCTCCAACACTGGAAGTTTTTAAGAAGAGATTGGACAGCCATTTGTCTGAAATGATGTAGGGTTTCCTGCCCGAGCAGGGGGTTGGACTCGATGACCTCCAAGGTCCCTTCCAACTTTACTATTACTATTTTTATTACTTGTTTGAGGCCAAGCAAATGGCTGAGCGTGCAGGAAGGACTTGCCAGTGACAGATGAAGAGGCAGAAGGATCAAATTTAATTGCACACAATGAAGCCAACATTCCCTTTGCCAGTTGACCGAAACCTCTTCATAAGCACCAGCCAATTGATGGTTCCCCTGGCTTGCTTTGCATGGCCCTGAAATGGCCATTTGTAAAGGATGGGTTTTCAGAAACTCCACATGACCCAATTTCATGCTGCTGATGAAGAACGACGGGACTGTAATCTTCAGCTCTATAAAATGCAAGACCCACTAAAGGACAGCTTCTTGGCCAAATGACAGCAACCAGACATAACTTCACACAGTAAAGGAATTTCATGACTCTTTTCTTGCCAAATATTTCTAGCCGCCATCGTCACAGACTCCGAAGCAGATGGACTCAATAATGTGCTAGCAGGAGACTGTGAAGCTTAGAGAAAAATCTCAGCTTGGTAAGATTTTTTTTTTAAAAAAATCATTCTGTGTTTTGTGGGAATTTTGCAGGTTTGAAATGGATGGCACCGGGAACTGAAGTGGAGAAGCATTACCAAAGCATAGAATAGAATAGAATAGAATAGAATAGAATAGAATAGAATAGAATAGAATAGAATAGAATAGAATAGAATAGAATAGAAGAGTAGAGTAGAGTAGAGTAGAGTAGAGTAGAGTAGAATAGAGTAGAGTAGAACAGAATAGAGCTGGAGGGGACCTTGGAGGTCTTCCAGTCCAGCCCCCTGCTCAAGCAGGAGAACCTACACTGTCTCAGACAGGTGATTGTCCAGTTTCTTCTTAAAAATCTTCAGTGATGGAGCACCCACGATTTCTGGAGGCAAGCTGTTCCACTGGCTGATTGTCTTCACTGTCAGGAAGTTTCTCCTTAATTCCAGGTTGCTTCTCTCCTTGATCAGTTTCCAACCATTGTTTCTCATCCTTCCCTCTGGTGCTCTGGTGAACAACCTGACCCCCTCTGCCTTGTGGCAGCCCCTCAGATACTGGAATACTGCTATCATGTCTCCCCTATTTCTTCTTTTCTTTAGACTGGCCAAACCCAGGTTCTGCAGCCATTCTTCATATGTTTTGGTCTCCAGGTCCAATAATTAGCATTGTAGCGGAACTTGCCTTGGAGATCACCTTGAAGTTCTCGAGAATATGGCATCTCCCATTAGAGTTGCTTGCCAGTAGAAATGAGCTTGTAGACAAAGTAAATGCAATGATCAATGGACTGCAAGGAGATTCAATCAGTCAACCCTAAAGGAAATAAACCCTGAATGTTCTTTGGGAGGACACTGAAGCTGAAGCGCAAATATTGTGGCCACCAAACGAGAAGAGAAGAGTCCTTGGAGAAGACCCTGATGTTGGGAAAGATGGAAGGCAAAAGGAGAAGGGGACGGCAGAGGATGAGGTGGTTACATGGTGTCATCAACGCAAGGAACATGAATGTGGGCAAACTCTGGGAGACAGGGGAAGACAGGGGGCCTGGCGTGCTATGATCCATGGGGCTGCAAAGCGCTGGACACAACTTAGCAACCCAAACAGCAAATGAAAATATAGTAGCCGATCTTTCTCTTCTGACTAAGAGCACTTTGTGAGTTTGGTTCTGATTTTGACTACGGTGATGTCGCGTCAACCTCAATGACAATTTGAGGCCTTTTCACGAAAGGTCTGAACAACGGGGGAAAGGATGCTTTGAGTGGAGTCCTGGAGCTCGCCGTCTCCTTTTAGAGACTTTAGAGCAGAACCCAAATAACAATCAAGTTATTTCTAGGGATAAATGCAATGGAGCAGAGTCACCCATTTCTACAGCAATGGCGCAGAGCCTTTTTCGGGACCCTGTCGGCCTGTATATTTTTAAAGGCCAAGCTTGTCAGGAAGAGGGGGGCGGGGAGATGTAATCCTTCAAGGCAAAGAATTCTGATGTACGGTAAAATGTATTTCTGATGAGGGCAACCCCTTTCAGTGAGCAAAGCGTGCAAATGAGACACAGGGGCCCTTACTCACTAGTTTTCTTGCAACCACTCTGGAATCAGGGGGAGAACAGGGGAGGCAAGGCCACCAGCTTCCTAACAAACATTGCGGAGAAGTAGGTTACGAAATGAAAGGGACCTATCCCAGGTTGGGTGGTTTATGTCTCTCAGGCTATATTTATATATTTCTTTTTACGAACCTGTTGTTGTTGTTGTTGTTAATTGCGAAATCGTGTCCGACCCATCGCGAACCCATGGACAACGTTCCTCCAGGCCTTCCTGTCCTCTACCATTTTCTGGAGTCCATTTAAGTTCACACCTACTGCTTCAGTGACTCCATCCAGCCACCTCATTCTTTGTCGTCCCCTTCTTCTATTGCCCTCCATCTTTCCCAGCATTAGGCTCTTCTCCAGGGAATCCTTCCTTCTCATTAGGTGGCCAAAGTACTTGAGTTTCAACTTCAGGATCTGGCCTTCTAAAGAGCAGTCGGGGTTGATCTCTGATCCGGTTTGAGCTCCTTGCAGTCCAAGGGACTCGCAAGAGTCTTCTACAACTTTACAAACCTGTAATCCCCTAATTGGGGGTGGAGCCTGGGCAACTGAATGGTGCTGAGCATTTACCAGCTGGATGCCTTTCCTGATGCCTATGCCGAGTTCGCAGCAGATAACATTCTCTTGTGCGTTAGGAGAGAAATATCTGGTTACAATAACCTTGTTTCTCACGCTAGGTTCAGTGTTGTTCTATCTAGCTGGGCTCTCGTTCACATCCCCCCCCCTCCTCCCAGCATCATTCATCTAACTCTAAGAGCAAAAGGTAAAAGATGGCTACATTTCCATCTGTTGTCAATGCAAAAACATCCAATGTGAGCAGCGTTGACATAAGGATTAACAATAAATGCAACAATAATATGTGGTGGATGGATGCATTCATGGATGCATGGATGCATGGATGGATGGATAGACAGAGGGGTGGAGAGATGATTGACAGACAGACTGATTGTCAGTTGTCAAGTAGCCAAATGTAAATCACGTGACCCTGAGGATGCTGCAATGGTCATAATTGTGAAAACGGTCATAAGTCACGTTTTTTTTTAGTGGTGTTGGAATTTCAAACAGCCACTAACTGTTGTAAATCAAGGATTACCTTTATAGGCATTGGTTTTTGATTCTTTAGCTGCATACAGTATTTAGAAATAAATTGTAACTTGCAATGGATTCCTATGAATACATCAGTGGGGACAGAATTCCTGATGTTTCTTGACCCCTCATTCTGCATCTGGTTATAAACTCCTGCGGTATTTGACGAAATTCAGCATGTTTAATGACAATATATGTATACAACATTGTACGTAATATATACAATTTGTTCAGAGCTCTGCATAAAGTTATGATTATAAGGAAGGAGGAAGTGATGCAACGGAGGAATATTGCGAAAGTTACAGAAATAAATGTGACTTATGCAAGGTGGGAAGATATAGGTCTTTTCTGATTTCAGTATGTCCCAAGTACACCAAATTATATTCTGTGTATATAATTCCTGTGTTCTTAATCCCTGCATATTTTTTTTGAATAAATATTTATGGGGCTCACGGCCTTTTGAAAGGAAGGACTGATTGAACAATTTGTGTTTTTTGCTGCTCTCGTTCCAGGTTGCTCTGAAATGAAATTGCCAGATGTGCAGATATGCAGAGAAGAAAGAAAGAAAGAAAGAAAGAAAGAGGGAGGGAGGAAGGAAGGAAGGAAGGGAAGGAAGGAAGGAAGGAAGGAAGGAAGGAAGGAAGGAAGGAAGGAAGAATAGATGAAGCTATAGTAAGAGAAATGTATCAGCAGCCTAAATTTGATTCAGGTTATTCAAACAAACTGAAGGGTTTTGTTGTCTTGATAGTAATGGAGAATCCATAGCAGCATAGATAACATACAGACCAGGCCTGGTCCATTGAAGAACCTAAAATTTTCAGGCCTAAAGACGTCATTCGTGAATAGCACAAAAATATTTTTCCTGAGCACCTGGAGAAAGCCATATCATCCACTGCACAGAATATTCTTGTTCTCTAGCCTTCCTTCCTTCCTTCCTTCCTTCCTTCCTTCCTTCCTTCCTTCCTTCCTTCCTTCCTTCCTTCCTCAGCTCTTCTCCTTCCTTCCGTCCTCTCTTCTCCTTCCTTCCTTCCTTCCTTCCTTCCTTCTCTCCCTCCCTCCATTCTCCTTCCACCCTCCATCCCTCTCTTCTCCTTCCTTCCTTCCTTCCTTCCTTCCTTCCTTCCTTCCTTCCTTCCCTTCTTCTCCCACTCTCCATCCCACCCTCCATTCCTTCCTTTCCCTCTTCCTTCCCTCCTTCCTCCCTCCCTTCTCTTGCCCTTCTTTTTCTTTCTCCCTCTCTCTCTCTCTCTCTCTATCTTGTCTCTCTCTCTTTCTTTTCTTTCAACATTAAAAAGGAAAAGTTCATTTCAGAAAAATGGATTACACTAGAAAAATAACCCACATTTTCCCCTACATCCTCACCCCAAACATGCTCTGTTGTTAAACCTGTTTGAGACTGAAATGTGAGCTAACACAACCCCAGGCAGATGCTGTGGATAGACAGCCATCAAGTGTTGGTAAACAATTCTGCTAATAAGAGTTAATGGCTCCAAGGAATCCTTCTCAGCTACCTTCATTCTGTTGCAAGCTGTGCTTAAAACCAAGCCTGGCAGAATAAATCTGACATAATTTGTGGGTATGATTTTTTTCCCCCTTCCCTGCAAATATATCCCCAATAAATTGCAAAGCTTTCTTTCTTTCTTTCTTTCTTTCTTTCTTTCTTTCTTTCTTTTCTTTCTTTCTTTCTTTTCTTTCTTTCTTTCTTTTTTCTTTCTTCTTTCTTTCTTTCTTTCTTTCTCCTTCCTTCCTTCCTTCCTTCCTTCTCTTTCTTTCTTTCTTTCTTTCTTTCTTTCTTTCTTTCTTTCTTTCTTTCTTTCTTTCTTTCTCTCTCCTTCCTTCCTTCCTTCCTTCCTTCCTTCCTTCCTTCCTTCCTTCCTCTTTCTTTCTTTCTTTCTTTCTTTCTTTCTTTCTTTCTTTCTTTCTTTCTTTCTCTCTCTCTCTCTCTCTCTCTCTTTCTTTCTTTCTTTCTTTCTTTCTTTCTTTCCTTTTCCATCGAAACATTCATTTATAATTCCTTTTGTATACCATGCTATTTCATGTCAGACTGAAAGTTATTCTTCAGTAGTCCCTTTGCAAATAGGCCGATGTGTATCCTGGATGGAGTGATTCTTTAGAAAAATAAGAAAAAGAAGGAATGGAGAATATATGAGATGGGGCAGGGACACACTGTTTCTTCCCCCCCCCCCGGCTTTAATAAATTGTACCCAACTGAGAGAGAAATGTCATTAGCTCATGGTAGAACATACTGGAAAAACTGTGGGGTCCTTAGTGTTCTTGCAGACATTCATTACCAAACTAAAAGCACTGATGATGTTATCTAGCTGGGTAATGAAATGTCAGCAGAAAAACCACCAAGCTCAGAGAGCACCAAGACCCCACACAGTCATCTCCTTCTCCTTCTCCTCCTCTCCTCCTCCTCCTCCTTCTTCTTCTCTTTCTCCTCCTCCTCCCCCTCCTCCTCTCCCCACACCCCACTCCCTTCTAGCACTGATGATGTTACCTAGTTGGGTCATGAAACATCTGCAAAAAAACACCAAGCTCAGAGAGCACCAAAGACCACATCCTCCTCCTCCTCCCCTCCTCCTCCTCCTCCTCCTCCTCCTCTTCCTCCTTTCTCCTCCTCCCCCTCCTCCTTCTCACCCCCCCCACAACCCCACTCCTTCTAGCACTGATGATGTTACCTAGTTGGGTCATGAAACGTCTGCAAAAAAACACCAAGCTCAGAGCGCACCAAAGACCACATCCTCCTCCTCCTCCTCCTCCTCCCCCCTCCTCCTCTTCTCCTTCTCCTCCTCCTCCCCCCCTCCTCCTCCTCCCCCCACAACTCCACTCCCTTCTAGCACTGATGATGTTACCTAGTTGGATCATGAAACATCTGCAAAAAAACCCCAAGCTCAGAGAGCACCAAAGACCACATCCTCCTCCTCCTCCTCCTCCCCTCCTCCTCCTCCTCCTCTCCTCTTCCTCCTTCTCCTCCTCCTCCCCCTCCTCCTTCTCACCCTCCCCACAACCCCACTCCCTTCTAGCACTGATGATGTTACCTAGTTGGGTCATGAAACGTCTGCAAAAAAACACCAAGATCAGAGCGCACCAAAGACCACATCCTCCTCCTCCTCTCCTCCTCCTCCTCCTCCCCTCCTCCTCTCTCTTCTCCTTCCTCCTCCTCCCCCTCCTCCTCCTCCCCCCCACAACCCCACTCCCTTCTAGCACTGATGATGTTACCTAGTTGGGTCATGAAACATCTGCAAAAAAACACCAAGCTCAGAGCGCACCAGAGACCACATCCTCCTTCTCCTCCTCCTCCTCCTCCTCCTCCTCCTCCTCCTCCTCCTCCTCCTCCTCCTCCTCCATCATCACCAATGAGAGGATGTGTGGACAATCAAGGCCCAAAACCTGGGATCTTCTGAAAATGTCCCCTTCAACAGCATCTCGTCTACACCTCTTACGGTGCCCTTTATATGATATCTGACATGTGTTTTGTTTTCCCTAATTATTTCCAAATTAAAGAGTCCTACAAATGGCTGTATTGTGATATTTTAAGGGTTGTTAACTCCTCAATCACATTCTCAGCTGGAAATATCTTTACTGAGCCATATAATTGGGCAAATCTTTGATTTGGGTGTGCTGTTCTGTTGTTTTATGGTAGTATTTGTAGTAATGAGTTTTGCTGTAGTAATTTATTCTCCTTCTCTTATTTGTAACGCCGGTCAAAGACTATAATAAAGCAATTTCATTTCACTCAGAGGATTCTTTTCTTTCTTTTTCTCTCCTTACGCCTTTCAGATATTCCGCCACCCGCCATTTTATCTGGCAAAGGCTTGGGTTTTTTTTAACTCTATAAAATGCATATTTTAAAACACTGCTCTTTAGGACTGTAAATTCCACAATCATTTAACTGAACACACTGAAAACCTGCCTCCGAGGATAGTTAGCTTTTTATATGAGTTCCTCAAGGTGAAATCAAATGTTATGGTTCACAGAAACAAATATTAGCCCTAGGAATTCCTAACTAAACTGTTTAAGTACTTTAAACATACTTTTGCTTCCTAGCTACAGGAAATAATTGTAACTTTATAGCACCTCATATGCCATGTAGATATTTTTTTTTTTAAAAGAAATAAGATTTATGTAATGAAACAGCATTTTCAGCGCTAACATTGATAAGGCATAAGTTTCTAGCTACATTTATTTCAGATATCTTTTTTATGATAGCCCCATTCATTTTTTTAGGAGATTTTTAGTTTATTCAAAGAAAGTTAAAATATAAAAATATTTAAAGCTAGGGACAAAAGAATAAAAGAAAACACAACAAAGAAGACATTAAAAAAATGGGTCTTTTTTTAAAAAAAGACCAACACATATAGACATAATATGCTCCCTAGCTGAATGCTGATTAATATAATACAGCAACATTGGTTGGTCCCACCCCTTGAAAAACTGGCCAAAATCTTTTTAACTACTAAATCTGTTTACAAATTGTTAACCTGACATCTATATACTATATTAATAACAAAATAGTTAATAGGAAAAAAACAATAATAATCAATACATTATTAGTATTAGTACCACTTTATAAAACCTTAGTAAGACCACATCTGGAATACTGTATCCAGTTTTGGTCATCCCATTACAAAAAAGATGTGTTGAAACTTTGGAAAAGTGTAAAGAAGAACAACTAAGATGATTAAAGGCCTGGAAGCTAAAACATACGAAGAACGGTTGCAGGAATTGGGTATGGCTAGTCTACATAAAAGGACTAGAGGTCACATGATAGCAGTATTCCAATATTTGAGGGGCTGCCACAAAGATGAAGGGGTCACTTATTTTCCAAAGCACCTGAAGGCAGGAGAAGAAACTATGGATGGAAACTAGTCAAGGAGAGAAGCAACCTGGAATTAAGGAGAAACTTCTTGACAGTGAGGACAATTAACCAGTGGAACAGCTTGCCTTCAAAGTTGTAGGCACTTCATGACTGGAGCTTTTAAAGAAGAGACTGGACAGCCACTTGTCTCAAATTGTATAGAGTCTTCTACTGGAGCAGAGGTAGGACTAGAAGACTTCCAAGGTCCCTTCCAGATCTGTTCTGATTAACTTTCTCATATCAATGTATAAAAGTAATAAGAATTATTAACAGGAATAGAAGAAAGACGAGATTAAAAGTCCAAAGCCCTCTGTTAACAAATTGATATCCTCATTGTGTTTCATCTGTCTCTCTCTTTCACTCACACACACACACACACACACACACACACACACACACACACCAAGATAGATTTGGGAAGTGTAAACCTGAAACCCAAAGAACAAACAGGAGATATCCACGGACACGAATCTGGACTGAACATAGCAAAAGCTTGATGAGCTGCCCACATCCCATTTTTCACCGACGTATCAAAAGCACAGTGCTCCATTGATGGATGAAGGTCACTCAACCATGTTGCTGGCACAGTGAATGGACTAGCGTTGCTGAGGCAACGGGATGAGATGCTTTTCTGCTAGGCTTTATCATCGTACAATTTCCCCCCCCCCCAAAAAAGAGGATGTCATGTGTCTGCTAATCAACAGGTGAGCCTGTTGTGCCTTGCTCCTTTCACCAGTGTGGAGTTCGTGCATTGCCACTCCGAAAACGAAAAGAGGCAACGGAGGGTTTGGAAGAGGCGTACCGAACCCGCGAGAAGACCTTCTCTTCTCACATCTGTGGGACTTTATAAGACACAACACAATGCAACACAATGCCAGCTTCACTGACTAAACGGCTTTCCGTCTGCAAAAGGTCACACCGATAAAATCGATTAGCCGCTGAGGCGAGGCGAAATGAATTTGTTTTTTGTGAAATGTTAACGCAGCCGTCTGAAGGGACATCAGGAGCAAGCCCTGTATTTTAAAATGGCGGTTTTGGTCCGAGCTGTTTAAGTGAAGGGCTGGACAGTCTAAAAGAGCAAAGAGGAAGGGCAGAATTTTTAAAGATGGAATTTTTGCTTCTATTCAGAAACTCTCATTTGGATGAAGTCCTCCATTTACCGCCGCAATTTAGCCCCCAATTTTTATTGCCAAGTGAACGTGCGTCAAATGAGTTTTGCCCCATTTCACCACCTAGCTTGCTGCAGCTGTAAAGGAATCAATGCAGTTGTGAAGTCAGACACACGGTTGTTAAGTGAATCTGGCTCCCCCCCCTCGTTGCTTTGCTTGTCAGACGGTCACAAAAGGGGGAAATCACGTGACTCCGGGACTCTGCAACCGTCATAAATAGGAGTCAGTTGTCAAGCGTCTGAATTCTGATTACAGGACTTGGGGATGCTGAAAAAGTCTTAAGTATATGTTTTCCCTGACAATAAGCCCTAGCTTGATTTTTGGGGGTGGGCTAATATAAGCCCTACCCCAAAAATAAACCCTGGTTTTGGGGCAAGGCACACATCTAAAAATCAAGCTGGGGTGGGGGGTAAGGAGGGTGGGCCTGCACCCACTTGCAGCCAGGCCTCTCCTCGCTAGCCCACTTCTTCTGTGGTATCTTCTGCAGCCAGGCCTGAATTTCTCAGCCACAGGCCTTTCTGGAAGGACACTGTAGCTGAGAACCGAGCTATAGATTGAATCCATTGCTTGGTAATCAACCGCAAGTGGCCTTCCAGAAAGGCCTTTGACCGCGAAATGCAGGGCCTGAGCTCCATTCTGAGCTGCAGAATGAAGCTGCTCCTTCAGCCGCAGAAAATGCTGGCTCAGGAATCTGGGAGTTGAAGTCCACAAGTCATGAAGGGGCCAAAGTTTTCCCCCCTGCTGGCTCAGGAATTCTGGGAGTTGAAATCCCCAAGTCATGAAGGGCATAGTTCCCCCATGTTGGCTCAGGAATTCTGGGAGTTGAAGTCCACAAGTCATGCAGGGGCCATAGTTCCCCCCATGCTGGCTCAGGAATTCTGGGAGGGGTCTTCAAACTTGGCCCTTTTATGACTGGTGGACTTCAACTCCCAGAATTCCTGAGCCAGCCATGCTAAGGGGAAAGGGAGAGGTTTCCAAGCTGAGCCAAGCTGCCTCAGGAATTCTGGGAGTTGAAGTTCACGAATCAGAAAGCGGCCTAGGCCTAGACCAGGGGTAGCAACCTTGGCTCTTTTTATGACTCGTGGACTTCAACTCCCAGAATTCCTGAGCCAACATGGCTCAGCTTGGAAACCTCTCCCTTTCCCCTCAGCGTGGCTGACTCAGGAATTCTGGGAGTTGAAGTCCAGAGTCATAAAAGAGCCAGGGTTGCCTATCCCTGCCATGAGGGCACAGATAAACCTCCGAGGGGAATCAACGACTCTCAGAGAGAGTACTAACAACCAGATGACTGCTAGGATATAAATCCTTCCATCTCCCACCGTTCAGTCAGAACCGAAGAGCTTCTTGGATGAGAAGCGAACATCTTCAGAGAAAGACAAAGAAAGTCCAGATGCCTTTTGAAAAAGTACTTTGGGACAATGTCGGTGAAAAAAAGCTGGAGGAAATTATTCCGAGGAAGTCATCCTGGTGAGACAGCTAGATGTTGGATGAAGGTGGCAGGTAATGAAGTGGCACCAAATTGTGTCCATCTAGATGATGATTATACAGCCTCGGGGTAGTGAAAAAGTCATTTTAAGTGTCATTACTTTTCCTTTCATACAAAGACTCAAATTTCAGACAAAGTGGAGCCAACATTTTTGACGCTATCTAATTACGTCCAGGTCAGTGGAAAATAATGCTGATATAAAATTACTGGAGCTTGTTACTAGAGATTGCTCTGAGGACTGCACTAGTTGTGAGTAATAGTTATTGAACAGGGTCAGAGAAGACCGACAATCTTAGGGGCAATGAGCAAAACCCAGGATCTAGCAATCAGGGTAGGATACAGGGTCCTAAAGGATTCTCATGAAATTTTTATTTCAGGCCATCATTTCTGTCATTGCAATTTTTATAATTTGTTTTAAATTATACTGTCAGGTCCTCAAATCCTTATTGTCTTCCTTGCATATATATACCAGGGGTCTTCAAACTTGGCCCTTTTATGACTTGTGGGACTTCAGCTCCTAGAATTCCTCAGCCAGAGGGAGAGTGTGAGAGAGAGACACACAGAGAGAGAGTGAGTAAGAGAGAGAGAGAGGCAGAGAGGGAGGGAGAGACAGAGGGGAGAGGGAGGGAGAGAGAAAGAGAGAGGGGGAAGAGGAGAGAAGGAAAGAGAGAGAGAGTGAGAGAGAGACAGAGAGGCAGGAAGGGAGAGACAGAGAGAAAGAGAGAGGGTGGGAAGAGGGAGGGGCGAGAGATAGAAGGAGGGAGAGAGTGAGAGAGGGAAAGAGAAAGTAAGAGAGTGAGAGAGAGTAGAGAGAGTGTGAGAGAGACAGGGAGGGAGGGAGACAGGCAGAGAGAGACAAAGAAAGAGTAAGAGAGAGTGAAACAGGCAGAGAGAGGGAGAGAGAGACAGGGGAGACGGAGGGAGGGAGAAAGAGGGGGGAAGAGGGAGAAGAAGACAGAGTGAGAGAGAGACAGAGAGGCAGGGAGGGAGAGACAGAGGGAGAGGAAGGGAGAGAGAAAGAGAGAAAGTGGGGAAGAGGAAGAGAGAGATAGAAGGAGGGGGAAAGAGAAAAAGACAGAGTGAGTGAGTGAGTGAGAGAGACAGAGGGAGGGAGGGAGGGAGAGAGAGAGAGAGAGAGAGGGAGTGAGAGGCAGGGAGAGGGAGTGAGAGAGAAAGAGAGACAGGAGAGGGAGAGAGAGTGACTGAGAAAGAGAGAGAGTGAGAGAGAGGCAGAGAGAGGGAGTGAGTGAGAGAGGCAGAGAGAGACAGAGGGGGGAGAGGGAGTGAGAGAGAAAGAGAGACAGAAGGAGAGAGGGAGAGAGGCAGAGTGACTGAGAAAGAGAGTGAGAGAGAGAGGCAGAGAGAGGGAGTGAGAGAGAGCAGAGAGAGACAGGGGGGAGAGGGAGTGAGAGAGAAAGAGAGACAGAAGGAGAGAGGGAGAGAGGCAGAGTGACTGAGAAAGAGAGTGAGAGAGAGAGGCAGAGAGAGGGAGTGAGTGAGAGAGGCAGAGAGAGACAGAGGGGGGAGAGGGAGTGAGAGAGAAGAGAGACAGAAGGAGAGAGGGAGAGAGGCAGAGTGACTGAGAAAGAGAGTGAGAGAGAGAGGCAGAGAGAGGGAGTGAGTGAGAGAGGCAGAGAGAGACAGAGGGGGAAGAGGGAGGGAGAGAGTGAGTAAGAGAGAGAAGAGAAAAGAGAGAGCCAGACACACAGAGACACCCACAAAAACAGAGTCACCCCAGGCACCCCGGCCGGGTTAGGGCCCTCCACCGCGCGTCCCCTTCAGCCACGGTCCCCCCCACCCCACCCCAACCCATCCGGCTTCCCGGGGCCTTCCCAGCGCTTCCTTGCCTCCCCCCCCCTCCCACCTTTCCAGAGCCACCCCGCCTCTCTCCCGCCGGCTCCGAAGGCGGCGCTTGCCGAGTCCCGGGCGGGGCGGATGGAAGTGCGTGTGTGTGCGCGCGCGTGTATGTGTGTTTGTGTGTCTGCGCGGGTGGGGGGGCCTGAACGCCCGTCGCCGCTCCCTGCTTCTTCTCTTCTCCTCCTCCTCCTCCTCCATTCAACCGGGCCAGAGGGCGAATTTGGGGAGAGGCTGGCAGTGGGGCGCCCCCTTTCTGGCACAGCCTCTGCGCCCCCCCCCCCAAGCCCCTACCCCTTTGGCATTGAGCCGGGTTCCGACTTCAACCCCACCGGGTGCAGCTGTGAGATACTTTTGACTCTTTTGTCTTCTTCTGCTTTTTTTTTTTTTTTTCTGCCTGAGTGGATTATTTCTTTCCTCTCCCTTCTTCTGCATTGCAACCGCGGGAGAAAACAAAGGACGACCCTTCCTCCTCCTCCTCTCCTCCTCCTCCTCCTCCTCCTCCTCCTCTTCTCTTCTTCTTCTTCTTCTTCTTCTTCTTCTTCTTCTTCTTCTTCTTCTTCTTCTTCTTCTTCTTCTTCTTCTTCTTCTTCTTCTCTTCTTCTTCTTCTTCTCTCCTTCTCCTTCTCCTTCTCC
>CM077923.1:5178385-5420615 GCA_039797435.1 Crotalus adamanteus | reverse complement strand
AGAGGGGGGAGAGGGAGTGAGAGAGAAAGAGAGACAGAAGGAGAGAGGGAGAGAGGCAGAGTGACTGAGAAAGAGAGTGAGAGAGAGAGGCAGAGAGAGGGAGTGAGAGAGAGGCAGAGAGAGGACAGGGGGGAGAGGGAGTGAGAGAGAAAGAGAGACAGAAGGAGAGAGGGAGAGAGGCAGAGTGACTGAGAAAGAGAGTGAGAGAGAGAGGCAGAGAGAGGGGAGTGAGTGAGAGAGCAGAGAGAGACAGAGGGGGGAGAGGGAGTGAGAGAGAGAAAGAGAGACAGAAGGAGAGAGGTGAGAGCAGAGTGACTGAGAAAGAGAGTGAGAGAGAGAGGCAGAGAGAGGGAGTGAGTGAGAGAGCAGAGAGAGACAGAGGGGGGAAGAGGTGAGGGAGAGAGTGAGTAAGAGAGAGAAGAGAAAAGAGAGAGCCAGACACACAGAGACACCCACAAAAACAGAGTCACCCCAGCACCCCGGCCGGTTAGGGCTCCTCCACCGCGCGTCCCCCCTTCAGCCACGGTCCCCCCCAACCCCACCCCAAACCCATCCGGCTTCCCGGGGCCTTCCCAGCGCTTCCTTGCCCTCCCCCCCCTCCACCTTTCCAGAGCCACCCCGCCTCTCTCCCCGCCGGCTCCGAAGGCGGCGGCGCTCTGCCGAGTCCCGGGCGGGGCGGATGGAAGTGCGTGTGTGTGCGCGCGCCGTGTATGTGTGGTTTGTGTGGTCTGCGCGGGGTGGGGGGGGGCCTGACCGCCGTCGCCCGCTCCTGCTTCTTCTTCTTCTCCTCCTCCTCCTCCTCCATTCAACCGGGCCAGGAAGGGGCGAAATTTGGGGAGAGGCTGGCAGTGGGGGCGCCCCCCTTTCCTGGCACAGCCTCTGCGCCCCCCCCCCCCAAGCCCCTACCCCTTTGGCATTGAGGCCGGGTTCCGACTTCAACCCCACCGGGTGCAGCTGTGAGATACTTTTGGACTCTTTTGTCTTCTTCTGCTTTTTTTTTTTTTTTTTCTGCCTTGAGTGGATTATTTCTTTCCTCTCCCTTCTTCTGCATTGCAACCGCGTGAAGAAAACAAAGGACGACCCTTCCTCCTCCTCCTCTCCTCCTCCTCCTCCTCCTCCTCCTCCATCTTCTTCTTCTTCTTCTTCTTCTTCTTCTTCTTCTTCTTCTTCTTCTTCTTCTTCTTCTTCTTCTCTCTTCTTCTTCTTCTTCTTCTTCTTCTTCTTCTTCTTCTTCTTCTTCTTCTCCTTCTCCTTCTCCTTCTCCTTCTTTTCAAAAGGCTACAGTTTGCAAGCCTCCCCGCGGTAGCTCAGCCTCTCTTGGGTGGATTATTTTTTTCCTTCTTATTCCACCTTCCTCCTCCTCCTCCTCCTCCTCCTCCTCCTCCCCCTCCCCTCCGACTTTCCTCCCCGAAGTGCTGAAATATATTGCAAGGAACCCAGGGACTCTTTTCCTTTCCTTTCCCTCCGACGTTTGGATCCTTTGGCAAAGCTTGGGACGGCGGGTCGACCCCCCTCCGGGGCCTCTCTCTTCCCCACTTGGGTTTTTTTTTGGGGGGGGGTGCTTGGCCGGCTCAGTTTCCCTTCCACCCTATCCCGGCCCTCCCCTTAGCTAAGTCTCTTCTCCCCCTCTTCTTGCTGGTCTTTCTCCCCCACCCCCCAACCCCCCAAAAAAAATAAGCCCCCGCGATGGGCTGCACTCTAAGCGCGGAGGACAAGGCGGCGGCCAAGCGCAGCAAGATGATCGACAGAAATCTCCGAGAAGACGGAGAGAAAGCGGCCCGCGAAGTCAAGCCTCCTACTTCTGGGTAAGGAGATACTCCTAAGAGGGGTGTCTTTCACCCTCTTCCCGGAGGCCGCCTTCCCCCCCCCCCCCCGGTATCCAGTGTCAAGGGATCCTCTGCAATGTGTTGTATATTTACCCACGTAGTATGGCTGTAGGATGATTATTCGTGTGCAGTCTGGCTGTAGGATGATTCTGCATCTTGCTTATCTTCTTTACTGCCCCCTCTTATTGGGTATTATTGTGATTATCGTTAATAATCATGTAATAATCAGAAATAAATTCATTGTGTGTTTGATCACCCTTGGCCAATAAAAAAATTCCATTCCATTCCATTCCATTCCATTCCATTCTATTCTATTCTATTCTATTCTATTCTATTCTATTCTATTCTATTCTATTCTATTCTATTCTATTCCATATTTTCTATTCTATTCTATTCTCAATAGATCCAATCCAATCCTATCTTATCCCATCCCATCCCATCCCATCCCATCCTGCATTCTATTCTATTCTATTCTATTCTATTCTATTCTATTCTATTCTATTCTATTCTATTCTATTCTATTCTATATTCCAATATCTATTCTATTCTATTCTATTCTATTCTATTCTATTCTATTCTATTCTATTCTATTCTATATTCCAATATCTATTCCCGTTCTGTTCTGTTCTGTTCTATTTTCTACTCTATTCTACTTCTCTCCTATATTCTAATTCTTATTTTATTCTACTCTACTGTACTCTACTCCTATTCTATATTCTACTCTTATTCCTATTCTATTCTATTCTGTTCTGTTCTGTTCTGTTCTGTTCTATTCTATTCTAAAATGGGGCAAAACTCAGTTACAAATGTTTCACTTAGCAACATAAGATTTTGGGCTCAGCTGTGGTCATAACCTGAGGACTTGCGTGTACCTGGAAGGCTGATGGTGGGATGGAAATGAATATCAGAATAGAACATCTCCATTCAAAAATAATAATTCCCATTCAAAGTGTATTCCCTAACTTTTATGGATTTGTATTATGTATGTTTGTGTGAGAGAGAGACACACAGAGAGAGAGGAAGAGGGAGAGGGGGAGAGAGAGAGAGGTGAGACAGACAGACAGACAGACAGATAAGAGTCAGAGAGAGGACAATGGAACTGCTTGCCACCTGGAGTTGTGGGTGCTCCATCGCTGGAGGTTTTCAAGAAAAGATTGAGCCATCATTTATCTGGGATGGCATGAAGACTTCTACCTTGGGCCTGGGGGTTGGACTAGAAGACCTCCAAGGTCCCTTCCTATCTAGAATTCTATAGAGAGGGAAAGAGGGAGCATTCCTCAAACATCTGGAAAGTAGCTGATGTGGAATGCCAGTATTAGTAGCTTTTCTCTTCCATCTCATCCCCCCTCCTCCAATCATTCATATGTTTTCCATTTCCTCCCTTCCTTTCCATCTTTGTTGATCCATTTCGCCTGCCTTTCCTAAGCTTGGGCCTACGGAATTCTGGGAGTTGTAGTCTTAGCACTAATAGAAAGCACAAGGTAGGAAATGCTAACTCAATTATGGCTTATAAAATCAAATGGCGTGCAGCCAGCTGTAAGTAGTTCACGTTACCGAATATCTATTTTTTCCAAGGTTATATTTCTCCCCCCTTTATGCCAAGGCCTCTTCGCTGTAACAACAGGAAAATCCAGAGAATATGTGCTTTCTTAAAGCACTTTGTTACGGCTTTGCCGTAACCAACACACGTACTTCCTTTCAAAGCTTCCAGAACGCAGTGTTTCTCTATTGTTACAATCTGTTGTGTGTAAACAATACGATGATATCACAGGCAACCATTTCCTTTTATTCTAAAGAAAACACCTGCCCTTCAAAATCAACACGATTAAATCACTTTCAGGCTGTTGACTGCAAATCTGCTTCCTCAAAAATAAGTTTGGCTGAATTCTGTGGGAGGGAGAACGTAATAATAATGATAAAGTTGGAATGGACCTTGGAGGTCATCTAGTCCAACCCCCTGCTCAGGAAAGAAACCCTATACCATTTCAGACAAATGGCTGTCCAGTCTCTTCTTAAAAACTTCCAGTGTTGGAGCATTCACCGCTTCTGGAGGCAGGTTGTTCCACTGGTTAATTGTTCTAACTGTCAGGAAGTTTCTCCTTAGTTCTAGGTTGCTTCTCTCCTTGATGAGTTTCCATCCATTGCTTCTTGTCCTGCCTTCAGGTTCTTTGGAGAATAGCTTGACTCCCATTTCTTTGTGGGCAACCCCTGAGATACTGGAACACTGCTATCATGTCCCCCCTTGTCCTTCTCTTCATTAAACTAGACATACCCAATTCCAGCAACGTTTCCTTATATGTTTTAGCCTCCAGTCGCCTGATCATCTTTGTTGCTCTTCTCTGTACTCTTTCTAGAGTCTCAACATCTTTTTTACATCATGGTGACCAAAATTGGATGCACTATTCCAAGTGTGGCCTTACCAAGGCCTTGTAAAGTGGTATTAACACTTCACATGATCTTGATTCTATCCCTCCGTTAATGCAGCCCAACACTGTGTTGGCCTTTTTGGCAGCTGCAGCACACGGCTGGCTCCTATTTAAGGGATCGTCCACTAGGACTCCGAGGTCCCTCTCACAGTTACTACTATTGAGCCAGGTACCCCCTATATTATACCTGTGCATTTGGTTTTTCTTGCCTAAATGTAGAACCTTAGTACAAATCTAAATGTAGAACTTAGTACAGATCTAAGCCAAATCTTTGGATCATATTACGTAAGTCCTCAGGGTACGACCATAATGGAGCCCAAAATTTCCGTTATAGGCGAGACACTTGTAAAGTGAGTTTTGCCCCATTTTACGACCTTTCTTGCCACAGTTGTTGTGTGAATCCCTGCAGTTGTTAAGTTAGCAACACGGTTGTTAACTGAATCTGGCTTCCCCCATTGACTCTGCTTGTCAGAAGGTCACAAAAGGAGGATCACGTGACTCCGGGACGCTGCAAACCGTCATAAATACGAATCGGTTGCCAAGCGTCTGAATTTTGATCACGTGACCGCAGGGGTGCTGCAACGGTCGTAAGTGCGAAAAGTGGTTATAAGTTGCTGTTTTCAGTGCCGTTGTCATTTTGAACGGTCACTAAATGAACTACTGTAAGTAAAAAACTATCTGCAACCTGCCTCCAGAAGCGGTGAATGCTCCAACACTGGAAGTTTTTAAGAAGAGATTGGACAGCCATTTGTCTGAAATGGTATACGGCAGACACGTCCAACTCGCAATGTCACGTGACGTCGCACAACGTATTGGAACTTTTTCCTGGCAATGGGATGGGCGCGGTTTCACCGTGACGCGTCTGGCCTGTGGGCCGGCAGTTTGACACCCCTGGTATAGGGTTTCCTGCCTGAGCAGGGGGTTGGACTAGAAGACCTCCAACTCTATTATCGTTATTGTTATTCTTATTGCAGTTCCCTGTTATTTACAATGCCCACCGAAACATCTACCCCGAAAGAGCCGTGTGTAATTATCAACGTACACTACATGGGAATCACTCCTGTGTGAGTTTCAAGTTTGCCAGTTTACTTGGAAAGTCTTCCTCATTGTATTGAGTGGGTTTAGTAGGAGTCTTCACTGCAGCCCCGTTGTCTAACCCAGCTCTCGGCTCACTGCAGAATTTTTGCAATCTCTTGTTCTTAACAGTCTCTTGTAACAAAGCTTTCGTTTACATTTCCAGGAGAAATTTGAGGAGTGTCTTAGAGAAGAGAATACCTCTAGCTCAGGGTTGAACTGTGGGGCCCTTGGTGCTCTCTGAGCGGGGTGGGGGGTTCCCACAAATATTTTACTAGACAACAAATCAACTTGGAGAGCAAGCAATTAAATTTTGTTTTTAATGTGTGCCATTGTGCCTCCAGTAAAAAATGACAATAAAGGTTGTCTGTCTGTCTGTCTGTCTGTCTGTCTCTGTCTCTCTCTCTCTCTTTATCTATTTATCTCTCTGTCTCTGTCTATCTATCTGTCTGTCTGTCTATATCTCTGTCTGTCTGTCTATCTCTCTATCTGTCTACCTGTCTGTCTGTCTGTCTGTCTATCTGTCTGTCTGCCTGCCTGCCTGCCTGCCTATCTATCTATCTATCTATCTATCTATCTATCTATCTATCTATCTATCTATCTATCTATCTATCTATCTATCTATCTATCTATCTATCTATCTATCATCTGTCTGTCTGTCTGTCTGTCTATCTATCCAGTGCTTTTTGGGGGCGTTCTATGACAAAAAAAGCCCTGTATCTATCTATCTATCTATCTATCTATCTATCTGTCTGTCTGTCTGTCTGTCTGTCTGTCTATCTATCCAGTGCTTTTTTGGTGCGTTCTGTGACCAAAAAAGCCCTGTATCTATCTATCTATCTATCTATCTATCTATCTATCTATCTATCTATCTATCTATCTATCTATCTATCTATCTATCTATCTATCTATCATCTGTCTGTCTGTCTGTCTGTCTATCTATCCAGTGCTTTTTGGGGGCGTTCTATGACAAAAAAAGCCCTGTATCTATCTATCTATCTATCTATCTATCTATCTATCTATCTGTCTGTCTGTCTGTCTGTCTGTCTGTCTGTCTGTCTGTCTGTCTGTCTGTCTGTCTATCTATCCAGTGCTTTTTTGGTGCGTTCTGTGACCAAAAAAGCCCTGTATCTATCTATCTATCTACCTACCTATCTATCTATCTATCTATCTATCTATCTATCTATCTATCTATCTATCTATCTATCTATCTATCTATCATCTGTCTGTCTGTCTGTCTGTCTATCTATCCAGTGCTTTTTGGGGGCGTTCTATGACAAAAAAAGCCCTGTATCTATCTATCTATCTATCTATCTATCTATCTATCTATCTGTCTGTCTGTCTGTCTGTCTGTCTGTCTGTCTGTCTGTCTGTCTGTCTGTCTGTCTGTCTATCTATCCAGTGCTTTTTTGGTGCGTTCTGTGACCAAAAAAGCCCTGTATCTATCTATCTATCTATCTATCTATCTATCTATCTATCTATCTATCTATCTATCTATCTATCTATCTATCTATCTATCTATCATCTGTCTGTCTGTCTGTCTGTCTGTCTATCTATCCAGTGCTTTTTGGGGGCGTTCTATGACAAAAAAAGCCCTGTATCTATCTATCTATCTATCTATCTATCTATCTGTCTGTCTGTCTGTCTGTCTGTCTGTCTGTCTGTCTGTCTGTCTGTCTGTCTGTCTGTCTATCTATCCAGTGCTTTTTTGGTGCGTTCTGTGACCAAAAAAGCCCTGTATCTATCTATCTATCTATCTATCTATCTATCTATCTATCTATCTATCTATCTATCTATCTATCTATCTATCTACCTATCTATCTTTCCATCAACAATGGCAAGGAAAGCTGTTAGTATATCACTATCACTAGAGTCCCTTCTAGCACTGATGGTGTTACCTAGTTTGGTAATGAAATGTTTGCAAGAAAACCACCAAGCTCAGAGAACACCAGGGACCAACACAGAACAAGTACAACAGCCCTATTAGAGAGTTGCACACAATAGTTGTCATATCTCCTTAATTTTCCTTTCCCCAGACTAAATACTTTCAGCTTGTTCAGAGAAGTTTGTTTCTACTGATTGAGCTCTTTCTCCCTGCTCTGTTGCTCTCCCCCATCCTTCTTAAAACACGTCATCAAAAAATAGACACTAACACTTTTCCACATATAGTCTAATCAGCGCTATTCAAAGCGCAACTATTATTTGTAATAATACGGTCAGGATTCTTGTGTTTAGATATATTCACCCATGTAGGCTTACCTAATATTTTAAATGCTGTATCAGACCTGACACAGGGCAGGGCAGCTGGCTCTAATGCTTTTCTTAAATCCTGTACCTTGTCAGAAACGAAGAGAGAAGTACATAACATACTTGTGTTTCTGCCAGAGTGACTTGTTTCAGATAAGTGGATTTTGCTATCTTTTATGAAATTAAATTTGCTAGCTATGTTATCATGTTCCTTTCGGCCTAGGCTGGCAGCAGGTCCTATAGTTAGTTCCCAGTTAATTCTCTCTTAGATCTGGGCTAGTACCATTTAGATCAGTGGTTCTCAACCTTTTTAATGCCGCAACCCCCAACCGGTCGTAAGTCAAGGATTACTCAACCAGTCATAAGTCGAGGAATACTCAACTGGTGCAGCACCGTTTGCAGAACGGGACTTTTGGCGGGCTCAGCAGGGCAGAGACAGCCTGGACAATTCCTATCGGCTTTGGAAAGCCAATAGAATTAGATTCTATTCAAGAGAGTCTATTCTATTGGCTTTCCAAAGCCAATAGAATAAAAGGGAGTAGCACAGCTAAGGAAAAGGGGGAAAAAAATGGCGGACTGCGTTGTTTGGCAACCCCCCCCCCCATGGAATGGTCGTTCGACCCCAAATGGGGTCCCGACCCACAGGTTGAGAACCACTGATTTAGATTAATAAAACTATTTTTTCAACAGGTGCTACTGTAGATCTTGAGTGCCCTGGATACATTTAACTTCTTGCAGTAAGAATTTAGATCTTGTTAAAAAATATCGTAGCTATGAAGTAGCTCAATCACTTGTAGTATAGAAACTGTTGGTTATGTGTATTTTCCTAGGCTGATGCTTATATTATAGAAAAGTTTCCAAATGAAAATCCAATTCTTTTTATTGTTTCTGTAAAGCTGAACTATGTCCACGGGGAAACAAAAATCAGAAAGGGCTAGCTAGTTATGTATTATGAAGAGTTGTTGTATATTAATCAGCAAAGTTGTTGTTGTTATTATTATTAAAGACCTAATTCACAATAATATTACGGTTCAGTATTACTTTCTATTTTAAATGAGTTTTTTTTCCCCTCTACCTTTTTGCTGATCCACCTGAAAGAATTGGGGAGTACAGTTTACATATGTGTGGCAAATAATATTTAAATTTCATGTGGTTTAATAATGTACATCATACACGTCTTCCTTAAATGTCCGTCAAAGGCTATTTTTGAGCATCGTTCAAAATGTCTGTAAATCTTACTTTGGTTAGTTTGAGTAAGCTTGTTTCCTTTTTTTTTTTTGGTTGTTTTGTTTTTAAATAAAAAATAATCAAATTGTAATATAATTTTTCTTAATTATGTCTTTTAAATCAAATAGTTTGTTCCAAAGTTTAATAACAAGACACTCTACAAAGTTTCTCAGAAATGAAACTTTTGTCATTCTTTAAGACTTACTACTAATGGGAGAGCCACTTATTTGGCAGAATGAATTTACAAGCTACAACATTTTGGTTTGCAAAAGTCACAAAATATTGTTGAGACTTTAGATATAAACCTAGTACAATGTTATGTCACAACTTTGGACTAGATTACATCTGATTTACTTTGGCCATGTCATGCATGTAAATTCATTGGAGAAGTCTGAATTCATTATTTGTCTGAAATGGTATAGGGTTTCCTGCCTGAGCAGGGGATTGGACTAGATGACCTCTAAGGTCCCTTCCAACTTGATGATGATGATGATGATGATGGTGATAAGTCCATGATGTTAGGAATGGTTAGTGGAAAAAGAAAAAAAGGGTATGCAAAGAACATGTTGGCTTGCTAATGTGAAATCTGATGCAAAGTTGAACATATGACAATTGAAAGAAGCTGTGATTGACAGAGTAGCGTGACGAGCACTTGCCTATAAAATCGCCAAGAGTCGACACGAATCAATGGTTAAAAATAACAAGAATAAAGTTATATGTATTTAATTCATTAGTCTGTGGTTTACTTAGTAGATCAACAACTTGTGTAGCTTTTCCCCAGAGAAGGCGCAACAGATGACTCATTCCTGCATTTTTGTTTCAAAGAAGAAAACCCACCAATTTGCAATGCAGTTTTGATTGGGATTGAACTAAATATATAAATGTAAATGAGGCAGAGGCAGTTAAGAGGCGCAGTGGTGAGGATGCAGCATTGCAGGCTAATTCTGCCCACTGCCAGCAGTTCGATCCTGACCGGCTCAAGGTTGACTCAGCCTTCTGTCTTTCCAAGGTCGGTAAAATGAGGACCCAGATTGTTGGGGGCAAGATGCTGACTCTGTAAACCGCTTAGAGAGGGCTGTAAAGCACAATGAAGTGGCATATAGGTCTAAGTGCTATTGCTATTGCTATCTAAGCCGTGGTGGTGCAGTGGTTAGAATGCAGTATTGCAGGCAGACTCTGCCCACTGCCAGGAGTTTGATCCTGGCCAGCTCTAGGTTGACTCGGCCTTCTATCCTTCCGAGGTCAGTAAAATAAAGACCCAGATTGTCGGGGGCAAGAGGCTGACCGCTTAGAGAGGGCTGTAAAGCACTGTGAAGTGGTATATAAGTCTAAGGGCTATTGCTATTACGTTCTGTACTCTGTGAGCCATGCTCTTGAATAACACTGAAGACCAAGTCTGTGTTTAAAATAGTATATATCAAGGCTGTTTCAGCAATCTGATTTAAATGGATAGCTCCTTGTTTTGGTGATTATTAAATAGTTGGAAGCAAGCTTAAACTGGTGTGAATCATCCAATACTTTATTTGATCTTAGTATGCCATTTGTCTACCTCTTAAATATTTTATAGTGTATTTTACCTATATATATAGGTAATTATGGGCGAGTGATATGCAGAGCTTATTTTCCTAGAGGTATAAAATTCTATTAAGAATCTGAATTATATGAATAAATATGAAAGCATATGTAAGATATATTCAGGAGTATGTGTCTTTCCCCTATATTAGCTGTGCCCAAAGAGAGATTAGATTATGTTTCAATCTTAAATCTGAAAATCAACATAAATCAGAGAATGCTTATTTGGGTTGTGTGTTTTTCCTACGGTTTTCCATCTCTAGGAAAACAAACTCCACATGTTTCCCCATACCTGCCTAAATATTTAGACGAAATGGGATATGCTCTGTTCATAAATATAATGGTTATATATTTAATTAATGGCATGTTGAGATCAAATAGACCGTCGGTTGATTCTAAACATCTTTAAAACAACAGATCTTATACAGACATTTTTTTTCTGAGTTGCAACATTAATGCAATCTTTAGGCATTTATCTCTATCTAATAAAAAAATAGAATAGAATACTCTTTAGAATAGAATATTCTTTATGGCCAAGTGTGATTGGACACACAAGGAATTTGTCTCCAGTGTATAAGCTCTCAGTGTTATTTTAATTTAATATTTAATAATTTAATTTAATTTAATTTAAAATTTAATTTAATTTAAAATTTAATTTAATTTAATTTAATTTAAAATTTAATTTAATTTAATTTAATTTAATTTAAAATTTAATTTAATTTAATTTAATTCTACATTAAATATTTATTTTTGATCTTCAGACTTCTGAAAAGTAGAAATAGACTTCTCTTAGCTGGAACTATATTCTCACTTCCAGACAGCAAAGTTAGTAGTTCAAATTGCAAAGAAAGTGTTGGGAGAAATCAAGGCAAATCCTTCAGATATTTTTTTTCCAGTTGGCTGAACAGCTTACCCTATGTAAGATAAGTATAGATCTTGATTTAAGGAAGGAAGAGTAGAGTACATTGATGTTCACCAAACCAATCTAGCTTATCTAAGTAAGGAAGAATAAGTGAGTTATAAAAATGTCAAGAGATTCTAGGAAGAAATTGGAATACGTCTTGGAGAACCGTGATCCTCATATTTGGTATTAATATAGAATATGGGCCAGAAAATTTGATCCACATTCTAAGACGGTAACTATCAGGGTTGAGAGAAGCATTGAAGCAGTAAAGGGCTGTTAGATAAGGAATGTAATTTTCTTCTGCTTAAAAATATGTGAATGGTTGTGTCTACAAAGGGGGAAGTGGTGTGATGGATTAGAGTAAAGAGGCAATTTCCTGGGAAGAATGGAGCATATTTCAATGATGGAGAGCAGACAAAAGGCAGAACAGCCTGGAGCTGGACAGGAGACAGAAGATGAGATTTAGGATAGCCACTAACTAGAATCTCCCAGGATTAATCCATTAGGATAGCATAGTTTAGCCTGGCAAGATTCTGTCTATTGCACGTAAGCAAACAAAGAACTGAACTTTGGCTGGATTGTTCTATGTCATTTTGGGGCTGGGGCGGACAATATCCTTTGTTTTTATCAGAACAAAGACTGCACAATAGTTTATTAGAGATGCAAGCACCCTGCTGAAATTTCATGGCAAAAATCTGAAAGCTAAACTATGCATTTTCACAGTTTATTTTACGTAGTTTTCACATTTAAGGCATAGATCATCAAAGAAAGAAAAGAATCTTGCTCTGTAGATAGAGGGAAAACCTGGAAGAGATGGAAAAAAAAGTCTCTGTATCTCGATCATCCAGGTCATGGTTGTCCCAAAAGGTGCTTTTCCAAAAAGCAATTGGACTTTCTTGGTTTTTCCTTGGAAAAGTTTCGCTTCTCATTCAAGATGCTTCTGAAGAACTTCTTCTGAAGAACTTCTGAAATTCTTCAGAAGAAAACTCAATTACCTTTTGGAACAACAGCTCTGCCATTTTCTTTGACACTAGCCAATACACACCTCTGCCTAGGTCTGCAAAATCAGTCAGACAATCAATCAATCAATCAATCAATCAATCAATCATATAGTTCACAGTCATAAATTTGTACCTGTCCCTTAAAAAATGGAATTTTGTTCAAGGTAAGAGCCAGGTCAACGAAGTCTGGCTATTAAATATACAACTGAACTTGACCTCTGGACTTGCAAGATTGATGTCAGCTTTCCCGGTTAAGCCAAAGAGGAAATATGTCAGATGAGCTAATTCTACTACATTCCTTTATTTAGAATATTTCCATTAAATAACTCATTGTGTCTTTCTGGTTTTTTTTTTTTTTTTTAGGAGCCGGTGAATCAGGAAAAAGCACAATTGTCAAACAAATGAAGTACGTATGCCTAAGCATGAGGATATACATTTAGTAAAGTCAGGAAATGATGTCATTAAACTAAACGATGTTTTTATTTTTTCTGATCAGAATTATCCATGAAGCTGGATATTCAGAAGAAGAATGTAAACAATATAAGGCAGTTGTCTACAGTAATACGATTCAGTCCATTATTGCTATCATAAGAGCTATGGGGAGACTGAAAATAGATTTTGGAGATTCAGCCAGGGCTGTAAGTATTAGCTTTTTAATATTCCCTTTAAATACTGTTCTTAATTCTGAAATTAAAAATTCAGAAATTCAGGAACATTGTAGCTGTCATTTCCTTTTCTCCTAAAAATCACTTCCCACTAAGAAAGTATAAAACTGCAGTGAAAACCTCCAAAGGTAGCAATTCCTACAAAATGAATGAGGTTTTTTAAACAACTTCTTCTTCTTCTTCTTCTTCTTCTTCTTCTTCTTCTTCTTCTTCTTCTTCTTCTTCTTCTTCTTCTTCTTCTTCTTCTTCTTCTTCTTCTTCTTCTTCTTCTTCTTCTTCTTCTTCTTCTTCTTCTTCTTCTTCTTCTTCTTCTTCTTCTTCTTCCTCCTCCTCCTCCTCCTCCTCCTCCTCCTCCTCCGCCTCCTAGGATGATGCACGTCTACTCTTTGTCCTTGCTGGAGGAGCAGAAGAAGGTTTTATGACAGGAGAACTTGCTGGGGTGATCAAAAGACTGTGGAAAGATCTTGGTGTTCAAGCCTGTTTCAAGCGATCAAGAGAGTATCAGCTTAATGACTCAGCCGCATAGTAAGTACGCAAAAAGAATTATGCCATCTGATGCAAATGCTATGACATAACAAACCAGAGCTTTGATTTTTGCAGAAAACGAGAACAGCCAAAGCCACTTCAACCAAGGTAAATTTGCACAGAAATATATGTACCCCCTATAGATCTAAAATAAAACCAGGTTGATTGAATACACACTTAGAATCCTGTACGCAATTTTGGTCATCACAATATAAAAAAGATATTGAGACTCTGGAAAGAGCGCAGAAAAGAGCAACAAAGATGATTAGGGGGCTGGAGGCTAAAACAAAGGAAGAACGGTTAAAGGAATTGGGTTTGTTTAGTCTAATGAAAACAAGGACTAGGGGTGACATGATAGCAGTCTTCCAATATTTAAGGGGCTGCCACAGAGAAGACGGGGTCAAGCTATTTTCCAAAGCTCCAGAAGGCAAGACAAGAAACTATGGATGTCAGGGGGAGAAGCAACCTAGAACTAAGGAGAATTTCATAACAATCAGTGGAACGGTTTGCCTCCAGAAGTTGTAGGTCAGTGGTGGCAAACCTATGGCATGGGTACCAGAGGCGGCACTCAGAGCCCTCTCTGTGGGCACGTGCACCGTCGCCCCAGTCCTAGGCCTTCAGCTGGGTTTTATAAACTTTTTCGCTTTAGGCCTCCGCCCGATGTGCAAAAAAAAAAAAAAAGGTTCAATCAGTCAATTTCAACTTCTTGCGGGAAAAAAAAAAAGATCTTGGAAAGTTGGAATTGATTGATTGAACTTTTTAGTCCCACCCAGTCTGCTGTTACCACTGCAGCCACGCCCACCCAATGGGCCACGCTCAGTCAATGGGCCAAACCACCCGGCACCTGACGATGCATAAGTGGGTTTTGGGTTGCAATTTGGGTACTCGGTCTCTAAAAGGTTCGCCATCACTGTTGTAGGTGCTCAATCCCTGGAGGCTTTTAAGAAGAGATTGAACAGCCACTTGTCTGGTATGGTACAGGGTCTCCTGTTTGAACAGGGGGTTGGACTAGAAGACCTCCAAGGTCCCTTCCAACTCTATTATTCTGTTATTACAAAAGTCTATCCTTACACTAATCAATACCTTACAGTACAGATCTCTGCTGCTCCTGATTCTATTTAAGAATTGGAGACTATTTCTGTATAACTACTCTGATTATCTCAATGAAGATTACAGTCCATCCTTGAGTTACAACCCTTCGTTTAGTGACTGAAGTTACAACAGCACTGGGAAAAGTGATTCACAAGCACTCCTTACACTTATGACTGTCTCAGCATCACAGCATCAAAATCTGGGGGCCCTCATAAATCACTTTTTTGTTCGAACTGCTTGGTTAGAAGTGGTTTTTTTTATTGGTGATGGAACTGACTCCAAAAGTTGATCATTCCAAAAAAAAGGCTCTGGTTTTAATTACAATTTGTTTAATGCGAATGTGTCAAAACACAATATTCCTGGAAAAATATACAGGTCATTGCACATCTGGCAGAAAACTGAACCTGGAATCACTTAATTGTACAGTATAAGACATCACAATCTTCTCTTTTTTTTTCTAGTGGCTTTCACATACGGAATCAAACTTAGTTTTAAAGGATTGATTTTGTAAATATTTGTGGAGATTCTCAGTCATCCAGGTCATGGTTGTCCCAAAGGTGCCTTTTCAAAAAGCAACTGGACTTTGTTTTTACCTTGAAGATGTTTCGCTTCTCATCCAAGAAGCTTTTTCATTTCTGACTGAACGGAAGGATTTATAATCCTTGCAGTCATCTGGTCATTAGTACTCTTTCTGAGAGGAGTCATTGAGGCCACTTGGAGGTTTATCTGTGCCCTCAGATTAATTACAACAAAATCTTTTAAGCCAGGGGTCTTCAAACATGGCCCTTTTATGACTTGTGGACTTCAACTCCCAGAATTCCTCAGCAGCATACCTGGCTGAGGAATTCTGGGAGTTGAAGTCCACAAGTCACAAAAGGGCCAAGTTTGAAGACCCCTGCTTTAAGCAGTTCTAAGAAGGTTTCACACCCATTTACACTATTCAGGTGACCCTGAGGGCACAGATAAACATCCAAGTGGCCTCAACAACTCTCAGAAAGGGTACTAATGACTAGAAAGGATACAAATCCTTCCATCCTCCACCATTCAGTCAGAACTAAAGAAGCTTCTTGGATCAGAAGCGAAACATCTTCAAAACAAAGTCCAGTTGCTTTTTGAAAAAGCACCTTGGGAATAATTGATTTTGTAAATTAACCCAAATATTAAGAAAGTCTGACGTTCTCCAATTCTGATTAGAATAATGTTTTCTAGGGTGATAAACATGATTGCTCTGTATTTATTTAGAAATAAGTTCCATTGAATTATGATTTTTCTATAGGGCTGTTATTCTAGTCGTATCTACAGTATCTAGACATAAGTCTCATCAAGCTAGCTTTTTGATAAACATTGAACTGGAAGTAAGTCCCGCTGAAGACACCAGAATTACATGATTTCAAACATTAATATTTCACATTAGGATAGAGCAGAGGTAGGCAACCTTGGCTCTTTTATGACTTGTGGACTTCAACTCCCAGAATTCCTGAGCCAGCCATGCTGAAGGGAAAGGGAGAGTTTCCAAGCTGAGCCATGCTGGCTCAGGAATTCTGGGGGTTGAAGTCCATGAGTCATAAAAGAGCCGAGGTTGCCTACCCCTGGGACAGAGGTTTCTGAACAAATCTTCCATTTTTCCATCTAAGTAACATCTATTGATTAGTTCTGGGTAAGTTGGTCACACAACTGCTACTTGAAGACTTGCCAACCATGGGGAAGGTTTTGATGGTCATACCTTGGAGAGAAGAATCATCAAGTCCATCTGGCATTTGCCTTGCTTAGCATAATGTATGAATTCAATCTTCATACTTGACTTTGTAGCCATCTTCTAAATAGCTTTCAGAAGCTGAATCTGTTGTCCATACAACCAGGACCATAATTCTTGGAGGCTGTCCTCAACTTCAAAGCAGTTAAAAGAATATTTTGGTGAAGCTAACCTTTCTTATATGTATAGTTCAATTTAAGATTTAAAAGCCGTCAATATTTATTCTGTCTTACTAGCTATTTGAATGATTTGGACAGAATAGCCCACATCAGTTATATTCCAACACAGCAAGATGTCCTCAGGACCAGAGTGAAAACGACAGGAATAGTGGAAACTCATTTCACTTTCAAAGATCTCCATTTTAAGTAAGTAATGGCCTTAAAAATACGATACTGGGTATCTAGTGTGTTATTCAAATATTTTCTTCACATGAAATGTGGAAAGAGACTATATTGCTGTCCAGAACAGAGTATTTCATAATATTTTTTTTAAGCTGGCAAGCATAGGGAGAATTCCACATTATGTACATGCTGAAAAGCTACCATGAAAATACCACCCTTATATTCTTGTGTGAGGCTTGTGTGATGTTATTATACAACCCTTGCCCTCCCTGAACGCTCATGCCTGTTCTCCAAATTTGGGAAATTTGTCTGTAACAATCACAGAAGGAAATATCCACGGAATCCCCCCCCCAAAAAAAGTGTTTTGCAGCCCTCTGATTTGATTTGCTAATACTTTGATTTGGAATTCCAAAGGTGCTTTTTCAAAAGGCAACTGGATTTTCTTATTTTTTTCCTTGAAGACGTTTTGCTTCTCATCCAAGAAGCTTCTTCAGTTCTGACTGAATGGTGGGGAATGGGAGGATGTATATTCCTTGCAGTCATCTGGTCGTTAGTACTCTTTCTGAGAGTTGTTGTGCCCTCAAGGTCACTTGAGGAGTCCAAACGTGTGTGGAACCTTCTTGGAACTGCTGAAAGGACTGTGTTGTAAACAGAAGGCGGGTGGTGTATCTCTCCCCTCTGTTGCGAGAGGGCTGTTCAATCTTAATGTAGATGGCCTCTTTGGCTCCTCTTTCAGACCAGTGGTCCTCTTTGTCCAGAATGTGGACTTTGCTTTTGAAGATAGCATGGAAGACTCCATAGAAATTTGATTTGGAATCGGTTTCAGTGCAATGATTCAACTGAAGAATCAAATTGAAGGAGCACTTTGGGGTTTTGTACATGCTTAAGAGACTAACTACAATCTTATAAGCAAAGAACATGAAGAGCTTTTCAGTATGTCCTCAGCATGAAAACATGTGTAATGCTTCCATATTAAACGTAAAATCATGAAGCTCTTCACTATTATTTCATTGATTGATTGATTCGTTCATTCGTTCATTTAGTTTGTGATCTTTTTAACTTAGTTTGGGACAGAAGGTGGGCAATAAAATACAAAACTGAAAATCAAAAACGAAAGATCCTGGGGAATAGCAGCTCCAGAAAGGAGCACATTCCACAGTTTTATGATTAAGGATCTAATCTGCAAAACCGAAAGGAAAAATGGACGTATCTTCTAATGAATGTAGAGATATGACACGTATATTGTGAAATGGGTTTAATTTTTCTTCCACAGTCACTAGACTTGGTTAATATAGCCTTTCTCATCAATTCTAGCTGTTCTAATTAATTTTGGTCTTGGTAGAATCCCATCTTGAAATCAGCTGATTGGAGGGATTTTTTTTGGCTCTTGTTTTACAGGATGTTTGATGTTGGAGGCCAAAGATCAGAACGAAAAAAGTGGATTCACTGCTTTGAGGGAGTTACAGCTATAATTTTTTGTGTGGCACTTAGCGATTATGACTTGGTCCTTGCAGAAGATGAAGAAATGGTAAGTAAGTAAGTTAGTAAGTAAGTAAGCTTGCTTAGAGATGAATTAGTGTTCTGTTTTTAAGGATTTGCTTATTTGTTTCCAAACAGCGTTCTTGGTGTTTAAAAATACTTCTTAGAAATAATCATGATAAACACATTGTCAAATATTATAAAAAAATACTTTATTTGGATAAAAGGTAGCCGAACCAAGCGATAGCTAAACTATTTTAAGATGGTCTTGCATATATTTGAATGATTGATTTGAATAATTCAAAATAATTGTCTGAAATAAGAAATGCCTCAGACTTTGTCCTTGTTGTTTAGGTACACTGAGTTTTATTTTCTTGATCTATTTCATTGCGAGTATTTGTGAATTGATCTTGATATTATTAAACTGATATATTCTCTCTTTTTTTCCCAACTGCAGAATAGGATGCATGAAAGCATGAAATTGTTTGATAGCATCTGCAACAATAAGTGGTTTACAGACACCTCTATTATCCTGTTCTTAAATAAAAAGGATCTCTTTGAAGAAAAAATTAAAAGGAGTCCTCTTACCATTTGTTATCCAGAATATCCAGGTATAACTCTCTCTCATGTTTTATGCAGAGAAAACATGTTGAGGGAAGGAGAATAAGAAAAAAGAGAATTATTGTCTTGGAACTTTCTGAGTATAGTAAATATTGACAAAAAATGTTTGTTCTAGAATCTGATAGGATGTGAAGGATATTTATGGAACTGTTTGCTGTACATACTCCAGATTTTATCTCTCACATAAAATAATGTGATATTTTAATAACCGAATTAGCATTATTATGGAGCAAAGTGAAAATAGTGGCACAGACTTAGTGTGGTGTGATGCGAACATTCTACAAAGTGTTTAACTTGTCATTGTAATTGTGTACTGTGCCTGTAGCAGACTAACGGTTACTGCACTGAATAGTTGCATATGCAGAAGTAAATTGTAATTTAGAGAATATAGTAAATAGACCAAGTAAAATATTGGCAACTCGAAGCAACGGCTGGCAACCAAAGGTCCTTGTAGGCCTCAAGCCTGCTATTAAAATTTAATAATTAAATTTCAACTGCAAACTTTCTCTTTCCACCTCCTCCTCCTCCTCCCAAACTCTGATTTTTGACTTTTTTAGGATTTTTAAGGGAACTTCTGATGATTATGGGCCATCAAATTGGTTTCAAGACTAGTGACCACCTATATTTTCCCCAGGATGAATTCTTTAATGCTGATGTTACTACATCTTTGAAAGATCATTTATGGCTCAGGAGAAAGTTGAAAGGCTAATTTTTTGGGGTCAAAACACATTGCTGGCCTAAATATAATATAAAGATGTCATTGTTGGGGAATTTAATCCAACCCAATCATGTCAACCAGAGGGAACTAAAGCAGCAACAAAATATCTTATTTAACATATTGAGGAGCAGAATAGGATCTCCTCCCATCATGCAGCCATTTAAGAGTAAGATGTAGAAAAATGTTCTTCTCTATTTATAGGCTATGGAGTATATTCAGAAATTATTTAAGGAACGGACTTCATTATTTTAAATTAGGGAAATTGCATCTTTTAGTGGTGGCTAAACATCGTCACTGATGCATAAATTATGCAAGACCTAGTCTAACAGATGTTCTTTGTGTATTGTTTGTGATCTTGGCATCTTACAGTGTGAGAATGGAGAATGAGGGAGCTATTTCTTTCGTTGTAGAAGCCATTTTGTTTCCTGCAAGGCGAGCTGTGGCTAAAATGGCCCCCAAAGGGGTTTTTTTTTAAAAAGTAAAGTATTTAACTAAAATGATTCTTACATAAAAAAAGAAGATTTTATAAAGAATTTTAAAGATTTCGTGAAGGAAAATATTTTTTCCTCCATGCTGTGAACAAGCTAATGTAAATGACAGATTATTACATTTGCTAATTACAGGAAAGTCTCAAAAGTCTTTTCATACATGGAAAGATTTGGCCCATAGAGTCGTCAAGAGTCGGACACAATGGATCCCATAATCATCATAAGTCTAACAAAATCATTAGTAATTTGGAGTAGTGGTGAAGGGACCCGAGTATAAACCAGGATACTGTGACTACTACTCCTGATTTAGGCACAAAATCAGCTGGGTGGTCTTAGGCCAGTCAATGTCGCTCAGCCCTAGAAAGAAGGCAATGGCCAACCACTTCCAAAATCTTGCTTAGAAAGCTGCAGGGATTATTTGGGCAGTAATCGGGAGTCAATCCTGATTTAGAAGCACTGATATCTCCATCCATTCGCTACAGGTACACAAGGTAGCTACAATAACATTCCAGCAAAGAGCTTTGTACCATGGGGAAGTATTGATTGTCAAGCTTGAGAGGACGATTTACCCAACCTCCCCCAATGCTTTTCCGAGACCTAAAGTTTCTTAAAATGTAGACCTTCAACTTCAGCCATTTTCAGAACTATGGAGAAATTTCCTGACAGTGAGGACAATTAATCAGTGGAACAGCTTGCCTCCAGAAGTTGTGGGTGCTCCATCACTGGAGGCTTTTAAGAAGAGACTGGACAGCCATTTGTCTGGAATGGTGTAGGGTCTCCTGCTTGAGCAGTGATGTTGAGACCCTAAAAAAAAGAGCAGAGAAGAGCAACAAAGATGATAAGGCCCCTGGAGGTTAAGCCATATGATGAACTAGGTATGTCTAGTCCAAGGGTAGGCAATCTTGGCTCTTTTATGACTCGTGGACTTCAACTCCCAGAATTCCTGAGCCAGCATGGGGGAAACTTTGACCCCCTTCATGACTTGTGGACTTCAACTCCCAGAATTCCTGAGCCAGCATGAGGGAAACTTTGACCCCTTCATAACTCGTGGACTTCAACTCCCAGAATTCCTGAGCCAGCATGGCTCAGCTTGGAAACCTCTCCCTTTCCCCTCAGCATGGCTGGCTCAGGAATTCTGGGAGTTGAAGTCCATGAGTCATAAAAGAGCCAAGGTTGCCTACCCCTGGTCTAGTCCAAGAAAGACAAGGATTGGGATGACGTGATATTTTTAATTTTCTAATATTTGAGGGGTCATCACACAGAAGAGGAGATTGACTTATTCTCCAAAGCACCTGAGGGCAGGACAGTAAAGGATGGAAGCTTATCAAGGAGAGATCCAATTTAAAGCTAAGGAAAAAAAATCCTGACAGTGAGAACAATTAATCAGTGGAATGGCTAATGTCCAGAAGTTCTGGGTGCTCCATCACTGGAGGTTTTTAAGAAGAGATTGGATAGCCACTTGTCTGGAATAGTATAGGACAGGGGTAGGCAATCTTGGCTCTTTTATGACTCGTGGACTTCAACTCCCAGAATTCCTGAGCCAGCATGAGGGAAACTTTGGCTCTTTTATGACTCGTGGACTTCAACTCCCAGAATTCCTGAGCCAGCCACGCTGAGGGGAAAGGGAGAGGTTTCCAAGCTGAGCCATGCTGGCTCAGGAATTCTGGGAGTTGAAGTCCACGAGTCATAAAAGAGCCAAGGTTGCCTACCCCTGGTATAGGGTTTCCTTCCTGAGCAGGGGGTTGGACTAGAAGACCCCCAAGGTCCCATCCAACCCCGTTATTCTTGCAAATGTCTTGAAAGACCCCATACCCTGCCTCTCTCCCAAGCATAAAATGTCTAAACTTTGCTGTTTTTTCCCCCCACCTTTAGGATCAAATACATATGAAGAAGCAGCTGCGTACATCCAGTGTCAGTTTGAAGACCTAAACAAGCGAAAAGACACAAAAGAAATCTACACCCACTTCACCTGTGCCACCGATACCAAGAATGTGCAGTTTGTCTTCGATGCGGTCACCGACGTCATCATAAAGAATAATTTGAAAGACTGTGGTTTATTCTAAACATGTACATCCAACTCTATTTTTTTTTTTACAAAAAAACCAAATGTGCTTTTTTAAAAAAGACCATGAATATTTTTTGGGGGTGGGGGTTTTATTTATTTTTATTTATATATATAATACGGGGGGGGTTGTCCGTGTGTGGCCTTGAGTTAAAGAATCAGTTCAGAAAGTCAGTCCTGCTACTTTATGTAGTCACCCATGCGTTCTAAGGACTGTGAATGAAATATTGTCTTTCATTCTGCAAACTATTTTTTTCTATATGTTCACTGGATGGGTTTGAATAATGCTAGGCAACCATGAATACTGCTGTGGAGCATTGACCAGATGGTCAGTATGGTTCTTGTGATTACACAATTGAAGCCCTGCCCTTTTCACACGTGTAGCACATAATAGAAGGGGTCATGTCTTCATTATGGCCACCATCCTACTGTTTTAAACACTCCTGGAGATGCCTTGTCAAACACCTTGATTGTGCGTTGACTTTTGTTGGGTTTGTGACTTCCTTGGTGCTCTCTAAACTTAGTGCTTTTCTTGCAGATGTTTCATTACCAAACTGGATTACATACATCAGAGAACACCAGAGACAGATGATGTTACCTGGTTGGGTAATGAAACGATCTGCAAGAAAACCACCAAGCTCAGAGAGCACCAAGGACCCTGAGCTACGAATATTCACTTCTACTGTTTGGTTTATGTAAACACTGAACACAACATTTAAATGATTTGCTGCATCTTACCGAGTGCTCACGTTTGAAAAGCTGTTTGTTACTGTACAAATACCATGATTTTGCTTTGGGGATTGTTAACCCCACTTCTAAAATAATCCCTATTTTTTTTCATGTTATGCATGTTGCCTTCTTTTTCTTAAATGTTATTTATAGGTCTGTAATTAGCGTTGTAAACTCTCTCTTGCCTAAAGGAAACTTTCCACTTGCTCAGGATTAAATAGTAAATGGCCCAATCACTTTTCCTAGAATTAGCATTCTTGAAAACCAGTGTTTAATGTTTCAACAATTTCCCCCCCCCCCATCTTGTGTTCTCCAATGCCAAACAACAGAAAAAGAGAACTGGGCGCGAGAGTTAAAACAGCACCAAACAAACCTCTCTCTCTCTCTCTCTCTCTCTCTCTCTCTCTCTCTCTCTCTCCTTCATTTACCCCTCTCCTCCCTCTCCCTCTCCCCTCTCCCCCCTCTCCCCTTCCTCTCTGACTCCCTCCCTTTCCCTTTCCTTCACTCTCCTCCCTCCCTCTCCCATCCCTCTCCCTCTCCCCTCCCTCTCCCTCCCTTTCCCTTTTCTTCCCTCTCCCCTTCCTCTCTGTCTCCCTCCTTTTCCCTTTCCTTCCCTCTCCTCCCTCCCTCTCCTTTCCCCCTCCCTCTCCCTTCCCTCTCCCTCTCCCTCTCCCTCTCCCCTCCCTCTCCCTCCCTTTCCCTTTTCTTCCCTCTCCCCTTCCTCTCTGTCTCCCTCCTTTTCCCTTTCCTTCTCTCTCCTCCCTCCCTCTCCTTTCCCTCTCCCTCTCCCCTCCCTCTCCCTCTCCCCTGTCTCGCTCCCTCTCCCCTTCCTCTCTGACTCCCTCCCTTTCCCTTTCCCTTTCCTTTCCTCTCCTCCCTCCTTTCCCTTCCCTCTCCATCTCCCTCTCCCCTCCCCTCCCCTCCCTCTCCCTCCCTTTCCCTTTTCTTCCCTCTCCCTCTCCCTCTCCCCTCCCCCTCCCTTTCCCCTTCCTCTCTGTCTCCCTCCTTTTCCCTTTCCTTCTCTCTCCTCCCTCCCTCTCCCTTTCTCTCTCCCTCTCCCCCTCCCCCTCCCTCTCCCCTGTCTCGCTCCCTCTCCCCTTCCTCTCTGACTCCCTCCCTTTCCCTTTCCCTTTCCTTTCCTCTCCTCCCTCCTTTCCCTTCCCTCTCCATCTCCCTCTCCCCTCCCCTCCCCTCCCTCTCCCTCCCTTTCCCTTTTCTTCCCTCTCCCTCTCCCTCTCCCCTCCCCCTCCCTTTCCCCTTCCTCTCTGTCTCCCTCCTTTTCCCTTCCCTTCCCTCTCCTCCCTCCCTCTCCCTCTCCCCTCCCTCTCCCTCCCTTTCCCTTTCTTTCCCCTCCCTCTCCCCTTTCCTCCCCTCCTTTTTCTCAAAAAAGCTGGTATATACATTCTAGATCTTCATTTGTTGTCATTGACAGCATAACATAAGCATTTGGGTCCAATTAGATTTTGGTCTATTTTGCAATAGGAAGTAGGTAGATCCTCTTTGGTAGATCTTCCTCATAGGTAGGTCCTCGTTAATTTGCTCCTCCAACCTACAGAGATTGGGCACAGGTCTCTGTGACAAAGGACTTCCTATCAATTACATGGAGCTGTGTTATCAATGGAGTTCTGGCACGCTTAAAAAAAAGAACGTAACATCCATGCTTTTGGTTTAGGAAAGGCTCCCAAGAGAATGTGAGACAATTGAGAAATGGTTGATGCCCCCAAAGCAGACTCTACCTGAAGTAGCCAAGTGCCTTCTTCATTCTATGGACATGACTTGCCCAAGAGTCCCTTAGGTAAGATGTCTCCATGATAGGATAAGATAACCTTTATTGCAGTGGTGGGATTCTGATATGTGAACAACCAGTTCTCTGCATGGATGCCGCTTCCGGAAGTCCGTTCTGGGCTTGGGCAACAAAAAATTAGCTACCGGTTCTGCCGAAGTGGTGCGAATTGGCTGAATCCCACCACTGTATCTATCTTATCTATCTATCTATCTATCTATCTACCTACCTATCTACCTACCTACCCACCAATCCATCCATCCATCCATCCATCCATCCATCCATCCATCCATCCATCCATCCATCCATCCATCTATCTATCTATCTATCTATCTATCTATCTATCTATCTATCTATCTACCTACCTATCTACCTACCTACCCACCAATCCATCCATCCATCCATCCATCCATCCATCCATCCATCCATCCATCCATCCATCCATCCATCCATCCATCTATCTATCTATCTATCTATCTATCTATCTATCTATCTATCTATCTATCTATCTATCTATCCATCTATTCATCTATCCATCCATCCAGTGGTGAAATTCAAATACGTGAACAACCGGTTCTCTGTGTGGATGCCACTTCTGGAAGTCCAGCCAACAAAAAATTAGCTACCGGTTCTGCCGAAGGGTGCGAACCAGCTGAATCCCACCACTGCTTTATTGTCATTTTTTTTTTTACTGTGGGCACACTGGCACACATTAAAAATGACATTGTTGCCTGCTCTCAAAAGTGTACACATAACATACATATAAACATGCTATAGGCAATATATGTACATACCTACACCCTTACGTATAAATACATATAAATATTAATCATTGCCCATCTTGAATACATAACGGAAGGAGGAAGCTTGAGAGTTCACAAGGTTGATGCTATATGGAACAAAACTGTGACTGAATCTGGATGTTCTGCTTCGGATACCACGAAGCCCCCTCCTCCCAGAAGGTAACAAAGAAAACAGGTTGTGAAGAGGATGTGTAGTGTCCTGCAGACCCTGCTCAAGCATCGCTTATACGCCATGTCCTGGATGGGAGGGAGGGAACTGCCAATGATCTTGTATTCATCAAACCACATAAGAGTTTAACTTAGATAAAGATGGAAGAGCTCCAGAAAGAAGATTTCTTTCTTCTTTCTTGATAGTTATCATGGCCAGGTGCCAAAATACACAGTAGGGATGAAAAGCACCAGAGACACTTTAGGGACAGGCAGGTCTGCATAGGGACAGTGGACAGGCAAGTGGACAGGAAGGTCTGCAAAGGGGTAGTTACAACAGTGGCCAAAATTGTGGAAACTAAAACTTAGGAAGAACGGTTGCAGGATTTGGGTAAGGCTAGTCTAGAGAAAAGAAGGACTGGGGGGGGGGGGGAACAATAGCCATATTCCAGGATGTTTTATACCATCCCAGTAAAATGACTGTCCAGTTGATTTTGGAAAATTTCCAGTGATGGAACAACCACAGTTCCAGGAGGCAAGCTATTCCACTAATGAATTGTTCCTATTATCATAAAGTTTCTCCTTACTTTTAGATTGGATCTCTCCTTAACAGGCTCCCACCTGTTACTTTTTGTCCTTCCCTCTGGTGCCTTAGAGAACAAGTCAATCCTGTTTTCTCTGTGACAGCTCTTCAAGTACTGGAAAACTGCTATCATGATCTCCCTAATCCTTGTCTTTGATAAGCTAAACACACCCAGATCCCTCAACGGTTCATTGTACACTTTAGCCTCTTGCCTCCTTATCATCTTCATTGCTCTTTTCTGCACACTTTCTAGGGTCTCTGCCTCTTTTTGTGTTGCTTTGTGTCCTATTTAGCTTATAATTTGCTACCAGTTGTTAAGCTGTCATTTCCTGCCTTCTGCATTGGGTTCCTTGACTCTCCCACCACCTACTCTGAATGCTGCGGCCTTTTTGTGACACTTCTTCGGCAGCAACGATTATCTGACTTCTTATTCCGATATGCTAAGGAAACAATTCACAAATTCACTCAGTCTGGATGCCAGAAAACAGCAAAGCCCAGAGAGTTGATCCTTTATGCTTTATTCACAGCTCATCATTTGGACTAGAGAACAGAAGGGACCAAAATTTGGGAAAGAAGGAAAGAAAGAAAGAAAGAAAGAAAGAAAGAAAGGAAGGAAGGAAGGAAGGAAGGAAGGAAGGAAGGAAGGAAGGTAGGAAGGAAGGAAGGAAAGAAGGAAGGAAGGAATGGAAGGAAGGAGAAGAGAGGGATGGAGAGTGGGAAGAAGAAGGGAAGGAAGGAAGGAAGGAAGGAAGGAAGGAAGGAAGGAGAAGAGAGGGATGGAAGGTGGAAGGAGAAGGGAGGGAGGGAGGGAGGGAGGGAGGGAGAGGAGGAAGGAAGGAAGGAAGGTAGGAAGGAAGGAAGGAAGGTAGGAAGGAAGGAAGGAAGGAAGGAAGGGAAGGAGACAGAGGGAGGGAGGAAAGGAAGGAAAGGAAGGAAGGAAGGAAGGAAGGAAGGAAAGAAAGAAGGAAGGAAGGAAGGAAAAAGGAAGGAAGGAGAGGGAAGGGAAGAGAAGGAAAGAGAAGGGAAGAGAAGAGAAGAGTGTCTATCCAAATATATAGATAGGCGTTTTGGCTGTGGCTTGTTCTCCAAGCTTGTTTCAATATAATTTCTGAACGTTTCATTACCAAACTAGGTAACATCATCAGCAGGATGTTTTTGTCCAGTTCTCCTTAGTTTATAAATGTCTCCTAGATAGGCGTTCAAAAGTTCACAAAACCAGGTAGCTACAATACATTTATCGATCTCCCAAAATTTTTAAGTTGCGTGCAAATTTTATTCCATTCAACTGTAATACCAACGGAAGTAGATTACCAATGTTTGAATTAACCACCATCTTAATCAATGTTATTGCTGATTTGCATTTTGGCCCAAAACAAAGTCTGGTTGAAAGCATAATAGGGATGAATTTGGAGCCCAAAGATGCTTTTTTTTCCCTTTCTTATTTTTTTTCGAAACTGAAGAAGCTTCTTGGATGAGAAGCAAAATCTTTTCAAAGAAAAATGCCAAGAAAGTCCAGTTGGACTTTTTTTTTGGGGGGGGGAAAGCACCTTTGGGACAACTATAACTTGGATGATCGAAAATCTCCATAACAAGGAATTTGGGAGTTTTACCCTTCAGATATGAGGAAAAATTCCGCTAGGCTGTCTAATTTCTATTCTTTATACCCAAATCTGTACTGGAGAGGAATCAATTAAATTCCTATTATAAATTTTACGAGCGAGCCCAAAATTACTTCCTTAAAGAAAAGAAAACCTGGGACACATTCACAGCATTGCCACAATATTTAAAGTCAGTTCTTCTCCCTATATTTCTTAGAATTGTCATCTAATCACAATTATCACACTACATTTCCAAGAAACATGGGAAACGTATTAAATGACAGTCCTAGGAAATTCAGAACTGAGTCACATAAACACATTTTAAACAGTTCCCAGAAATTCAGGAATCAAAATGCTCTTCAAAGATCCGATGTTTTCTATAAACACACCTGAGTGCTTTTGACATTATAAAAGGGAAAAAAATGTCTTTCAAAGATGGGGTAGATTCGAAGACTTCTGCTAGCAATCAGAACAAAAGAAAATAAATATATTATGGTCTGCTAACTGAGGTATTCATAGATCTACTATCTGAAGCCCACCCTATGGTTTGATTGGTTGAAGGTTGGCGAGTTATAATTTCTAAGGTCACTTACCAATGACCCTATGTGGTGGTAGGGATGGTTACAGGATTCAAACCAGTTAATAACTGCAAAAATAACAATAAGACGACGTGGCGACCTGGAAAAATAAACTGTGTTAATCAATTACATTTGAAGAAAAAATTACACATTTCTCTAATCTACAGAATCACAGAATTATACAATAACAAAAGCGGAAGGGACCTTGTAATAATAATAATAATAATAATAATAATAATAATAATAATAATAATAATAATAATAATCCCCCAGTGAGGCACTACCTTGACGTGGTTGTGGGGCTTGTGTACTCTGAGGAAGATGAGAGCTATGCCAGAGGTTCAACCATACTGGACAGGTCTCATCAGAGGAGTCAGACAAAGAGTGTCTCTCCCATACAAAATATGGTGAGACGTAAATTTCAGAATGCCATACCGGCTCGGATGTCGCCCGGGTTAACAAGGTCCGCGCTAGATATTGGAGTTCCTGGATATCTGGTGAAAAATGGGTTACAGGACTCAGGACTGTTGGCTGAGCAACCAGGGCCAGCAGCTGCAGAACTACTGGAAGAAAAGGTGTTTACCCGTCGCAGATACACAGTGATGGAAAACAAAGAAATAATGATCTGTTACTACAGATCAAGTCCAACAAGACGAGGATATCTAAAACGAATGCACCAGTTCTGGAAAGAACAACATCCAGAATCAGAAATAACAGAACAGAGACTAGCAGATCAACGCCGATTTATAATACGAAATAAAGTATTTACAGAAACAGAATTGGACGAACTGCAAAGGTTTACCCAGGGCAAAGAAATCAAAGCCTTACCAGAAGTAATTCAGAATATAGAGGCAAACCAGGGGGAGTTTGCAGTGAAAGAATCCAGTAGAGATATACAACTGTTCTCATTTGGAAACCAGGCACCTCTTCCTCAGGAAGAACAAAACCCTCTAACTAAAGAAATAAAAGAATTGAAACAAAGAATAACTGAGCATCTAGAACAGCACAAAAACAACAGAATAAGGCTACCTGCATTGAAGCTTGTTTCAAAGAAACAGCTAGCACAAGCATTAAAAGATGCAAATACTGCAATATCAAGTATAAGCACCAATTCACTGCAAGAAACAAACCAACTAATGTACAGCACAGCTGCAGTTATAACTGAATACCTGGGATGCAAAATCAACAAAGAAGAAAAACAAACAAACAGTGCACCACAAAAATGGAAGCTTAGACTAGAAAATAAGATCAGCAAGTTAAGATCACATGCAAGCAAGCTAGAACAGATGAAAGAAAAGAAGCTGAAGAACAAGAAGACCAAAGAATACCTAATCAAGAAATACCACTTAGAAACAAGGAAGATCAAGGAAGCACTGGAAATAATAAAGCAACAAATAACAGCTATAGCCAGGAAAATCAGTAGATATGAAGCTCGAATTGCAAACTATAGGCAGAACCTCCAATTTCAATTCAATCAGAAACGTTTCTACCAATCCATCAATGGAGAAACTGCAAGGAATCAGTCAGTACCTAACAAGGAAGAAACAGTGCAGTTCTGGAAGCAGATATGGGATAACCCAAAGAAATACAACAAGGATGCGGCTTGGTTAAAAGAGGTGGATGCAAATAAAACAGAAGTTGAAATGAAAGAACTAGTAATAACAACAAAAATGGTAGAAAAAAGAGCAAAGAAAATCAAAAATTGGTCAGCACCAGGTGAAGATGAACTGCATGGGTTTTGGTTGAAACATCTAACTGTTATACACCCACTCATTGCCAAACAGATCAACAATATACTACAAGGAGGAGAAATTGAAAAGTGGCTAACAACTGGGAAAACCTACCTAATAATGAAAAATCCAGCAAAAGGGGCAACACCAGGTAACTACAGGCCAATTACCTGCTTACCAACAACTTTCAAATTACTAACTGGTGTGATAGCTGATGCAGTACAACAGCATCTAGTTGAAAACAATCTCTTTCCACCTGAGCAGAAAGGAAACCGCCCCAATAGCAGAGGAACAAAAGATCAACTCCTAATAGACAAAATGATCTTGGAAAACTGCAAGAGAAGGAAGACCAACCTGAATGTGGCATGGATTGACTACAAAAAGGCATTTGACTCTCTGCCACATGATTGGATAATCAAGTGCCTAGAAATAACAGGAGTCAGTAGAAACATCAGAAAATTTGTGCAAAGATCGATGGCACAATGGAAGACACAGTTGCAGATCAATGGTGAGAGACTGGGAGAGGTTAATATCAAGAGAGGGATATTTCAAGGAGATTCATTATCACCATTACTATTTGTTATTGCACTGTTTCCTCTGTCAACAATACTGAATAACTCAGGACATGGCTATCAAACATCAAAAACATCTGCTAGACTATCCCACCTCCTTTACATGGATGATCTGAAGCTGTATGGAAAAACATCATCTGAAATAGAATCACTGCTCAACACTGTCCGTATATATAGCCAAGATATTGTAATGGAGTTTGGCTTGGACAAATGTGCCACACTTACTATCAAACAAGGAAAAATAGTGAAAACTGAAGGAATCAAGATGCCCCACGAAAATAACATTAAGAGTCTGGATGAGGAAGAGTACTACAAATACTTGGGTATCCTTCAAGCTGACAACATCAAGCACACTGAAGTCAAGAAAAAGATTAGAAGTGAATACATCAAGAGAGTGAAGAAGATCTTAAAGTCCAAACTCAATGGAGGAAATACCATAAAGGCAATCAACACCTGGGCAATCCCAGTCATTAGGTACACAGCTGGAATAGTGGACTGGACTCAAGCAGAACTAAAAGCAATGGATAGGCAGACCAGAAAAATAATGACAACGAATCATGCCCTTCATCCACGCAGTGACATTGATAGACTTTATCTACCAAGGCAAATAGGTGGGCGTGGAATGCTACAAGTACATCAGATGGTTGAAGAAGAAAAAATGGCTTTGGAAGAATATCTGAAGAACAATGATGAAGATGCACTGAAATTAGTATATCAGGAAGGTTTACTAACTACTGGAGAGACCAAACTGGCCTACAAGAAAGACCAAATGAAGAACAGAATAGAGGCATGGGAAGACAAAGCACTACATGGCCAATACATGAAAAAAATAGCTGGGAAAGCAGATAATAATAAAACCTGGCAATGGCTAAGAGCAGGAAAATTGAAGAAAGAGACCGAGGGACTAATTCTGGCTGCACAAGACCAAGCCTTAAGGACAAATGCATACAAAGTCAAAATTGAGAAGACAGCAACAGACAGTAAGTGCCGCCTATGCAAAGAAGCTGAAGAAACAGTGGACCACTTGGTAAGCTGTTGCAAGAAGATTGCACAGACTGATTACAAGCAGCGGCATGACAAAGTAGCAACAATGGTGCATTGGAAGATCTGCAAAAAATATCATTTGCCTGTAAGCAAAAACTGGTGGGATCATAAAATAGAGAAAGTCATAGAAAATGATAAAATTAAAGTGCTCTGGGACTTCAGAATTCAAACAGACAAGCACCTGCAACATAACACCCCAGACTTAACAATTGTCGATAAGAAAGACAAAAAAGTCTGGATAGTGGACGTGGCAGTGCCTGGAGATGGCAGAATAGAAGAGAAAGAACTGGAGAAGATAACAAAATACAAAGACCTACAAATAGAAATAGAAAGACTGTGGCAAAAGCAAGCAAGGGTAGTACCAATAGTAATAGGCTCCTTGGGTGCAATCCCAAAACAACTGGAGCACCACTTGAACACCATTGGCATTGACAAATTTGCTATTAGTCAATTGCAAAAGGCGGCCTTATTAGGAACTGCTTCCATCCTGCGACGATACCTGTAATACCATCAAACATCCACATCTGCCTATCCCAGGTCCTGGGTAAGGACTCGATAGGTAGACAAAATGCCAAATCCAGTCTGAACATCTGGCTGACTGTGCGATGATCAATAATAATAATAATAATAATAATAATAATAATGCAATCCCAAAACAACTGGAGCACCACATGAACACCATTGGCATTGACAAATTCGCTATTAGTCAATTGCAAAAGGCGGCTTTACTAGGAACTGCTTCCATCCTGCGACGATATCTATAATACCATCAAACATCCACATCTGCCTATCCCAGGTCCTGGGTAAGGACTCGATAGGTAGACAAAATGCCAAATCCAGTCTGAACATCTGGCTGACTGTGCGATGATCAATAATAATAATAGTAAAGTTGGAAGGGACCTTGGAGGTCATCTAGTCCAACCCCCTGCTCAAGCAGGATACCCTATACCAAGGGTGTTAAACTGCTTGCCCGTGGGCCGGATGCATCATAGCGAAACCGTGCCCACCCCATTGCTGGCAATGGAAAAAAAGTCGTGACACATCACGTGACATTGTGAGTTTGACACCCCTGCCCTATACTACTCCAGATAAATGATTGTCTAATCTCTTCTTGAAACCTGCAGTGATGGAGTACCCACAACTTCTATCTCAGCATCTACTTCTGTCCTACTATCACGGCACCATAGAGAGTGTCCTGACATACGGCATTCTTGCGTGGTATGGGAACAGCTCTGTAGTGGACAAAAAAGCTCTACAGAGAAGGATTAAAACTGCCCAGAATATTATCGGACTCCAGCTACCAGCTCTGGACAACATCTTCGAATCTCACTGTTTGAGGAAGTTACATAACATTCTCAGAGACTCTTCCCATCCTGCTTACAATCTCTTTGGACTGTTGCCTTCTGGCAGAAGATATAGAACATTTAAAACTGGGACCACACGTTTTCTGAATAGTTTTTATTCCAGCGCTATAATTGCACTTAATAATGAACTAAAGGGCCACCATCAGTGAACTGTTGGACAGTATTATTTGATCTGTTGGGTGGATGTTTGGGTGGTTTTAGGGGTGGGGAATTGTGGTGGGTGGGAGTGTGTTTGGGGATTATGTGTGTGGGACCTGGTGTTGTGACTTGTGAGTCTATCAGAGCATGGTAGAAAACCCCACCGCCTCCGGTTTATGTATGGAAGAAGGAACTGTCCCTGTCTCCTGACGAAACAATTGCCTCCGTGTTGGCCGGCCGTCCTTGGAGTCCCAACGGCGCTGCAGCATACATATGACGTTATCAATCGGCGTCTCAACAGCATACGGAAGAGCTTTGGAGCCTCGCAGGGGCCGACAAAAGACTGAGGACTGAGGATCCGTATGGCCGGATGGTTGTCGGGAGGAGCTAAGGGTGCAGGGGGCGCGGTATTTATGTTTTGTGACTGGATGGTGGTTTACACGGTATTGGCTGGGTGGGGTTGGCCTCGCTGGGGGCGTGGCGGGTAGGTTCTTTATGTAAAGGTGCTGAGAACAGGTGATTCCTAGTGCCAACTTTTCCCATCTACACTTCTTCAGTAAAGTTTGTTCATCGTTGCTGTTTGTGGTTTATTTCCTCGTTACGAAACACCAAGCTAGGACGACGTAACACCTGGTCTTTGGGTATTACGTCGTAACACCTTTTTAAATAAATAAAAGTTTATTTTATTTATTTAAAAAGGCCAAGTTTGGGCCAAGTTTGAAGACTCCTGCAGCAGAATATAAACTGAGAACAGACTCCTCTCCTTACCAGCACTGATGACATTACGTAGTTTGGGTCATGAAATGCCTGCAAGAAAACAGACAAGCTCAGAGAGCACCAGGAACTTTTCAAAAATCTTCTTTGTAATGACATCATCCCCATGTCGGTTATTTTTCTTCTCCAGCAAGGGATGAGTCATGGAAGACTTCCTTACAAGGCCTGTCTCACTTCAGTTGGACAATGACAAGTGTCACTTTCTTCCCTTTCTTTCTTTCTTTTTTTTTTTAACAAAAGGTCTAAAATAAGCTCTGTCCTTTCCTTTCATCCACATTTCTACTCGCCCTGCTTCAAAATGGAGATGCGGCCAATAAATCATTGCTTTCTATTTTTGCCTTTGAACACACCACACATAGACACACACACGTACACAAAAATTGGTCAAGTTCCTAGGCTCTCACCTACAATAGATGTTTTATTGGCATTGATATATTTGCAAAGGCTGGGCAAGTCGACCTAAGAAATAGAAAGCTTCCTATTGTGAGAGATAATAATCCATGTTTTTTTTTTTTTTTTTTTGAGGAACAGGGAAAAAATGATGTCCTATTTATAGACACAGTCCTCTACCTGCAGGTATTTTTATGGACCAACAATACTTCCGGGTTTTGCTCATGCTCCATCTTTTTTTCTCATTAATCCACAAGCATTTTACATTGTCAAAGAAATCTTCACAGCTTTAGGCGCTTTTTCAACAAAGCACCTATGTAAAGCCCAATCTAATTAAATTTTTGAATGGGTGTTTATAAAAGGATGAAGGGGAAAGAAGCTGACCTGAAAGCTTAGCACTGCCTTCAAGGCAAAAATCACAACTGGATGAAAGATTACAGCAAGGTATCTAAACCGTGATCCAATGAACCAGGTTTATATTCCTTCCTCTTAACGATCTTGATCTTTTGCCCTTTCGAACAATGCCCTTCAAGTTGTTTTCCTTTCCTTTTTGATTTTGTTCTTTCTCACAGCATTCTTCAAAGCTTTAACAAGCCTCTTGTGTAAATCTAATGTAGGAAGATTATCCAGGTCACTCTCTGAGTTTGTTATTTGTATATCCCTTTAAATTATTACGACATCAGCTAGTTTCTTTTGCATGCCCAGTGTAACTTCTTTTCCATGTCATTCTTATGACTGCTGCTATGTCCCAAGGTCACATGATCACTTTTGGTGACCTTCTGACAAGCAAAGTCAATGGGAGGAGCCAGATTCACTTAACCACCAAGTTACTGACTTAACAATTGCAGTTATTCACTTTACAACTGAAGCAAGAAAAGTTGTAACAGGGCCCAAAACTCGCTGAACAAATGTCCCATGTAAAAACAGGAATGTTGGGCTCAGTTGTGTTGGCAAGTCAAGAACTATCTGTATATCCTTGTCACTTAAACCATGTTGGTATCTGAGCCCCTTGGATCTTAAGAAATCCTTTATGGGGCTCCATCTTTCTAACAAACCACCGTGTAGCTCATTAGCTTGCCAGCAATTGTCCAATGTGGACATCATGAGGAAGAACGATCCGCATCCACTCAGAAAACAAATACATATACATATATACACACACATACATATACACACATGCATATACATACACATATATACATATATATTTGTACATACACACACACACACACATATATACACTTATTCACATACACACACACATATATATACACACACATATATATATATATACATATATACATATACATACACAGACACACACACACACAGACACACACAAAAACATATATTTGTAGGAACATTAGTTAGAATTTCACATTAGAGCACACCAGGAAAGAAACATCATCACAGTTGCCATAGAAACAGTATAAAAACATTGCAACCACAATGGCAGCAGAATACCAAGTGTTGTCAGCAAATACACTTTCGGAAAGTACATCCCTCATTTACATTTCTCTTGCTTAGGAAAACATCATTTCTACTTTAATTTCAGAAATATGTTTTCCTCCTTTCATTTTGTAGCCCCATTCTTTCTTCGGCACACTCCCCCGCCCCTCTGTTTACCACTCCAGCTCTCTCTGACTCCCCCCCCCCCTTTTACATTCAGTTCCTTTCACCATGGCACAATGTCCTCTCTGCGTCTCAGACCCCATCTTTGCTATCTCTATTACATTTAGCTCATTGTCATGTGTGAAAGTCCCAGTCCACGTGTGAAGGTCCAATTAAACCAGGTATGTCAAACACAAGGCCCGGGGCCGGATGTGGCCCGCGAAGTGGTTTCATGCGGCCCGTGAAGCCATCCTGGAAACGGTGAGGGAACGGCCCCCACTGCCTTGGCCCTGGCCCAGGCCAGCCAGGAGCCAATGTACAATTTTGTGGTGGCCATCTATGCTGAAACGCATTCAGTCTCAGCTCCACAAAACTGTCTGGAAACAGGAGGAACCAGCCCCTGCCGCATCGACCCTGGCCCCTGGGTGCATGCTGGGGAGGTGTCCCTTTTGTGAGGAATGAAGAAATGGACCATGCCTTGGCGCTTGCCCCGGTCCCACCCCCTTCTGCCAGATACCCTCAGATCTGTCCCACTCCTGCCCAGGCCCCCACAGGCACCCTTAACACGAACGATGTAGAGCTGGCCACACCCACCCAGTAGGCCACACCCACTCTATCCATGCCCACCCAGTAGGCTGCATCCACCCTGGCCATACCCACCTGGCCCCCCAAGGGCAACCGCAATGCTGATGCGGCCCTCAATGAAATTGAGTTTGACACCCCTGAATTAAACTGATTTACTGCCATTCCTGCTTATGCACAGGAATCTTCTCTGCTGAAGGTCAGCACCTGCTTGGGGTTAAGCCACAGAATTCAAGAAGGGTGAAACTTCGTCTGCTTGTGACTATGTAGGGATTCTAGGCTGATTCCTCTTTTCACTCCACCTCCAAGTTCTGTGTATATGAATATTCTAGAATGCACAACGCACGAGCAACTTATACAAATATCTCCCTGCCTTCTGAGTGGTTGTGGATCGTTCTTCCTCATGACGTCCACAATGGACAATTGCTGGCAAGCTAATGAGCTACATGGTGGTTTGTTAGAAAGAGGGAGCCCCATAAGGGATTTCTTAAGATCCAAGGGGCTCAGATACCAACATGGTTTAAGTGACAAGGATATACTTGTGAACACAACTGAGCCCACCATTTCTGTTTTTACGTGGGACATTTGTTCAGCGAGTTTCAGGCCCTGTTACGACTTTTCTCGCTTCCGTTGTAAAGTGAATAACTGCAATTGTTAAGTCAGTAACTTGATTGTTAAGTGAATCTGGCTTCCCCCATTGACTTTGCTGGTCAGAAGGTCACCAAAAGTGATCGCGTGACCGTGGGATACAGCAACAGTCATAAATATGAGCCAGTTGCCCAGTGTTTGAATTTTGTTCACGTGATCATGGGGATGCCGCAAGGATTGTAACAGTGAAAAATGTTCGTAAGTCATTTTTCTTTCAGTGCCCTTGTAACTTTGAACTTTTGTAAGTCGAGGATTACCTGTACTTTACCTAGAAGATATCACTGAGATGGGGGATGACTGGGAAGTTATTCAGAACTTCTGGGGTTTGGGGTTCCCTTAATGCAGTGATTCTCAACCTTTCTAATGCCGTGACCCCATAATACAGTTCCCCATGTTGTGGTGACCCCCAAGTGGGTGTGGCCACCAATAAGAGGGAGTAGGACAGCTAGGGAAAAGGGAACAAAATGGCGGACAGCATGGTTTGGCGACCCGCGTGAAATGGTCATTCGACCCCAAATGGGGTCCCGACCCACAGGTTGAGAACCACTGCCTTAATGAGTAGAGGGGCTATGGACTTCTTTTTTTTTAATAATTTTTTTAAGTCTTTTGAATAATGAATCCTCATTATATATTTTTTTTTATTTTTATTTTTAACCAACAAGACAAAACAAAACAAAGCAAAACATAACACACATACACACACAATATATACTCCTCCTTTTTTTTTTTACAGCAATTGCATAACGGTAGGTAATCTCTTATTTACATTTCCCTCCTTATTCTTCTTTAGAATATTTGTAGAATATTTGTCCTTATAGCCCCGTTATTTCTTATTTACATTTTTCTTCCTTCGTGTTCTACTTTTTACTAAGAATAATTCATATTATTATTATTATACATTATTATACACATATTTTCACTTTTGACCTTTCCATATTTATTCTCTTCTATTATTTCTAGTCTCCAACCAGCCATACAACTTGTTTCATGTTATATAATACTCTGTGTCTTCCTTTTCTTTTATCTCTTTTGTTAATTTGTCCATCTCAGCACAATCCAGGATTTTTCTTATTACTTCTTCCTCTGATGGTATATTCTCATTTTTCCAGCACTGTGCATAAGCTATTCTTGCCGCCATTATTATATGTAAAATTAAGTACCATATTTCTTTACTATACTTTCTATTTAAAATACCCAATAAAAAGATCTCTAGTTTCCAGTCTACGGGTTGGTCTATTATTTCTTCGATCCATTTTCCTATTGTAGACTAGTATTTTTTTGCAACTGGGCATGCCCACCCTAAGTGATAATATGTTCCATGTACTTTTTTACATTTTATGGACTTCTTCTATGTATATATTTAGCAGCTCCTCTACAATTACAAATTCTGTGGTGGAAAAGTCGGAGGATTGTTTTTGACTTTTAGAATAGAATAGAGCTGGAAGGGATCTTGGAGGTCTTCTAGTCCAGCCCCCTGCTCAACAGGAGACCCTATACCATCTCAGACAAGTGACTGTCCAGTCTCTTCTTAAAAACCTCCAGTGATGGAGCGCCCATAACCTCCAAAGGCTGGGGATCCCTGCTGTAAAGGCAGGATTTATTAAATGATACTTTCTAGGATTGTCTGTTCCCTGATTTATTTATTTATTTATTTAAAAAAAGGATTCTGATGATTACAAAAGAACATAGAATCATAGTGCTGGGAGGGGCCTTGGAGATCTTCTAGTCCAACCCCTCTGATCATTGTAGGGATCTCATACTATTCCATTCAAATGGCTATCCAGTTATTTTTGAAAATGTCCAGGGATGGAGATCCCTCAGCAAAGGTATTTGAAGAATCCACGTTTATCGCTCCTAGTTAATATATTCATAGCAATCCATAAAGGGGATTCATGGTGAACATAGCTTCTGCATAAAATAAGATCTTTCCCTCACGAGTAGGACCCCCCCAAAAAACAAGACTACAAAAAGGGGGTTAAAGTTCTAAGGAAAGACATTGAAAAAAGACCTTCTTAGATCTTTTTTCCTAGTTGTCCAGTGCAAGAATTCTCAATAGCACTGTTTTAAGACCGCAGCAAATGCATAAAATAGTAATGAGGTTCACTCTGGTTTTCTTTCTGATGAGTTAGTGCGCTGTGAAACTCAAGCCAGCATGTTGAGCTTCCAATTTCATGTTTTAAAAGCCCTTTGCTTACAATGGCATGTAGAATAATTCTGTTATAAGAAATGTGGTTCTCTAATTCCTAATAATTTGCAGCCAAAATGCAACCAGAAATATATTTTTTTTTACTTCCAATGTGTTCTGCACTATGAAATATGATTGCACAGTATTAATCTAAGATAGGCATCTTTTAGGAATATTACATGGTAAACGTACAGTGACAGTCCTTACAGGTTTCTCAACCCTAAATTATAAAATAAGAGACGTATTAATTCTTCTACCATAAGAATGGCTGAGCGCCAAAGAATGGAGGCCTTTGAACTCTGGTGCTGGAGAAGACTCCTGCGAGCCCCTGGACTGCAAGGCGATCCAACCGGTCAGTCCTAGAGGAGATCAACCCCGACTGCTCTTTAGAAGGCCAGATCCTGAAATTGAAACTCAAGTACTTTGGCCACTTAATGAGAAGGAAGGACTCACTGGAGAAGAGCCTAATGCTGGGAAAGATGGAGGGCAAGAGAAGAAGGGGACAACAGAGAATGAGGAGGCTGGAGGGAGTCACTGAAGTAATAGACATGAGCTTAAATGGACTCCAGAAGATGGTAGAGGACAGGAAGGCCTGGAGGAACGTTGTCCATGGGGTTGCGATGGGTCGGACATGACTTCACAACTAACAACAACAATTAATTCTAGCCTTGAAGTTTTCTTCCCAATGGAGCAAATATACCAAAATGTCAGACCAAGGGAAGGAAAGTGTAAGAAAGTGAACTGTTTTTGAGACAAAAACATACATATAAAGAATAAGAGCAAATTAATAATCACAGCTTATGATTTTCACATGTGAGTTATAGAATATGCACATGAAATATTATGCTGATCAACAATGTTTTATTGATTACTTAGTTTGGACATTTCTGCCATACGGCTGGGCAGCTGTTGGACCAAAATAAATGGTTAGATTTGAATTACTATTGCTAGTGTTGAAAGATCCTTATTTAAATATTCATTGTTTAAAAGAAACAGACTGAATTATCTACATTAGCAGAATACAGATTCTTATACTCCATTCCTTCTCCTTCCTTACAGTTCCTTTATTTTCTTATTCCTACACATTCTCAGAATGTTTGCTAAAAAACTAGAACTGTTTTCTAGAAAAACCATAGGAACTCTTAGTATTAAATGAACCAATGTTTTGCAGTGATTAATCTCTTTGAATAAGAGAATAATATTTAACCTCTGGTGTCTCACTCAATATTTTTCCTGGTGGGCTCTTACGAAATGTACAGTACTTATTATAATAATGCTAAATGATTAAAAAAAACCTTTTAAATAAATACTGACAAAATAAATAAATAGAATATCATGGTTGGTTTACAGTCATATACATTATTTGCTGTTGTTTATGTTCAATGTCTTAATCTTCTTTTATTGTTCAAAATGAATCTCAATGTTTTGGGCATTTGTACTTGGAGCGCTTGTGGAAACGTAATGACTCCAGGCTAATTCCTTTCTGGACTCCACCCCCGTATCTCTACCTCTTCCATTCCTACATACTCAACCTCCTTGTTTTAGCAATATTATCAATATTGCACAAATATAATTTTAGCAGTTTCATCATTTTTGTGTTTTTGATACTACTTTCTAAGACCACAGTATAAAGAACTTAAAATCAGATATCAAAATTATCTAGTTGGTATTGCTTTTCTGGAGAAATTCCAGCTTGTACTTTATATCCACTGAATGTGCTTTATAGACTACATAATAGTAGTAGTAGTAATAGTAGTAGTAGTAGTAGTAGTAGTAGTAGTAGTAGTAGTAATAATAATAATAATAATAATAACAACAACAACAACAACAGTAATAATAAAGTTGGAAGGAACCTTGGAGGTCATCTAGTCCAACCCCCTGCTCAGGCAGGAAACCCTATACCATTTTGGACAGATGGCTGTCCAGTCTCTTCTTAAAAACTTCCAGTGTTGGAGCGTTCACAGCTTCTGGAGGCAGGTTGTTCCACTGGTTAATTGTTCTAACTGTCAGGAAGTTTCTCCTTAGTTCCAGGTTGCTTCTCTCCTTGATTAGTTTCCATCCATTGCTTCTTGTCCTGCCTTCAGCTGCTTTGGAGAATAGCTTGACTCCCTCTTCTTTGGGGCAGCCCCTGAGATTTTTGAAGATGGCTATCATGTCCCCCCTCGTCCTTCTCTTCATTAAACTAGATATACCTAATTCCAGCAGTCGTTCCTTGTATGTTTTAGCCTCCAGTCCCCTGATCATTTTTGTTGTTCTTCTCTGTACTCTTTCTAGAGTCTCAGCATCTTTTTTACATCGTGGTGATCAAAACTGGATGCAGTATTCCAAATGTGGCCTTACTAAGGCATTGTAAAGTGGTATTAACACTTCACGTGATCTTGATTCTATCCCTCTGTTAAATGCAGCCTAGCACTGTGTTGGCTTTTTTGGCAGCTGCAGCACACGGCTGGCTCCTATTTAGGTGATTGTCCACTAGGACTCCAAGGTCCCTCTCACAGTTACTATTGAGCAAAGTACCCCCTATACTATACCTGTGCATTTGGTTTTTCTTGCCTAAATGTATGCATAACAGTAGCTGCCACTTCTTAAGAAGGACATTTTGAAAGAAAATCGTTATCCATCTTTGGCCTTCAACTCTTCAGACAATATACAAGTGTAGGCATTTAATATTTAATTAACAACTTTTTTTTTTTTTAGCCATCTGTAAGTAGCTTCCTCATACTACTTGCAAAAATTGTGCCTTCGAATCCCGCCTCAGATGGGGAGCGTGAGATGTTCAAAAATCAGAAACATTCTTTGTTGTGTTGTGAAAATTCGTTTTCCTTTGGCTGTTTTAGTCATCTGCTTTTTTTAGGAATCTTAATTGGCCCTCATTAAGCATAAGATGTAGAGTGAGACTGTGTCCTCTTAGAGGCATTTTTAATGTGCCCTATCTGTTCATAACAAGAACAGTGATAATTCTCCATAATTAAGTGGAACCATTTATAATTGGTCTATTTTGTCAGGAGATTTTCTGGCAGGAAGTTCTCATAAAATTCATAACAAACTGGATCATAAGATGCCTTAATTAAAAAGAGTTGAGAGACAGGATATCTATAAATGATAAAGTCCCCAAATTGCTCTTTGAAAATTTCCATACTAATTTGCTTGTAAACTGTTGCAAGGACATATTTTAAGCATTAATGGAAGGAAAAACAATGGTGTACAGAAAAAAAAAATGCTGTTGTATTGAAAATATATAATTTATTGACATCGTAAGCCAGGGGGTCTTCAAACTTGGCCCTTTTATGACTTGTGGACTTCAACTCCCAGAATTCCTCAGCCAGGCACACTGGCTGAGGAATTCTGGGAGTTGAAGTCCACAAGTCATTAAAGGGCCAAGTTTGAAGACCCCTGTTGCAAGCTAACTGGGGCTCCTGTGATATGCATGCAGGTGTTAACATCTGCAAGAGCATTGTAATCAAAGCCCTGATTCCCTGTAAGAGTGTCCAAAAGGGTGGTGTTGGGGGCTTTTGATCATGATGTCATGCTGACAGTCATTGAAAAAAAAGTCCATGTAGAAATATGGCATATTCTACAGCTTATAAACTTAATAAATAAATAAATAAACCCATTACAATTGTCTCTAAATTACATGTTCTGAAAAGTTTCTCCATGAGCCATTGGGAAGAAATAAACAGCCATCTGAGAAAGTGATCCTGCCTTTTATCATCAGTGACAATGAAAAGGTCACTCACCATGTCCTCTGGTCTCCAAGATTGCAGTACATTTTGTCAGAATAGAGCTGGGAGGGACCTTGGAGGTCATCTAGTCCAACCCTGTACCATTTCAGACAAGTAGCTGTCCACTCTCTTCTTTAAAACCTCCATTGATGAAGCACCCACAATTTCTGGAGGCAAGCTGTTCCACTGGTTAGTTGTCCTCCCTGTTAGGAAGTTTCTCCTTAATTCCAGGTTGCTTCTCTCCTTGATTAGTTTCCATCCATTGTTTCTTGTCCTGCCTACAGGTGCCTTAGTAACTAAGCTGACACCCTCTTCTTTGTGGCAGCCTCTCAAATATTGGAATACTATCATGTCCCCCCTAGTTCTTCTTTTCTTTAGACTAGCCAAGCCCAAATCCAAACCTTCTTCATATGTTTTAGTCTCCAGGCCTTTAATCATCTTAGTTGCTCTTTTTTACACTTTTTCCAAACTCTCAACATCTTTTTTTGTAATGCGGTGACCAAAACTGGATGCAGTATGCCAGGTGTGGTCTTACAAAGGATTTATAAAGCGGTACTAATACTTCAAATGATTTTGATTCTATGCCTCTGTTTATACAACCAAGGATTGTATTAGCTTTTTTGGCAGTTGCAGCACACTGCTGGCTCATGTTTAAGTGATTGTCCACTAGGACTCCAAGGTCCCTCTCACAGTTACTGTTTTTGACCCATGTTTTGCCTACTCTGTACTTGTACCTTTGGTTTTTCCTGCCTAAGTGTAAAACCAATTTCCACATGAAAATTCATTTTGTTGGAAAGAGCCCATTGTTCTAGACCAGGGGTAGACAACCTTGGCTCTTTTATGACTCGTGGACTTCAACTCCCAGAATTCCTGAGCCAGACATGCTGAGGGGAAAGGGAGAGGTTTCCAAGCTGAGTCATGCTGGCTCAGGAATTCTGGGAGTTGAAGTCCACGAGTCATAAAGTGGCCTAGGCCTAGGCCAGAGGTAGGCAACCTTGGCTCTTTTATGACTTGTGGACTTCAACTCCCAGAATTCCTCAGCCAGCCATGCTGAGGGGAAAGGGAGAGGTTTCCATGCTGAGCCATGCTGGCTCAGGAATTCTGGGAGTTGAAGTCCACGAGTCATAAAAGAGCCAAGGTTACCTACCCCTGTTCTAGAGTGTCAAGATCTTTTTGGATTCTACACTTGTCTTCTGGGGACAATGGACTCATTTTCTCTCTACTTCTCCTTCAACCTTGGGCAGCTCCTTACTAGACTGCTGGGGTTCAAGGCTTTAGCAAGAGGAAGGGAGAGTTCTGCGCTCCCAACAAAACTAGTCCATATGATTGGAGAACTGGCCAGAAAAATCCCACTACATCCTACTTCCCTTAATTTTGTTAGTGTGGGCGTGTCACATTTTCCAAGAGCTCATCTTTTTTTGTAAGCTTTAGTTTTGCAGTTTTAGTATTCCACTGTGAATGACAATTGAAGCTGGCAGAGAAGTCGCTGAGGAAAATCTCTGGAAAAACATAGATTGTCTCCCTGGTTGAGTCACACTGGTTGAGTCACGTAGATTATTGCAAAGCTATAAACAACTCTATTCCTAAAAGCTTGCCTTGCACAGCAAGCAAGAGTTACTTTTAGAAATTTAAGGGGGAAAGAAAAAAAAAGAATCAGAATGTTATGGATTTTCAAAGCAGGAGGCACAGTTTTGTGCAAAGTTTGAAGAACGCAGTGGGTTGCTAAAAGCTGATCATCTGGATCACTTGGTTCTTGGAGATTTCCTGATGTGTCCTTGGACAAAATGATAGTATAAATAAAATAGCGGGCTAATTTTAACCTTATACAACTCAGTTAACAGAATAACAGAGTTGGAAGTGAGCTTGGAGGTCTTCTAATTCAACCTGTGTTCATGTAGGAAGCCCTATACCATTTCAAACAAAAGGCTGACTAATCTCTTCTTAAAAACTTCCAGTGTTTGAGCACCCACAACTTCTAGAGATAAGCCATTCCACGGATTAAGTATTCTCACTGTCAGGAAATTTCTCCTTAATTCTAGATTACTTCTCTCCTTGATTCTTTTCCACCCATTGCTTCTTGTCCTGCCTTCAGGTGCTTTGGGGACAACCATGACCTGGATGACTGAGAATCTCCATAGACACATTATAGGTACAAGCACAAATATAAGTTTAAATAAAGCATCAGCAAATACCTGTATGTAAAGTGTGTGGACAATACCGTAGACAAAATAAAATATTAAATTAAGATGAAACCATAATAAGATCACCATAACATGGAACTATAGAATTGCAATGGGATCAGTGATGGGATTCAACCGGTTCGCACCAGTTCGGCAGAACCGGTAGCTAAATTTTGCTGAATTTGGAGAACTGGCTGAATGCACGCTGCTTCCAGAAGTCCAGTCTAAGCCTGGGAGGCCTGCAGGAGGCCTCCCAGGCCTAGAACGGACCATCGGAAGTGTCTGGATGCCACTTCCGGAAGTCCGTTCTAGGCCTTGGAGATTTGCAGGAGGCCTCGTAGGCCTAGAACAGTCCACTGGAAGTGCGTGGATGCCACTTCTGGAAGTCTGTTCTAGGCCTTGGAAATTTGCAGGAGGCCTCACAGGCCTAGAACGGTCCACTGGAAGTGCGTGGATGCCACTTCCGGAAGTCTGTTCTAGGCCTCAGAAGCCCAGGTCTGCATCAAATAAGAGACTTGGTTGTTTAGGAATTTGAATCCCACCAGTGAATGGGATAGATTATTATTTGATATCTAAGGAAGCGGACCATCTACCTGCTTTCAGGTATAGCTGTGATTAGATAATCTCAGATGCCTTGAAATCTTCTGAAGAAACAATCTCGATCTCTATGTGTTATTATTGTGGGCTCTCGGCCCACATAAACATCTTTGCCTTAGTTCTGGCATGGCCAGTCCTGATTCTGTTCGCATGGCTCCATAGTTTTCGGGGGAAGCTGCATTCCTTGAAATGGAATTCTAGGAGGCTCTGAAATGGTGTTCTGCTTGAAAAGACCTGGTTCAGCTTGATCTGAGGAGAAAAACGGAATGAGTTTCTCAGAAAGTTTCATTCCTGGAAGGGTAAATTTTGTACATCCCTGAAAATAAATGCTGAAAATTAACTGAGGTTGAGCGCTGGAGATAAACCCTTCATCAGCCACACAATCAGACATACAAAAATATTATTCTACTAGGAGAAATCCAAACCCACATTTACTCAGCTTGGTAGTAAATATTTGACTTCAGATTCTTAACCTTTTGTTCAACTTCTCAGTTTGACCTAGCAGAAGACTCCCAAATGTGAGAATGGAATGGAATGGAAGAGAACACAATGGAATGGAACAGAACAGAACAGAACAGAATAGAATGCAGGATAGACTAGACTAGACTAGATTAGACTAGATTAGATAGCAGAATGAAAAATGGAATGGAATGGAATGGACTAGAGCAGAGCAGAGCAGAGAAAAGCAGAGAAAAGCAGAACAGAACAGAATAGAATAGACTATTAGAATAGAATAATCTATATAGACTAGACTAGACTAGACTAGACTAGACTAGAGCAGAGCAGAGCAGAGCAGAGCAGAGCAGAAGAACAGAATAGATGGAATGGAATGGAATAGAATAGAATAGAACAGAATAGAATAGAATGGAATGGAATGGAATGGAATGGAATGGAACGGAACGGAACGGAACAGAACAGAGTAGAATAGAATAGAATAGAATACAAAATGGAATAGAATAGAATATGGAATGGAACAGAATAGAATGAAATGGAACAAAACAGAACAGAATAGAGGATAGAATAGACTAGAGGATGGACTAGACTAGACTAGAGTAGATGAAGAAGAAGAAGAAGTCATTTTTAAGATTTACTGCAATCCAAGATACTCTGAAGTGCTAGTCCAGACTAAAAGTCTTTTAACGTTTTTGAAGTGTGCTTCTTTGCAGTAGATACATCTCGGATGCATGTCCTCTGCCAGGCAAGAAATTTAAATAGGAGGTTATAAAGCAAATTAACAGCTCTGTTCCTCTACAAGTCCACCCTGCAATTGGAGAACTTAAAGCTGGGCTCTTTATTATAGGTTTACGGAAACTGCCGAAACCGTGAACTATATTTAAGGGAAACCTCAAGTCCAAAGCGGCATTTTACATACGCTCCAGAGCTGGCAACTCCCAACTGCATATATTATAATTTTTGTGGCTGTAGCAAATGATACGTTAGACTCACAAAGAGTTGGAACAAAAGACTCTCTTATGTTTTCTTTACAATGACTCAGCACAGAAAACAAACTGATCCGTGAAGCCTTCCGGCTGCATTTATCTGTAGGTGTAAGGGAAAAAAAAACAACCCATGCCCCAAAGAATATTTTGTTTAAGGCTGGCAGTTTATCCTTGATCCAATCTGCATCCTTGCTTTGCTTTATTTCTATATTCTGACCTGATCCAAAGCACTTAGCATCTGTAGAAATGAAATAGGAATGGGATTAAATTGCTGATTACAATTTTTACTTTGTATTAGTTACAGTAGAAGGAAAGGTTTTTTTTTTTCTTCTATCTGTTGTCACAGCAAGACAGTGTTCTCTGTTGGTTACCATATCAAGGAGAAGCATTTAAAACCTCAAAACAAAAATTTCTCCCTGGCCAGATTTAAACACACTTTTATATAATGCTTTGTTGTTGTTGTTTGTTGCAAAGTCATGTCCGACCCATCGTGACCCCATGGACAACGTTCCTCCAGGCCTTCCTGTCTTCTACCATCTTCTGGAGTCCATTTAAGCTCACGCCTACTGCTTCAGGGACTCCATCCAGCCACCTCATTTTCTGTCGTCCCCTTCTTCTCTTGCCCTCCATCTTTCCCAGCATTAGGCTCTTCTCCAGGGAGTCCTTCCTTCTCATTAGGTGGCCAAAGCACTTGAGTTTCAACTTCAGGATCTGGCCTTCTAAAGAGCAGTCAGGGTTGATCTCCTCTAGGACTGACCAGTTTGATCGCCTTGCAGTCCAGGGGACTCGCAGGAGTCTTCTCCAGCACCAGAGTTCAAAGGCCTCCATTCTTTGGCGCTCAGTCTTTCTTATGGTCCAACTCTCACAGCCATACATTGCAACTGGGAAAACCATGGCCTTGACTATATGCACTTTTGTTGGCAGGGTGATGTCTCTACTTTTTAGTATGCTGTCTAGATTTGCCATAGCTTTCCTCCCCAGGAGCAAGCGTCTTTTAATTTCTTGTTCTACTGGGATGGAAATAATTCCCTGACATTGTAAGTGTGTTTATTTTATCAGTAACTACCCCTGGTCAAGAATACTTGATGCACAAAAATGGAAGGATGCTTCAATCCCCACCACGGATGAATGGTCGCAAAAGCTGACGAAGTTAGCAGAGATGGCAAAATTGACTGCTTTGATAAAAAAGGGAGGAAAAAAAACAAACCACAATTACATTTGTTTCTACTTTGAATCCGCTTCTGGACTTTGTGCTTGAGGTGGAAAAAAAATGAAACTTTGCTTTTGGGTTGTTGGCAGTCCACACCCACCCACCCTCCTAGACAAGGAAATATTTTTTGGGGGGATATTAAAAAGGACAGAATATTATATTTAGGCAAAGACAGCCCTGAGTTTCCTTCCCTCAAGCAGAAACCAAGCAGTCCACTTTTAGAAACACAGATGGGATAAACCTTTCAGACAGGTTGTAGCCAGGAAGCTAGAAGCTGATGGGATTAGAAAGACAAAGATCCCTAGAACCAACAGCCCGTCACCTGAAAAATCCAACACAGGATATAGCCCTCAGCCACAGCCACAAGGAAGCAGGATATGACCCTTAGGACATAACAGGATTAACCCACCACCATCAGAATACTAGAAGGGCACATTCAAAACCTCAGCTCAAAGTTCATGCCACAAGAATAACTCCAAACCAAAGGCTCCAGAGGGTATAAAAACCCACTCCCTACATGTGCTCACTCTTTTCTTCCAGAGCCATCTTTCTGTCTGGCTCTGCTCTTCAATAAACTACAACCTTCTTTCTAAAGCAGCCTCCATTTTGTTTATTCCCGGCTTGGACTGGACCCTAATGAAGATTTTTCTTTCAACAGGGTTTTATTGATGAAATAGATCTGTTGTTACAGAAATGGCTAGTTTATACTATTTTGTAAAAGTAAAAAGTTGAGGTTCGATGCTATTTCTTATTCCCTTGCATCAAAGAGAGCCGGAAGTCAATGCTTTTTCTTTCTTTTTTCCTTTCTTCTCTACACTTTTGTTTTCCCTTTTTCCTCCCCTACATTTCCCATTATTTGCTTTTGTATTTTTATATTATAAACTAATATAAGAGGGACCTTATGAGAGGGACCTCGGAGTCCTAGTGGACAATCACTTAAATAGGAGCCAGCAATGTGCTGCAGCTGCCAAAAAGGCCGACACAGTGCTGGGCTGCATTAACACGGGGATGGAATCAAGATCACATGAAGTGTTAATACCACTTTACAATGCCTTGGTAAGGCCACACTTGGAATACTGCATCCAGTTTTGGTCACCACGATGTAAAAAAGATGCTGAGACTGTAGAAAGAGTACAGAGAAGAGCAACAAAGATGATCAGGGGACTGGAGGCTCAAACATATAAGGAACTGTTGCTGGAATTGGGTATGTCTAGTTTAATGAGAAGGATGAGGGGGGATATGATAGCAGTGTTCCAGTATCTCAGGGGCTGCCACAAAGAAGAGGAAGTCAAGCTATTCTCCAAAGTGCCTGAAGGCAGGATGAGAAGCAACGGATGGAAACTAACCAAAGAGAGAAGCAACCTAGAACTAAGAGAAACTTCCTGACAGTTAGAACAACTAACCAGTGGAACAACCTGCCTCCAGAAGCAGTGAATGCTCCAACACTGGAAGTTTTTAAGAAGAGACTGGACAGCCATTTGTCTGAAATGGTATAGGGTTTCCTGCCTGAGCAGGGGGTTGGACTAGATGACCTCCAAGGTCCTTTCCAACATCATCATTATTATTGTTGTTATTGTTATTGTTGTTATTGTTATCATCGTCATCATTATCATCATCATCAGATCTGCCTTGCAAAACCACACACAATGAAAGCTTAAGATAGTATGTGTGTGTCACAGCAAGTTTATTCTACCAAGCATAATTGGTTTTATGTTCACAGCCTGATTGGGTCCTTCAGCTCATGGAACCAGACAACCTGGCTTCCTTCATTAGCTGGAGGACTGAGGCCCTGAGAAAGCCAGGTAAAATCCAGCTTGACCATTTTTCACAAGCTGCAGCAATTTGTCTTTCCTTCCCTTCCCCCCCCCCCCCAGTTTTTAATGCAGAATAAACCATTTTCCTAGAATGACAAAACCTGGGGATTTCCCCCCCCCCCAATCCCTAAATCGGCAATTGGACTTGAGAATCAGGCTTACTGCACTGTGTTTTGGAATAAGTAGTACAGAATAAATCATTTTCCTAGAATGACAAAACGGAGGGATTTTTCACCTCCTCCCTGAGTGGGCAATTATTGTGGCCCTGTTTCTAATAGTCGGCGATGCCACCCAAATAATTCGTAAACCTATGTCAAAAGCAAATGATGCCAGTTTGCCCTCATGTGGCAGGATCATGTATATTCATCAAGGCAACTGTTTGGCTTTGAATAGTGCTACATATCTAACTATACTTGCTTGAGTGTAGCAGTGCTTCCGGACAAAGTTTTTTTTTACTTCATTCAGGAGAATCTTGCAAGGTTTTCCCGATTCCATTCATAACTCTTCTTATTGTTTTCCGATTCCATTCATCATCATCATCATCATCATAAGAAGAAGAAGAAGTTGGAAGGTACCTTGGAGGTCATCTAGTCCAACCCCCTGCTCAGGCAGGAAACCCTATACCATTTCAGACAAATGGCTGTCCAGTCTCTTCTTAAAAACTTCCAGTGTTGGAGCATTCACAGCTTCTGCAGGGAGGTTGTTCCACTGGTTAATTGTCCTAATTGTCAGGAAGTTTCTCCTTAGTTCTAGGTTGAATCTCTGCTTGATTAGTTTCCATCCATTGCTTCTTGTTCTGCCTTCAGGCGCCTTGGAGAATAGCTTGACTCCCTCTTCTTTGGGGCAGCCCCTGAGATTTTTGAAGATGGCTATCATGTCCCCCCTCGTCCTTCTCTTCATTAAACTAGATATACCCAATTCCAGCAGTCGTTCCTTGTATGTTTTAGCCTCCAGTCCCCTGATCATCTTTGTTGCTCTTCTCTGTACTCTTTCTAGAGTCTCAGCATCATTTTTACATCGTGGTGACCAAAACTGGATGCAGTATTCCAAGTGTGACCTTACCAAGGCATTGTAAAGTAGTATTAATACTTCATGTGATCTTGATTCTATCCCTCTATTAAATGCAGCCCAGCACTGTGTTGGCCTTTTTGGCAGCTGCAGCACATGGCTGGCTCCTATTTAGGTGATTGTCCACTAGGACTCCGAGGTCCCTCTCACAGTTACTACTATTGAGCAAGGTACCCCCTATACTATACTTGTGCATTTGGTTTTTCTTGCCTAAATGTATGCATAACAGTAGTTGCCACTTCTTAAGAAGAACATTTTGAAAGAAAATCGTTATCCATCTTTGGCTATTTGGTTTTTCTAATTTGAATTTTTAATCAGGAAATTCAGAAATTACAGTGTAAATTGCTAAATGAAGGAGTTGCCAGAAGCAGGTGTTTCTGGATGGAAACAACAGGATGATGTTGTAATTAACAGGAATTTTCTTGTTGTTTTTGTTAGTTGCAAAGTCATGTCCGACCCATCGCGACCCCATGGACAACATTCCTCCAGGCCTTCCTGTCCTCTACCATCTTCTGGAATCCATTTAAGTTCATGCCTACTGCTTCAGTGACTCCATCCAGCCACCTCATTCTCTGTCGTCCCCTTCTTCTATCAAACTGGTCAGTCCTGGAGGAGATCAACCCCAACTGCTCTTTAGAAGGCCAGATCCTGAAGTTGAAACTCATGTACTTTGTCCACCTAATGAGAAGGAAGACTCACTGGAGAAGAGCCTGATGCTGGGAAAGATGGAGGGCAATAGAAGAAAGGGATGACAGGAATTTTCTGAAAATTCCATTAATCATCTTTGTTAATCCCACTGATGCTGTCATATATGTTCTTGTACTATTAGTAGAAATTATTACGTCCAACAAAAAGGATAACAAAGATGGGTTTTGGTTTTAGGAGCAGTGCAAAACAGAATTAGGTCAGCATGCTCCAACTAACTTTTAAATCCAGGGAATGTTTAAAAAGGATGATCCATGTAGCTTTTTCTTGGTAGAAATCTATTGATCTGGATAGGGAAAGCGATTTCAGTAGGATCAAAGCAAACACATTCTCAGCAAAATTAAAACGGCAGATATATTCAAGATTTAATGACCCAAAGAAGAGAAAGAAAAGAATAATTGTGTCAATGCTGCAAGTATTGTATATTCTTGCTTTTGACAATATGCAGAACTGTCTGGTATTTATGGGGTTAATACAGAGCAGAAGAGGGTGAGGGTAAAGCCCGGGAAAGAAAGAGGAAGGAAACATTTGACCTTCACACTAATTGGATAATGTGATATATGACGGCTAATTTAGGGAGGGAACATGCTGATAATTTAACTGCTCAGAGGAAGAGAACTTAGATCTTAGCATCCTCCGTTATGCCTGTGCCGACATTTTGTAACAATCACTGACTTTTATGAAAATAAATGCCTGGAAGTTCTTTGAAGTGTTTCATTAGCCAGAACCATAACAAATCGTGCATTCATTAGAGATTCTGTATCACATTTGACAGTATCAGACTCTGGGGAGATACGAAAGAGACTGACTAAAGTTGATCACTTTTGCTATTTCTTAAATGTCTAACTTGGTACAAATATATGAATGACCAGTAGGTGGCAACATTAGCTTTCTGTATCTCTTTTCTGTCCTCTACTGGTTATCTAGAATTTTGCAGCTGAGATACAATAGAGGTATTATTTCCCCTTTATTTACATCCATCTTCAATCTACACACATTAACACTGAAGTAGGCACTACTGAGGCTTATTTGCTAAAAAAAAAAAAAACTTACACAGAATGGCAACCTGTTTCCCAGAAAAGTTCAAGAGATTTTTGCAAAAGAAAAGGAAAATGTTGTAGGCAGTATCAGGTGAAGAATTAAAACAGTCCACAGTCTTTGAGGTTCTCTTTGATGATTATATCTGTTACAGCATCAAACACGAACTTAACGTTCTGCGTGTCTGTTGCACAAGTCATGTGGGCATAGATCTCCTTGTCTTCTTTTCTGATATTCAGGTCTAAAAATTGCTTCTTAATATAATTTCCAGCCTCTTCAAAAGTGTTGGGTCCTGCTTAGAGAGAAACACAAAGACAACTCTTCATAAAATACGTTGTGGCCTAGAACGTCTTGTTCTTTTCTTATCCACACACAATGTTTTTCTTTCAACACCAATCAAGAAATGTCTATGGAGATTCTCAGTCTATCCAGATCATGGCTGTCCCAAAGGTGCTTTTTAATTAATTTTTTACAGCTTGCTAGCTACCTTGAAAGCAAGTTTCACGTAAAGCCATGTAAAAGGTCATCAAACGGGGGACACTCCCATGGCCAAGCATGATAGGTAGGCTGCATTATAGTGGCAACTCAAGGACTGCATATATATTTCTGGGCACTTTTATCACCTTTTTATTATGATAAGGGGTCAGACTCTCTTGTCATTTTCAGATTGTGATCTATCTTTTGCATCTCTCTCTTCCTTCTCACATGACACATTGTGAGTTACAGATCCTTTCCCCATTTTTCTTTGGTGGCATCTAAAGTAGCATTCCTCCCTAGAACCCCTTACAGTAAAAAACCCCAGGCATGCAGTTGTCTAGGTGAACCAAAATGCAGTTCTCAGAATCCTGATGTCTTTAGTTCTTCTTCTCTATTAGTCTTTCTAGGGGCTATTGTGCCACCCAAGACCAATGGGGAAGACGTCACCAGAAGAAGGTCCATCTCCAGACCTGATGGAATATAGAATATAATAGGGTTTCCTGCCTGAGCAGGGGGTTGGACTAGAAGACCTCCAAGGTCCCTTCCAACTCTTTCAAATTATTATTATTACTATTACTATGGATCATCGCACAGTCAGCCAGATGTTAAGACTGGATTTGGCATTTATTATTATTATTATTATTATTATTATTATTATTATTATTATTATTATTATTATTATTATTATTATTATTATCGATCATTGCACAGTCAGCCAGATGTTCAGACTGGATTTGGCATTTTGTCTACCTATCGAGTCCTTACCCAGGACCTGGGATAGGCAGATGTGGATGTTTGATGGTATTACAGATATCATCGCAGGATGGAAGCAGTTCCTAGTAAGGCCGCCTTTTGCAATTGACTAATAGCGAATTTGTCAATGCCAATGGAGTTCAAGTGGTGCTCCAGTTGTTTTGGGATTGCACCCAAGGTACTACCCTTGCTTGCTTTTGCCACAGTCTTTCTATTTCTATTTGTAGGTCTTTGTATTTTGTTATCTTCTCCAGTTCTTTCTCGTCTATTCTGCTGTCTCCAGGCACTGCCACGTCCACTATCCAGACTTTTTTGTCTTTCTTATCGACAGTTGTTAAGTCCGGGGTGTTATGTTGCAAGTGCTTGTCTGTTTGTATGATGATGATGATTTATTTTATTTATTTATTTATTAATAAAATTTATATGCCACCCAATCCCTAGGGACTCAGGGCGGCGTACAAAATTAAAACAATAAATATAACAATAAAAATAAGTGCATTCATACAACATGTCCCAATCGTGTCCCGGCCTCCCCAGGGACATCAACACCTGGCCTGCCAGAACAGGAGAATTTTAATGGCTTTCTTGAAGGCCAGCAAGATGGGAGTAGTTCGAATCTCGGGGGGAATTTGATTCCACCACATTGGAGCCACCACAGAAAAGGCCCTTCCCCGAGGGCCCGCCAGCTGACATTGTCTGGCCGACGGGACCTGAAGGAGGCCCAATCATCATCATCATCATCATCATCATCATCATCCATGATCTCCACAGAATGTTGCCCAAAGAAGCCAGATAAATTTACCATCATATTCTGGAAAGCAGACACGGAGTTGTACTTTTGTGATTTTTTCTTGGAAGAGGTCTTTCTTATTGAGAAACAGCACAATCGAAGTGCTGGCAAAGCATTCGTGGTTACAGATGCTGTTGAAGAGGTGGAGGCTTTCATGCATTCGATTCTGCCAGAGGGAAAAACAAGGAGGCAATTAGATTGTCCTGTTATTCCTGACATCTCCTGTGAAAAAAAACAGTTCGGCCGATTAGCTTCGTCCAGTGAAGCGGAAAAAAAAAATGTTGGTAAAGGTTTTGAGGAAGTCCAGCGTATCCTTTCCACCCAGGTAGCAAATCCCACTCTCTTTCTCCTTCCGCTTACCACGTCCTCATCTTCCACCAGGACCATGTCATAGGCACTGAGGGCCACGCAGAAGATAATGCAGGTCACTCCTTCAAAGCAGTGGATCCACTTCTTCCTCTCTGATCTCTGTCCGCCCACATCAAACATCCTATGGAATGAAACTGCAGTTAATAAGATGATCACTGTGTTCCTGGTGTGTGCTGTTAACACATTTCAGAGGGAGGGATGGAGGAGGGAGAAAGAAAGAAAGAAAGAAAGGAAGGAAGGAAGGAAGGAAGGAAGGAAGGAAGGAAGGAAGGAAGGAAGGAAGGAAGGAGGGACAGGAAGGAGGGACAGGAAGGAGGGACAGGAAAGGAAGGGAGGGAGAAGGGGAAATGAAGAAAGAAAGAAAGAAAGAAAGAAAGGAGGGAGGGAGGGAGGGAAGGAGGAAGGAAGGAAGGACAGGAAAGGGAGGGAGGGAAGGAAGGAAGGAAGGAAAAAAAAGGAAAGGGAGGGAGGGAAGGAAGGAAGAAAGGAAGGAAAGAAACCAAAAGGAAAGGGAGGGAGGGAAGGAAGGAAGGAGCGACAGGAAAAGAAGTGAGGGAGAAGAGGAAATGAAGAAAGAAAGAAAGAAAGAAAGAAAGAAAGAAAGAAAGAAAGAAAGAGGGAGGGAGGGAGGGAGGGAGGGAGGGAGGAAGGAAGGAAGGACAGGAAAGGGAGGGAGGGAAGGAAGGAAGGAAGGAAGGAAGGAAGGAAAAAGGAAAGGGAGGGAGGGAAGGAAGGAAGGAAGGAAGGAAGGAAGGAAGGAAAAAGGAAAGGGAGGGAGGGAAGGAAGGAAGAAAGGAAGGAAGGAAAGAAACAAAAAGGAAAGGGAGGGAGGGAGGGAAGGAAGGAAGGACAGGAAAGGAAGGGAGGGAGAAGGGGGAATGAAGAAAGAAAGAAAGAAAGAGGGAGGGAGGGAGGAAGGAAGGACAGGAAAGGGAGGGAGGGAAGGAAGGAAGGAAGGAAAGAAAAAGAAAAGTGAGGGAGGGAAGGAAGGAATTAAGGAAGGAAGGAAAGAAACAAAAAGGAAAGGGAGGGAGGGAAGGAAGGAAGGACAGGAAAGGAAGGGAGGGAGAAGGGGGAATGAAGAAAGAAAGAAAGAAAGAAAGAAAGAAAGAGGGAGGGAGGGAGGGAGGGAGAAAGGACAGGAAAGGGAGGGAGGGAGGGAAGGAAGAAAAGAAAGAAAGAAAGAAAGAAAGAAAGAAAGAAAGAGGGAGGGAGGAAGGAAGGAAGGACAGGAAAGGGAGGGAGGGAGGGAAGGAAGGAAGGAAGGAAGGAAGGAAGGAAGGAAGGAGGGACAGGAAAGGGAGGGAGGGAGAAGGGGGAATGAAGAAAGAAAGGAGGGAAGAGAGAGAGGGAAGAAAGGAAGGACAGAAGAAAGAGAGGAAAGAAGGAAGGAAAAAAGAAGGTGAGGGAGGGAAGATAGGGAGTGAGAGAAGGGAGGGAAGGAAGGAAGAACTGAAGCTGGTACAATAACATTATATGATAAGCATTTCTCTACTTGTGTATTATATCAAACTTAATCAAATCTGAACAAATCAACAGAGTTCATTTTTGAAGAACCTTAACAAAAAAATCACATGAAACGGAATGTGTCCAATAAAGAATGGAGGATACGGTTTTCTCAAAGAAGTCAAAAATACTCTGGTGCCACAGATCTTTAAACAACGGATTTTACAGAAATAGATCTGGTACCTGCAATCAATACACACTTCATTCCCCTCCACGACTTTGTAACCGCAAAAGGGCGTTATATTTAGCGACGTAGTGGTTAACTCACCTTGCGTATCACCGCGTTAATCCACGGCATTAATCCAAAGGGACGGGGTCAAAGGATACCAAACGTGATTAGGGAAGATAAACACCTGTCGAAGATTAGCTGTGATATTCATGAATTATTCAAGAGATTTCTATTCTGCCTTTCCTTCAGGAGCTCAAGAAGCCGCTCAAAGCGCTCCTTATTTTATTTATTTATTTATTTATTTATTTATTTATTTATTTATTTATGAGACTTATATACCGCTTTAAGTGCAAGCACTGTCTAAGCGGTGTACACCAGTAAGCAATGTATATATATATATATATATATATATATATATATATATATATATATATGTAGGTCTTTGGTTGTTCGGGTTTTCTCCCACGTAAAATTGGAAGTGTCTTGGCGAAAGCACGAAGCTGAAAGCACCAGCCTGAAGATGACGAATGGGACTTCGTCGAAACGTCACCAAGACACTTCCAATTTTACGTGGGAGAAAACCCGAACAACCAAAGACCTACATATATATATATATATATATATATATATATATATATATATATATATACATATATATATATATATACACACACACACATATATATATATACATACATACATACATACATACATACATACATACATACATACATACATATATATATATATATATATATATATATATATATATATATATATATATTTACATTGCCCCCAACAATCTGGGTCCTCATTTTACCTACCCCAGAAGGATGGAAGGCTGAGTCAACCTTGAGCCGGTAAGATTTGAACCGCTGACCTGCTGAAACACAGTCAGCTAAAGTGGCCTGCAGTACTGCACTCTAACTGCTGCGCCACCTCGGCTCCCTCATTAGAGCCGGGGTGGCGCAGTGGTGAGAATGCAGTATTGCAGGCAAATTCTGCCCACCGCCTGGAGTTCGATCCTGACCGGCTCAAGGTTGACTCAGCCTTCTGTCCTTCTGAGGTCAGTAAAATGAGGACCCAGATGGTTGGGGGGGGGCGGCAACAGGCTGACTCTGTAGACTGCTTAGAGAGGGCTGTGAAGCGCTATAAAGTGGTATATAGGTCTAAGGGCCATTGCTATTCACACCTTCCATTTTTATCTCGACGACCCCCCCAAAAAAAATTGAGAGGTCAAGCTCAAAGTCATCCAGGGTTTTGTAGGGCAAAGAATCAACCTGGGCCTCCTCAGATGCCAGTCCACACCTTTTTCACCACGTCACACTGACTCTGCTTTGCATTGATGATTGTCGCTGCCATCCTACATTGTTTGACCTCAACCCTCCTGACAGCCCTCCTTTTCTGTGAATCTACATACTGTGTATATTCGTTGGAAAGGGAACTAGAATGGAAGGATTGCTTGGTTACCGAAAGTGCAAGTCCTTGAAAGAAAACTGTGTCTCAATAATTCCTGTTGTTTTCACTCGTGAGCGAAGGACATCTTGCTCATTAGGGACATAGTCAGGAGCTGTCAATCTTTCCAAATCATTGAGGTAACTGCATTAATGAGAGGGAGGAGGGAGAGAGAGAGAGAGACAGAGAGAGAAAGAGAGAGAGAGAGAGAGAATTAGAAAGAGAGACAGACAGAGAGAAAGAAAGAGAGAGAGAAAAAACAGAGAGAAAGAGAAACAGAGAGAGAGAATAAAAAACAGAGAAAGAAAGAGAGAAAACAGACAGAGAAAGAGAAACAGAGAGAGATATAAAGAAAGTAAGAGAAAGAGAGAAAAAACAGGGAGAGAAAGAGAGACAGAGAGAAAGAAAGAGAGAAAACAGACAGAGAAAGAGAAAGAGAGAGAGAGATAAAGAAAGTGAGAGAAAGAAAGAGAGAAACAGAGAGAGAAACAGAGACAGAGAAAGAGAGAGAAACAGAGAAAGAGAATAAGAGAGACAGAGAAAGAAAGAGAAAGTGAGAGAAAGAGAGAAAAACAGAGAGAAAGAGAGACAGAGAGAAAGAAAGAGAGAAAGAATAAGAGAGAGAAAGAGAGAGAGAAAGCTTTTATCAATATTTTGCAAAATAAAATCAGGTTTGTCCTGCTTGAAAGGAATAATAGATTCTGCTAATCTTTCTAGAAGATACATTTAGAAGGAAAGCAAATCTGTTTGGAATTGTAGTTTCAGATAGCGAAAAACAAAACAAAACCACTATATGGAAAAATATGGAAACATCATGGATAGACATTCAAATGCACATAGTTTGTGAAGCCCTTTGCATCTCTACTGGATGCAGTTTTCACCCGAGGAATCTATGGATCAGCCGGGAATTGACTAGAGTTCAGTTGAAAGAATGCCACTCACTAAGCAGCCGAGTCATTGAGTTGATACTCTGATGCTCTTTCAAAACAAGCCTGGATCCCTGCATCCTTCCACAGACGCTTGATGAGGCCAGCCAGTTCAGAAGACATGGATCCATCCTCTAGGATATCTGCCATGGCATAAAGCTGCTTTCCATCTTCCTGAAATTAAATAACTGAACATGACTCTCTTCTTTATTGTGTTCCTAAATGGGAGCCATCAGTTAGAATTTCAGATGAGGTTTAAACCACTTTTGACCATGAAGACTGGAGGGGTATAAAAATATTTCAGTCAATAAACAAATGAATAGCAAAAATTAAAAACAAAACAAAACATATACTACTTCTAACACAATTGTCATGGTTCTATCTCTATCTCTATCTCTATCTCTACCTCTACCTCTATCTCTATCTCTATCTATATCCAGGGCTTTTTTTCTCATAGAAGACCCAGAACGGAGTTCCGGCACCTTTTTTGGATGGAAACTTGTAGGGTAGGCAAGGCGGGCTGTATGATGTGTGTGAGTTCCGGCACCTTTTATTTTAGAAAAAAGCAATATCTATATCTATATCTATATCTATATCTATATCTATATCTATATCTATATCTATATCTATATCTATATCTATATCTATGTCTGTCTGTCTGTCTGTCTGTCTATCTATCTATCTATCTATCTATCTATCTATCTATCTATCTATCTATCTATCTATCTATCTATCTATCTATCTATCTATCTATCTACCTACCTACCTACCTACCTACCTACCTACCTACCTACCTACCTACCTACCTACCTACCTATCTATCTATCTATCTATCTATCTATCTATCTATCTATCTATCTATCTATCTATCTCAGGAAATCTAACATATTTAGACAGCATCAGATTAGAGACAGAGACCAAACGCACCAAAGCGCCACTCAACACCTTTAAAATATTATGTTATTATTCAATGATGATTAAATAAATTATTTAGATAAGCAAAAAAAAAAAAGAGTTACACCCATATCGAAGGAATAGTGGAATAGAGTCATTAAAGAAAGGATACCAACTTAGGAGAGAGGGGGGAACAAAATGAAATGTGAATGGCAGAAAATTAAATATTTTCAAAATGATTTTAAATAATTGAATTGAATTGTTGCATTGTCCCTCAGCAAGTTGTCCTGGGGCAAATTGGCCATGACACATTGGCCATGGTGAATTGGTTGTAGTAGAGTTGACCATTGCAAGTTGGCCATAGTGTAACAAGTTGTCCATTTCGACACCACCTTTGCTAACTGATGGAGTAAAGATAGGAGATACGCTGGGAGCCTTGATTAGCTCTTCGGACTACTATTTCGGTCTTTTAGACAAGTGACTATTCAGAAAGATCACATCTACACATAGAGAACGCATAAAACCAACTGCAGCACATATTACACTATTATAATGCATATAATCAGGCACTGCGTTTTTGCACATTGCTTTTTGTGACAGGTCTCCCACTCACTTGGCTTTGTGCATTCTCATATTCGATTCCTAGTGTGGGCATCGCTTTTACGATCGACAGAATGGACTGCAGTGTGTTGCTGTAAACCACCGATTTATACGCCTGACATTCCTGATCGGTGTAGCCATGTTTATGGATGATCCTGCCAAAAAATAAATAAATAAATAAAAAAAGATGGCAACTCTTAGAAGAACGAGAATTAAAAACAAGAACACCTGTGGGGTTTAAAAGAAGTGGAAACTAGCTAGTTTGCAATCAAACATCCAATCATGGATGTGTAATTGGTTTTGAACAAACTGTCCCAAGGTGCGTTTTTTTTTCTTTGAAGACATTTTGCTTCTCATCCGAGAAGCTTCTTCAGCTCTGACTGGATGGTGGGGAATGGAAGGATTTATATCCTTTGCAGACAGCTGGTTATTTGCCTTCTTTTAGAGCGATGTTGGAGGTTACCCTGTGTCCTCAGGGTCACCTGAATAGTGCAAATGAGTGTAAATCCTTCTTGACTGCAGGATGTTTTCTGCCCTGTGTCCCTGTGTCTAAAAGAATACAAATGACCAGCTGTCTGCAAGGAGTATAAATCCTTCCACTCCCCACCATCCAGTCAGAGCTGAAGAAGCTTCTTGGATGAGAAGCGAAACGTCTTCAGAGAAAAACAAGAAAGTCCAGTTGCCTTTTGGGATAATCACGATCTGGATGACTGAGAACCTCCATAGACACTTTGAACAAACAGTCTTCTAAGCAGTCTGAGGTAGCGATCCTAGAAGAGTTGGTGTAAGGATCCTCTTTGATTTCCATAACGGATAAACAGATATCCTGGGTTTCGTAAGATCATAACACGCTGTCTAATCTTGAGAGACCACACATGGTTAATTGTATGTGCTCACGTTCTTCAGCAGCGGGATGGATCTGATGCAAATTGTGTACATTTTAGCAGGCCGTAGGTGCAGAGAGAGGGTTGTCAAATCTGTGTAAAGGAATTTATCGCTGACCTTCAGAATGGCATGAAAGAGATGTTAAGAAGAAACTAGAAGTGATTGCGTAGTCCAGGAACTGGAGGAAGCAGGAGAAAGAAATTCAAATTAACCCACCTTGAATTATTAAATTTAAGAAGAGACAGAAAGATACTCGGATTGGCTGTCAGAACTGTGTTATTATACCTACAACAATCATGTAGCATTTCTGAAATCCACTCCACTCCGTTCCGTTCCGTTCCGTTCCATTCCATTCCATATTCCATTCCATATTCCATTCCATATTCCACTCCACTCCACTCCACTCCACTCCACTCCACTCCACTCCACTCCACTCCATTCCATTCCATTCCATTCCATTCCATTCCATTCCATTCCATTCTATTCTATTCTATTCTATTCTATTCTATTCTATTCTATTCTATTCTATTCTATTCTATTCTATTCTATTCCATATTCCATTCCATATTCCATTCCACTCCACTCCATTCCACTCCACTCCACTCCACTCCACTCCACTCCATTCCATTCCATTCCATTCCATTCCATTCCATTCTATTCTATTCTATTCTATTCTATTCTATTCTATTCTATTCTATTCTATTCTATTCTATTCCTTCTTCTCTTCTCTTCTCTTCTCTTCTCTTCTCTTCTCTTCTCTTCTCTTCTCTTCTCTTCTCTTCTCTTCTCTTCTATATTCCAATATCTATTGTATTGTGTTGTGTTGTGTTGTGTTGTATTCTCTTCTCTTCTCTTCTCTTCTCTTCTCTTCTCTTCTCTTCTCTTCTCTTCTCTTCTCTTCTCGGAACCCAACAGAGTTGTACCCAAAGGGACCTAAATGTTGATAGACTTACTTCATTTGTTTCCCAATAGTGCTCTTGCCTGATTCACCAGCTCCTGCAAGAAAGAAAACAAATGTAAATATGACATATGGACTTGAATTAAATTGTCTTAAATTTTGCTATAGCTTTATTGGCTCAACAGATTTCCTCTTAGCCAGGGTTTGAAAAGCCACTTCAAATCTTAATTTGAATTTCTGTCTTCCCTTAGGTGTATCTCTAGTCAAAACAGCGTGCTCTGGTTGCTGTTAAATATTCATTTATTTGTCTGCCCAAACATCTGCCTGTTTTTTAGCATTTGGATTTACATGTAAGTAATTTGCCCCTAATTTGGCCAAATGGATAACAAGAAAGCATCAGTCATATGGAAAGCACCCCTTGGGGGTAAAACAAACAACGCATGGCCAAGAAAGCATCAATTTCCAACTCGGTGAATATGCAATTTATCATAATTATTTTGCAATGGCTAATTTCATAGATAGGATGACAATTTTGTCAACATTCTGCTTTTGCACCTGCAACTTGGCAAACAGGAAACCAGCCCCTGTTTAAATGCATTTTGGAAGGGGACAGAACTGATCCCCAGTAATTTTGTTTGTACTATAGAGCAGAAACACCTGCCCCTGAAAAAAAATCATGTACATGCAAAATACATGGAGAGCTAGTGGATTACAGTACAGATAATAGAATAGAATAGATCAGAATAACAGAGTTGGAAGGGACCTTGGAGGTCATCTAGTCCAACCCCCTGCTCAGGCAGGAAACCCTATACCATTTCGGACAAATGGCTGTCCAGTCTCTTCTTAAAAACTTCCAGTGTTGGAGCATTCACCGCTTCTGGTGGCAAGTTGTTCCACTGGTTAATTGTTCTCACTGTCAGGAAGTTTCTCCTTAGTTCCAGGTTGCTTCTCTCCTTGCTTAGTTTCCATCCGTTGCTTCTTGTCCTGCCCTCAGGCGCTTTGGAGACTGGGCTGACCCAAATGTATCTGAAAGCCAAGGCTAGGAAGAGCACAACTAATATTTTTTTTTCACTTTAGCCTGTTAATGTGCCATGAGTTCTGTTGTTCACCTTCCCGAAAAAATAAAGAATTAAAATCTCCCAAGACCAAGATTGCTGGGAAAGATTGAGGGCAAGAGAAGAAGGGGATGACAGAGAATGAGGTGACTGGATGGAGTCACTGAAGCAGCAGGCGTGAACTTAAATGGACTCCAGAAGATGGTAGAGGACAGGAAGGCCTGGAGGAACGTTGTCCATGGGGTCGCGATAGGTCGGACACAACTTCGCAACTAACAACAACAAGACCAAGAAGGATCTTTCTACAGGGAGACATCTGGATAACTTCAGGCTAGTCATTCTCAGCCTAGAAACCCTGTCACACTCCACAACGACCCAGCCAAACCATGGGTGCATTGATGGCTTGCTGTTGGAACTGAACAAGCAAACAGTGGTTTGTAAGCACCCAGAACAAATGCAATTCTGGAAATAGAAAAAGGGAAGCGATCTAATAGATTAAGTCAGTTTTGGAAACAAGATCTTCTAATGTGGAAACCTAGAAACTGATGGAAGATTCAGATCAGGATGAAACTAGGGTTCAAGGAGGGAGGGGGCGCAGCACATGGCAAATGTTCTGTCATTATGCTGTCACAGCAACAGCTCTGCCCCTTTTGCGTATCTGCTGTGACATCTCCCACATGTTCAGAAAAGGCAGAGCTTGTGCAGTGAGTGTGCAAATGCTGTTTTTGGACAAAAATTTTCCAATCTCGCTATCCCTTCTGGAAGAATTTACTTTCTGCAATTCCAAAAGATCAGACTAGGTTTAATTTAAGCCACCAGAGAGGATATGTTTGGCTAAAAGGTTTGGAGACTCTAGTGGCTAAATGCATGGGGATGATCAAACAATCATTTAAAGCAGTGGTTCTCAACCTTTTTAATGCTGCGACCCCCCAACCGGTCGTAAGTCGAGGACTACTCAACTGGTGCAGCACCATTTGCAGAACGGGACTTTTGGCGGGCTCAACAGGGCAGAGACAGCCTGGACAATTCCTATTGGCTTTTGAAAGCCAATAGAATTAGACTCTATTCAAGAGAGTCTATTCTATTGGCTTTCAAAAGCCAATAGAATAAAAGGGAGTAGCACAGCTAAGGAAAAGGGGGGAAAAATGGCGGACTGCATTGTTTGGCGACCCCCGTGAAATGGTCGTTCGACCCCAAATGGGGTCCCGACCCACAGATTGAGAACCACTGATTTAAAGCAACTGCAATCTTTCAGTCACTGGAGATCTTCGAACAGAAGCTGTGTCTTTGCTCTCGAAAGGATTCCGATTATATATCTTCCAAGCTCCCCCTTGCAATTCTGTCACTCTTAAATGTGAAATCATCTGTTTCCAAAAGTTCTTACAGCTTTAAAACACAACTGCACCTGTCCCCTGTTCTCCTGCCTCTATTTGACATCTTGCATAACCTGCTGGCATTTTTAGAACGTGAAGGGCATTCGGTTGAATAATTCCAGTCTTGTCAGCAAGGAAATTTTGACAAACGTTGTCATGCGACTCCATCAGAGAAGGCACATCTCACGGGCTAAATTCTTTCCGCTACGGTTGTATTTTTGATAAGCAAACAAAGGCCCTACTTAACACAAGTTTGATTTACTAAGTAGAAACAGTCTCATCAATATTGTGAAAATATTCAGAAAGTTCTCATCTTTCTACTATTCACCAGATAAATCATTAGCAGAATAACAGAGTTGGAAGGTGACCTTGCAAGTCTTCTAGTTCAGGGGTGTCAAACTGCCGGCCACGGGCCGGATGCGTCACGCCAAAAACGCGCCCACCCCATTTCCGGCAATGGGGAAAAAGTTACGATACATCGCGACACATCATGTGACGTTGTGAGTTTGACACCCCTGTTCTAGTCCAACCCCCTGCTCAGGCAGGAAACCCTATACCATTTCGGACAAATGGTTGTCCAGTCTCTTCTTAAAAATTTCCAGTGTTGGAGCATTTACTGCTTCTGGAGGCAGGTTGTTCCACTGGTTAATTGTTCTAACGGTCAGGAAGTTTCTCCTTAGTTCTAGGTTGCTTCTCTTCTTGATTAGTTTCCATCTGTTGCTTCTTGTCCTGCTTTCTGGTGCTTTGGAGAATAGCTTGACTCCCTCTTCTTTGGGGCAGCCCATGTCAATGTAAAACATATTGAAAGAGGTTCCAAATGTGTGTATTTGTGTATTGTGGGAAGGACAGGAAAGAAACAAAAGGAAAATATTTGATGGTCAAATATCCATTGGTTTGCTGGTAGAGAGTGCCAGCTTTAGAACATAGAATAAGAGAGTTGGAAGGGACCTTGGGGGTCATCTAATCCAACCCCCTGCTCAGGCAGGAAACCCTATACCATTTCGGACAAATGGTTGTCCAGTCTCTTCTTAAAAATTTCCAGTGTTGGAGCATTCACCGCTTCTGGAGGCAGGTTGTTCCACTGGTTAATTGTTCTAATGGTCAGAAAGTTTCTCCTTAGTTCTAGGTTGCTTCTCTTCTTGATTAGTTTCCATCCATCGTTTCTTGTTCTGCCTTCAGGCACTTTGGAAAATAGCTTGACTCCCTCTTCTTTGGGGCAACCCCTGAGATATTGGAACACAGCTATCATGTCCCCCCTCGTCCTTCTCTTCATTAAACTAGACATACCCAATTCCAGCAACTGTTCTTCGTATGTTTTAGTCATATGTTTAAAAGATATACAGACGACCCACACAGAAAGACACCCATTTCACACACTAACATAGTTCACTATTTATTTTTTAATTTATTTCCTCCCAAAAGGAAATCTTCCTTATCGAGTAATTCACCTGTTAGGCCACAAGACAAGTTGCAAATTGACCATTCCCAAACCTGAATTAAAAAGAAAACAAGCAAAATAAACCAAATCAGCAAATTTCTTAGTTCAATGGCCCTGGTTCTCACGCAGATTTCAAATGTAACTTTTCAAATTAATTTTTGCGTACATTTCTGCTTCAGCAAATAGATTCTGAGATTTCAGTGCCTATAACCCAGCAATCACTATTGGAGGAACACTCTCCTTGTTCAGACTTCCATCTGCAGTTTGGATCTTCTTAGCATCTTGGATTGCAGTTCTCAATTTAAAAGCAAAATGGCAATCCACAATCAGGTTTTTTTTTTTCCCCCAGAAAAAACTGATATGAGATTTATAATTTGCAACATATCTGCACATTACTTTTAAATAAAACTTTCCTTCTTCTGCCCCATTAGATTTTAAAATAAGCAGCTCTGACTAGCTGGGGGCAAATCAATTTGAAGATCAAAAATGTAAATATCTATATTTACCCAACAGCAACAACTTGACGGTCCTAGAATCCTTGACTGCATCTTCCTGAAGTCTTTTCTCAAGCTCTCGTGATCGCTTCATCGATTCTTTAGACTCAGAGCTGATTCTGCTCCCCATGTTGTGGCCTTTTGTGGTGCAAACTTATTGTCCAAGGAAACTGATGTCTAATTGAAAAAAAAAATCTATATATTTCAGACAAATAATGGAGCAGGCAAGTTCCAAGAAAGCTTGGAGGTCTTCTACCAAATTCTTCTTCAGCTTGCTTGCATTGACTTTGGGACTATCCCATGGCCAAGAAGATAGGTCAGATGCCTTGTGTCATCTACTCGTTGTCACATCAGACATGTAAATGCCATTTTGAAGATTTGCCTAAATGTTTGTGTTTTTTGGCACATTTGCCTAAAAGCCAGGCAAAGCAGGAACTAACTTTGGGCATCCCATCCGGATTCTTTGTCATTGTTTCTCTGATAGGAAAATATGTTCCAAACTAAATGAATTACTTCCGATTTCTTCAGATGAATATGGGATGTTTTAGCCCAGGTGTGTCCAACCTGCAGCTCTGGACAGCTAGTAATGTGTCCCCACAAGATCGTAAACCTTTAACATTATTAGGTGCATTTACTTACATCAACTATATCACTCAGGCTGGTTGTAGGACAATGTGTCTGTTGATGGACTTGCTTGTGGAGTGCCAAGCTTCAATGAACTCACAAGCGTGGTGGGTGGTAGCGTGGCTGATGATTTTAGTGTTGCCCCAGTCGAACTGGTGTTGTTTGTTGTCAGTGTGGGTAGAGATTACAACCAGCCTAAAAACCTCTCAGAATCCAAATAGCCAAAAAGAGATGGCACTGACTCTTAACCAACCCACACAAGTCCCCCCACCAGCAATTCACCTCCTAATGACCTTAATCCAGTGGTTCTCAACCTTTTTAATGCCGCGACCCCCAACCGGTCGTAAGTTGAGGATTACTCAACCGGTCATAAGTCGAGAGCTACTCAACTGGTATAGCACCGTTTGCAGAATGGGACTTTTGGCGGGCTCAGCAGGGCAGAGACAGCCTGGACAATTCCTATTGGCTTTTGAAAGCCAATAGAATTAAACTCTATTCAAGAGAGTCTATTCTATTGGCTTTCAAAAGCCAATAGAATAAAAGGGAGTAGCACAGCTAAGGAAAAGGGGAAAAAAATGGCGGACTGCGTTGTTTGGCGACCCCCGTGAAATGGTCGTTCGACCCCAAATGGGGTCCTGACCCACAGGTTGAGAACCACTGCGCTTAATCTGATATAACATCCCCATAAGACGCATCACAAGATCCTCACGTGACACATCCACACCTCAAGCCTTTATAAAAACTGACACTGACATCCCCTAAACCAGGGGTCCCCAACCCCCAGTCCAGGCCGCAGCATGCCAGCAACCGATCCACACAAACAAGCAAAGCCCCATCCGTGGGATGCAGGCAGCACACAAAACCACGCACCCTCCTGTCCGTGGAAAAAACTTTCTCCATGGAACCGGTCCCGGGTGCCCCAAAGGTTGGGAACCTCTGCCCTAAACTCTGCTGAAGAAATTACCTAGCCTGCTAACAATATATTAAGAAACCAACCCACAAGCTCAGAGAATGAACCTTCACCCTCATTCCACACCCGAGCCACAGCTATTCACCACTATTGCAAACTACAGTAGTGGCCAAAATTGTGGAAACCATTTGGGAAAAGTGTATTTTTGAGGTTTGATGGCTAATCACACCACTTTTCTGGGGGGAGTAGCACCATAAAATTATATATCAATGGAAAGATGATTTAATCAAGACTGTAAGGCAACGTAGTTTGCTCAATTATCTGTACTGTATTCTATGAAAAGTTACAGCCAAATAACCAAAAAAAGGAAGCACAACTTTGCTTAGGTTGATCTCAGGTAGCTTTCCTTCATCTGATGGTAGCCAATGAGCGTGTGTGTTTAGAAAGCCAATCAGGTGCCATCTTGTTTTGGCCAGGAGCCAATCAGATCACACTAGGATCCAGTTATTGATGTCATTTATTGAAGCTGAGAGGAGGACATTTGTCAGTGTGAGATTTGATCACTGTCAAGTTCGCTGGGGTTTTTTGTGTGTTCTTTCATTGAGTGAGCTTGTAAAATGTCATAAAATTAAAGTAATGGTGCAAAGAGTTGACTGGTCACCCAGAAAGCGATGTAAAATAGGATTATGAAGTGAAGAAGGCTACAGTTATAAAGAAATGAGAAGGAAAATGGGTGGAAACTTAACCAAAGGTGGCATTTCTACTGTATACTTTCCCCAAAAGGTTTCCACAATTTTGGCCACTACTGTATATTACTTTCAGAACTGGCACCTCATGCCTGGGCTTGGTATTGCTTGATGCCAGTCTGCCATGAACTCTTTGGGGGGGGGGAGGAAGCTGAATGAGAGGGGGGAAGGTTCAATATTCACCATACCTTCTGGAGACACAATGTCAAAGTCAAATGGCTCAGGATGGCCTGCTGGCCAGGCCAGAGTTGGGGAGACCGTTCCCAAAACACCACATTTGAATATAGTTGGACAATGGGAAACCAGCAGGGGGAAAGTGCCACAGGGGTGTGGGGTGGGGTGGGGCAGTTACACTTGGAGATTTTGGCATGAGAATTTCGGTTCTGGCTTTGCTCTACTGTTTCCCACATAATAATAATAATAATAATAATAATAATAATAATAATAATAATAATAATAATAATAATAATAATAATAATAATAATAATAACAACAACAACAACAACAATAACAACAACAACAACAACAACAACAACAATAAAGTTGGAAGGGACGTTGGAGGTCATCTAGTCCAACCCCCTGCTCAGGCAGGAAACCCTATACCATTTCAGACAAATGTTTGTCCAATCTCTTCTTAAAAACTTGCAGTGTTGGAGCATGTTCCACTGGTTAATTGTTCTAACTGTCTCCTTAGTTCTAGGTTGCTTCTCTCCTTGCTTAGTCTCCATCCATTGCTTCTTGTCCTGCCTTCAGGCGCTTTGGAGAACAGCTTGACTCCCTCTTCTTTGGGGCAGCCCCTGAGATATTAGAACACTGCTTTCATGCCCCCCCTCCTTCTCTTCATTAAACTAGACAGACCCAATTCCAGCAACTGTTCTTCATATGTTTTAGCCTCCAATCCCCTAATCATCTTTGTTGCTCTTCTCTGCACTCTTTCTAGAGTCTCAACATCTTTTTTACATCGTGGTGACCAAAACTGGATGCAGTATTCCAAGTGTGGCCTTATTTGACCTTTAGTAAACTATACCTTTCTCACTAAATGGAATCAAGGATGGTTCCGGTTGAGGCAATCAATTATATAGTTGATATGCAAGCAAAGGCAGTTCCTCTTCATTCAACATGGCCCAGGCAAGTCAAAAAGTTGGCCACCCATGATTTAGGCATTGATTCAACCGAAAGCCGTGGAAGACACGGTCATCTGAAACCAGACTTGGAAGTTGTCTGCATGTGCTTATATCCCCTTTGAATCTTTTCTCCTCTTTGCTCTTCTTTTGATCACCCTGACCTGGACAGATTGTTGATATGTTTGGTTGCATGACTTTCACTATTACCCTCCCTAAATTTAATTGTTATAATAATAATAATAATAATAATAATAATAATAATAATAATAATAATACTGCTTCCATCCTGCGACGATATCTGTAATACCATCAAACATCCACATCTGCCTATCCCAGGTCCTGGGTAAGGACTCGATAGGTAGACAAAATGCCAAATCCAGTCTGAACATCTGGCTGACCGTGCGATGATCGATAATAATAATAATAAACCTTTAAGTGAGATTGGGATGGAACACCTAGCTGAAAAGGAGGACAGAGCAAGGGCAAAGTTGCTGGTAGGGACACATACAGTAACCCAAAACCAGCGGTGTGTTAATCACCCTGTTGTGAATACCTTCCACAAATGCCTGCTTTATATAGAACACACACACACATACACACACATACACTAAAAAGCCTCCAGTGTATTTCTGTGTCCATTGCCACCTTGGTTACTGAGTAGATCTCCATTCCAAAAACTAACACTTTCCCACTCGCGTTGTGACAATGCCAGTCTCCTTTAATGCTGATGACATTTTAATAACATGCTTTGGATGGACTTTTTAAAAAGGTTGACCAAGATTTGGGCTTGAAATTGTGTTGCTGGATCCAATCTGGGACCCAAGATTTAGTCTTTTGAGCTTTTGGATTCATTCTATAGAATAGAATAGAATAGAATAGAATAGAATAGAATAGAATAGAATAGAATAGAATAGAATAGAATAGAATTACAGAATACAACAGAACAGGAATTACAGAATAGAATTACAGAATAGAATAGAATAGAATAGAATAGAATAGAATAGAATAGAATAGAATAGAATAGAATTACAGAATATAGAATAGAATAGAATAGAATTACAGAAAATAGAATAGAATAGAATAGAATAGAATAGAATTACAGAATACAACAGAAAAAGAATTACAGAATAGAATAGAATAGAATAGAATTACAGAATATAGAATAGAATAGAATAGAATTACAGAAAATAGAATAGAATAGAATAGAATAGAATAGAATAGAATAGAATAGAATAGAATAGAATAACAGAGTTGGAAGGGATCTTGGAGGTCTTCTAGTCCAACCCCCTGCTCAGGGAGGAAACCCTATACCATTTCAGACAAATGGTTGTCCAGTCTCTTCTTAAAAACTTCTAGTGTTGGAGAATTCACAACTTCTGGAGGCAAGTTGTTCCACTGCTTAATTAGAACAATCATGGAGAAGGGAAGATTTAACCAGATGCTTTGGGTAGGAAAAATCAGATTCGACTTTGCTATGCTGTAACCACTTGGCTTTAGTAAAGTGTTCTTTCATTAGTGATGGAGTCGAGAGTTTTTCTTGGGTTGGTTGACAGATAGGCTTGTTGTTCTATAGAAATTCTCACTCATCCAGGTTATGGTTATCCCAAAAGTGCTTTTCAAAAGGTACAGTAACTGGACTTTCTTTCTCTTGAAGATATTTCCCTTCTCATCCAAGAAGCTTCTTCAGTTCTAGGCTTACAGATAGTCTTGCAAGACACAACAGTGATTCTCAAGCTTGGCAAGCTTAAGGTGGGTGGACTTCAACTCCCAGAATTCCACAGCCAGCTATGGGCATTTAATTCTGGGAACTGAAGTGCACCTGTCTTAAAGGTTGAGAAACATTAGTCTAGAGCAAAAGTGGAAAGCTGGCTGGGGGGGGGATTCTAGGAGTTGAAGTCCACCTGTCTTAAAACATCCCTGAGGTAACTGTTGCTCCTTTCTTTGGTGACTTTGAAGAGCAGATCAAATGGGACTTGGACAGACATTGTAAGTCAATTTTGGAAGCCACATTTGGAATCAAAATGTATTCAAGGTGGACCGTGATTAATATGTATATGTATTTATATGTGGGTGTAGGTATGTACATGTGTATGTGTATATTATGTCTATATGTGTGTTATGTATGTGTATACTTTTGAGAGCAGGCAACAGAAATTCGTTTTTAATGTGTGCCAATGTGCCCACAGTACTAAATGATAATAAAGCTAATCTAAATATGAACTATAGGCTTGTTGCTGCCTAAAGAAGCTTCATATCATGTATCCTCGTATTTCAAAGAGAAAAAAAAAACGAAGCATTAGAGACAATCCCTCTGAGATACCCATCAGTGGCAGTTAACACCTACCATATAATCAACATTTTATTAAGTTACTCTTAAGAGAAAAAAAATAAACGTGTCGGAATGCATGAGGATGTTTCACTGCTGCTGTCCACTAGAGGGCGCTGACATTGTTGGGAATGGGAGAATTCGCACAATAGGGAACAACTTTGCACCAACTCTAGATAGCTGTGAGATTTATAATAATCTAAATGCTTTTTTGCTTCATGAAGAAGAAATGGAGAAATGGTTTCTCCAGATAAGGAAAAAAAAAAAGAATGAAGAGAATTTTTTATTTTGTTTTTCCTGTTGGTTTGAATCCTGAAATTTATTAGAAGGGATTCATTAGAATTGAGTTAGTGAGGATCTTTGTATAGTGAAAGTTTCAATTTCAATTCAGAATAGAGCTGGAAGGGACCTTGGAGGTCTTCTAGTCCAACCCCCTGCTCAAGCAGGAGACCCTGTACCATCTCAGACAAGTGACTGTCCAGTCTCTTCTTTAAAAACCTCCAGTGATGGAGCACCCACAACTTCTGGTGGCAAGCTGTTCTACTGGTTAATTGTCCTCACAATGTTAGGAAGTTTTTTTTTAGTTCCAGGTTGCTTCTCTCCTTGATTAGTTTCTTTCCAAGACATTGTGTTTTGTCCTTGGTTGCTTTGGAGAATATGTTGACTCCCTCTTCTTTATGGTAGCCCCTCAAATGGAAGACTACTATCATGTCATCCCTACTCCTTCTTTTCTCTAGACTAGCCATACCCAATTCCTACAACTGTTCTTCATATGTTTGAGTCTCCAGGTCTTTAATCACCTTAAGTTGCTCTTCCTTGCATTTTTTTCTCAAAGTCTCAACATTTATTTATTTATTTTTCTGGTAAGGTGGTGACCAAAACTGGATGCACTATTCCAGGTGCGGTCTTACTAAGCTCGCTAAGTCAAATCAAGTTGTTCAAACCAAATTGAAAATTTTAAACTTATTGAGTTTATTTTATATTTGGTTAAGCATTGTACCTTAAATTCCATTACGGGAAGGTAACAGATTTGAGGCAGAAACAGGGGAATAAAACCAATAAAAGAAAGATACACTTAAAAATATAATGCAGCGGTTCAGTTATCTGGGAACATTTTGACTGATCTCAAAATAATAATAATAAAGGGACCTTGGAAGGGACCTTGGAGGTCATCTAGTCCAACCCCTTGCTCAGGCAGGAAACCCTATACCATTTCGGACAAATGGCTGTCCAGTCTCTTCTTAAAAACTTCCAGTGTTGGAGGATTCACAACTTCTGGAGGCAGATTGTTCCACTGGTTAATTGTTCTCACTGTCAGGAAGTTTCTCCTTAGTTCTAGGTTGCTTCTCTCCTTGCTTCTCTAAGCACGGCTGAACCTTCTTAATGCTTGTTTGAAAGACTGTCAGGAATTTATAGCCAAACAAAGAAAATGGCAAATCCATATCAAACTTTTAAAAATGATTAAAATTACTATTACAAAATTAAAAAAAAACTAATGCAAACTGAAAAAAAAAGAATAAAAAGAAAAAGTGGGAGGTGCAGAAAAAGAAATGAAGAGCGGAATAAAAGAAAGGAAAATATAGAAAAGAAATAAAAAAAAATAGAATATAGTAAAGAAAAACAGATATATATGGAAAGGACTTCCTCTTCATCACTGCAAGTATAAACGATTTTAGTAACTTAACTCCTTCTCTTAAAATACAACAATTGATCCTTTTTCCCATACCCCATCTCTGATCTATAAACAAATCCATAAAGCCTTGTCATTTCAGCTCTAATGTCAGCAAAGATCCATTAAGGATTACCAGAGATAACATATCTGTCGTAACTTTGATCAAATAAGCCAACTTTATATTCATTCCCTTTACTTCTAACCATTTTGGTCTTTAGTCCCTTCAAATAATGTCCTCAGACTTGATTTCTTTACATTTTTTTTTCTTTGTCCCTTCTTACAAAATTCTTCACCGTTTTAACGAGCCTCTTTTGTAAACATAGGAAGATTATCCAGGTCACTCCCTTGATTTGTTATTTGTATATCCTTTGTAATTATTAAGACATCCACTTTTGTATGTCTAATGTATTTGTTTTGTATCTGTTCCCCTGATAAACTTGTAGTCTGTCATGGTGAAATTCACTTTCAAATCAGTTTTAATCTTGTCAGGGAAAACCTGTTTTTTCATTTTCTGATAATGCTTTGCTTCTTCTTTCGTCTCATATTCTGATTTAATCTGAAGATGAGTCACCTGAAATGTTGACTACGGCCTTGCCCATTGAACTGCGCTGGATTCTTGGATTCCAGCTTCTAACAAATTGTTTTCTGAAATTCCTGTCTTGCAGGCTAATTTAATCTTTATATCTGGAAGCCACTCGGTTGGGAAAAGCTGGGAGAATAATTAAAAGCTGCAACTCATCGCGTCAAATGTGCCCTTGGCCATTTGCATCCTGGCATCCGTAAGCATTTTCAAGAACCTGAACAGAAGCAGCTGCACTATCAGATTTGAGGTGTGCCAGAACAGCTTTCCATGTTCGACAGCATTCATCAAATTTTACAGTTTTTTGGGCAATCTCTTCCATTGATAAAGCCTTTAGGTTTGCACCAAATCTTTGGTTTATTTATTTATTTATTTATTTATGAGACTTATATACCGCTTTTAAGTGCAAGCACTCTCTAAGCGGTGTACACCAGTAAGCAATGTATATATATATATATATATATATATATATATATATATATATATATATATATATATATATTTACATTGCCCCCAACAATCTGGGTCCTCATTTTACCTACCCCGATAGGATGGAAGGCTGAGTCAACCTTGAGCCGGTGAGATTTGAACCGCTGACCTGCTGAACACAGTCAGATAAAGTGACCTGCAGTACTGTACTCTAACAGCTGCGTCACCAATTGGTTGTTGGTCTTACTTTATTTATATTTATTTAAAATATTGATATGGCCACCCTTTTTAAAACACAATTCTGGCTGGCTCACAACAATGGCAGAACCCAAAAGTATAAAAAAAATCCTAAACTTCAAACTATAAAAGCCATAAAACCCAACCAAAACCATCATCTCCCTGGGTTGCCCCAACAATTGACCCCAAATGTTCTCATTCTATCCAGCACCTGGGCACAAATCCAGGTCTGGATGACTTTCTGAAAGGCTAAAAGGGAAGGAACTGCAGGATATGACCTGGCTGAGCCTGAGGGCAGGGTCAAATGCATTATCAGCCTGGAATCTCTACACCGTCCACCCCAAGGACTGAGGTCCAGCCTCTCTTGAAGTCCATTGACTCGTATCTGGTACCAATTTTCTTTGGTCGTTCTTCTCCTTCTTCTTGTGCCATATCCATTATCGGACGTTGGTGATCCTGTTGGCAATCCCGTTTTTATCAGCAGCCGCACGAAAAAGGGCTGCTGAGTTTTGTCCAAACCAGTCCCTTAGATTTTGAAGCCACAATGTTCTTCTTCTGCCTGGACCTTGTTTGCCTTCCATCTTTCCCTGGAGGATTAAATGGAGTATGCCGTATTTTTCTGGGCGTCTCATCACATGTCCGAAATATTCTAATTTTCATTTTTTAATTGTTTTGATGATTTCCCTTGGCTTTCCCAGGTGGCTTATCCCCTCCTCATTTCTGATCTTGTCAGCCCAGCTTATACGTAACAGCCACCTGTAAATCCACATTTCAAATGCTTCTAGTCTCTTCAGATGGCCTCTGTCAGAGACCCACTCTCCACTCCATAGAGCAGGATAGGAAAAATATAACACCTGACAAGCCTAATTTTCGATCTTTGATCATTAGCAGATCAAATTCTTGTGTATAGGTAGCATGAAATAAATGTAGAGTACTTTGAACTCTGTCCTGGCTCCTGATTTCTTGCACCTGATAGGAACATATCTTGCACCTGTTGGGAACAAATAATTGAAAGGAATATGTTCCCTAATGTAGAGACAGGTGCAGAAAAGGCTGCTTCTAATTTACACAAAGTTAATTAGGGATTTTAGGGAAGGGATCTGGAACGTGACTGCCCTATCTGATCTGGTAGGATGGGCAGATAGCCTCAAGGAGAAGTGGAACCACATATAACCTGGCCCCTTGCCATGTAGGATAATAACCAATGCTTTCTCTTCTTATCTGGCTGTCCCAGAACACACACACACACACACACACACACACACACACACACACACATCACAAAATATATATCACATATCACAAAAAAGATGGTGAAAGTTTGGAAAAAAATTCAGAGAAGAGCAACTAAGGTGATCCAAGGTCTGGAGACTAAAACATACGAAGAACGGCTGCGGGATTTGGGTCTGGCTAGTCTAAGGAAAAGACGAAACAGGGGTGACGTGATAGCATTATTTGAGGGGCTGCCACAAAGAAGAGGGGGTCACATTATTCAACAAAGCATCAGAGGGCAGGACAAGAAACTGTCCGATTGGAAACTGATCAAAGAGAGAAGCAACCTGGAATTAAGGAGAAACTTCCTGACAGTGAGGACAATTAACCAGTGGAACAGCTTGCCACCAGAAATTGTGGACGCTCCATCACTGGAGATTTTCAAGAAGAGGCTAGACAGTCACTTGTCCGAGATGGTATAGGTCCTCCTGCTTGAGCAGGGGGCTGGGCTAGAAGACCTCCAAGGTCCCTTCCAGCTCTATTCTATTCTATATTTTATCATGTCAGGGTTGCGTAAAAAGGCCAGCCCTGTTTCAGCTTCTTTGGAGGTAACATTTCCTGACATTTGACAAGTGAACTCCACCGTGCAGTTCATCCTAATGTGTCACCACAGACGTCTGCGGATTTAGATTTAAATTAGATTTCTAGATAATGATATAAATTATCCCTGCACTTTCCCTTGCAACCCACATTGCTAAACAGGAAAGTTGCCAAGCCTACTGTTGCAGGCAAAGGCTACCCCAGAAGTCAATAGACACGAAGACCGTAGCTACATTACAAATGCAGAGAAGCTCATTCAGACTTTGATTTAGGTCAGAATGAAGTGAGATTTCCAGGAACCATGAGGTAGTTTCCCAGAATGACTTTTGAAGTCACAATTCAGAAGCAGTTCTCTTTTTTTTTTGCTTCAGAAATAAGCCCAAAGCACTAAATTTAGCCACCTCAGCAAAACTAGTTTCAGTGAGAATGGAACTGGAAGGGACCTTGGAGGTCATCTAGTCCAGGGCTTTTCAACCTTTTCACCCATTGTACCACTTTTAGGATATGGCAATATCCGAGGACCACCAGCTGCCTAGCAAGGTGTCAAAAACATGATGACCCCCCCCCCAAAAAAAAGAAAGAAAAAAGAAAAAACGAAAAAGTGAGTAGTACAGATAGTCCTCGACTTACAACAGTTCACTTAGTGACTATTCGAAGTTACAATGGCACTGAAAAAAGTGCCCCCCAAGCCACAGCCGAGCATGACACCTGCCTGCCCGCCTTGTGGCGCTCTTCCTCCTGTTCAAGGTTTTCATTGTTGTGAGCATTTCTGTTGAGGATTGGCAGTGGGGATGGGGTAGGGGGTGTTTGGTTTTTATTCCCTCCGTCTGCTGGGTGGTTGGAGCAGGTTTTGGTCACTTCACATGACCCTGGGACACTGGGACCGTCATAAATATGAATCAGTTGCCAAGGGTCTGAATGTAAATCACAAGACCCTGGAGATGCTGGAACATTCCAGCTGATCAGCGCTTCTTCTGGGCTCAGCAGAAGTGCCAGGATCAGTGCTGCTTTCCAGCTGATTGGTGCTTCTTCAGGGCTCAGCAGAAGCACCAGGATCAGCGCAGAGCTCCAGCTGGAGCCTGGCGCTGATCCTGGCACTTCCACTGAGCCCTGACAGTCCCGAAGAAGCGCCCATCAGCTGGAAAGCAGCACTGATCCTGGCGCTTCCGCTGAGCCTTGACAGCCCTGCAGTTCCAGCCATCTCTCGCTCAGGTTGTGCGGTGCTGCCACCGGTTCAGCTCATTCCCCTCCCCCACTACCACTTTTCTAGGATGGTCGCATACCACCTGCCAGGTGCCAATGTACCACAGGTGGTACCCGTACCACTGGTTGAAAAGCCCTGTTTTAGTCCAACCGCCTGCTCAAGCAGGAGACCCTATACCATTTCAGTCAAGTGGCTGTCCAGTCTCTTCTTAAAAACCTCCAGTGATGGAGCCCCCACGATGTCTGAAGGCAAGCTGTTCCACTGTTAGGATATTTCTCCTTAATTCCAAGTTGCTTCTCTCCTTGATTAGTTTCCATTCAGTGTTTCTTGTCCTGGTTTCTGGAGCTTTGGAAAATAGGTTGAGCTCCTCTTCTTTGTGGCAGCCCCTCAAATACTGAAATACCAGGGGAGGAGAGTGGTGAAGGAAAGAGAAGAGGAGAGGAAGAAGAGGGAAGTAAAGAAAAGAAGAAAGGGAGAAAGAAGGTCGAGAAGAAGGAGTGTGGATACAGTGAAAGGGGAAATGGGCGAGCAACACCAAAAGTCACGTGTATGTATTTATTTCATTTTATTAAAAGTATCTTATATATGAATGTAAAAAGAATGTATGTTAACATCTGATAAATATCGCAGGATATGTATGGGGGGGGGAGTTTGGAAAAATGAAAAATTATTATTAAAAAAAATACTGAAATACTGCTATCATGTCACCCTTAGTCCTTCTTTTCTCTAGACTAGCCATACCCAATTCCTGCAATTGGTCTTCATTTTTTTTTTAGTTTTCAGGTCTTTAATCGTCTTAAGTTGCTCTTCTCTGCACTTCTAAAGTCTCAACATCTTTTTTTGTAATGTAGTGACCCAAACTGGATGCAATATAGCAGTCTTCCAATATCTCAGGGGCTGCCCCCAAGAAGAGGGAGTCAAGCTATTTTCCAAAGCATCTGAAGGCAGGACAAGAAGCAATGGATGGAAACTCATCAAGGAGAGAAGCAACCTAGAACTAAGGAGAAACTTCCTGACAGTGAGAACAATTAACCAGTGGAACAACCTGCCTCCAGAAGCTGTGAATGCTCCAACACTGGAAGTTTTTAAGAAGATATTGGACAACCATTTGTTTGAAATGGTATAGGGTTTCCTGCCTGAGCATTCTGTGCCAACTGCAGAAGCTAGGTTATCTCTAAGAACACCCCACGTAGAATTTTAATAGATAAGAAGGAAAGAAGTCAGCGTCTTCAGCATCTGCTGGTCCAGATAATGTCTAATGAAGATAGACTAACGCTGTCCTGGTCACTTGTTGGTGTATTAAAAGCTGTACAGCCTCTGTTCTTCCAGTGAAAATATGACCCTATACATGGAAGGAATTAGGTTTTTTTAATGCTGACAGCAATTTCATCTATATCATCACAGACTCTGATATAGCAGAAAAAAAAGATCCAAAACGTGATTTGTTATTAAGGGCTGATTTGATCTAGTCATTGTCAAGTCGTTGAGACCACATGGCACATTCTGTTAAGTCTCCAGTCCAAGGTACTGAACTGTAGCTTGATCTCTTTCAGTTGGTTGGCCACTATGTCAGAGATCCCCAACCTTTTGGGCACCAGGGACCAGTTGCGTGGAGAGAAGTTTTTCCATGGACTGGAAGGGGTGTGGTTTCATGTGCTGCCTGCATCCTGTGGATGGGGCTTTGCTTGTTTGTGCGGACTGATGTCGGTCCATGGACTTGGGGTTGGGGACCCCTGTACTATTTATTTATTTATTTATTTATTTATTTATTTATGAGACTTATATACCGCTTTAAGTGCAAGCACTTTCTAAGCGGTGTACACCAGTAAGCAATGTATATATATATATATATATATATATATATATATATATATATATATGTAGGTCTTTGGTTGTTCGGGTTTTCTCCCACGTAAACGAAGTCCCATTCGTCATCTTCTGGCTGGTGCTTTCAGCTTCGTGCTTTGAGCAGCATTGCTGCTCAAAGCACGAAGCTGAAAGCACCAGCCTGAAGATGACGAATGGGACTTCGTCGAAACGTCGCCAAGACACTTCCAATTTTACGTGGGAGAAAACCCGAACAACCAAAGACCTACATACAAATACCCGCGAAAACCTCAGAAAACATATATATATATATATATATATATATATATATATATATATATATATATATATATATATATATATATATATATGTGTGTTTTCTGAGGTTTTCGCGGGTATTTGTATGTAGGTCTTTGGTTGTTCGGGTTTTCTCCCACGTAAAATTGGAAGTGTCTTGGCGACGTTTCGACGAAGTCCCATTCGTCATCTTCAGGCTGGTGCTTTCAGCTTCGTGCCTCGAGCAGCAGTGTGTGGTCTTGGCTGTTTCTTCCTTTTAACTGCCAGTGGAGGTATGAACTGATTGGGTGGGAGCTTGGCTGTGTTCTGATTGGGTGGAGGTGTGTTCTGATTGGTTAGGGGCTTGGCTGTGCTCTGATTGGCTGGGGGGTTGGCTGTGCTCTGATTGGCTGGGGGGTTGGCTGTGCTCTGATTGGCTGGGGGAGTGTTCTGTTTGGTTGTGCTCAGGTTAGTCTGAGTTGCAGAGGGATTCAAGATTTTGGGCTGCCCTGCCATTCCTTGGCTTCGTGTTCGTGGTCGTGCTTCCTCTTCATGGAGGGTGTCAGTTTGCTTCATGTATGGATTGGGGGGGTTTAAAGTGGCTAATGATGCAGCTGTGGTCTGGCTTCTGGTTTGTGGTCGTGCCTCATAGTCAGTGTGGCTTTGGGTTTGTTTTTTGCGTGGATGTTTGGTGGTGACATCCTGTGTGGTTTTTGTGAGTGTGGGTCTGGTATCATTTTTTGTGTTAGGGAGTCGTTTGTCAATGAGGGCGGGTTTCCAAATGGCTGGTAGGCGGGAGGTATCATCTCGCTTGTTCATGCTGTGTGGGCGTTTTTCTATCTCGATGGCTTCTCTGATTATTCTGTTATTAAAATGTTCACTTTTGGCAATGGTTCTGGTATTTTTAAAGTCAATTTCATGTCCCGTAGCTTTAAGGTGTTGGACCAGGGAAGATGTTGGTTCCTCTTTTTTGACTGAGTTCTTATGTTCTTCAATGCGTGCACTTATTCTTCTGTTGGTTTGTCCGATGTATGTGGTGGGACAAGTGGTGCATGGGATTTCGTATACTCCTTGATTTTCTAATTCAATTTTATCTTTGGGGTTTCTAAGGATGGTGGATATTTTTCTGTTTGTGCAGAATGCTGTTTTGATGTTGTGTTTATGGAGGATCTTACTGATTCTGTCTGTGATGCCTTTTATGTATGGGAGGATGGCTTTGCCGTTTTCTTGTTCTTTGTCTTGGATTTTAGTGGGGGTTTCTTTTTGGATTAGGTTTGTAATCTTATTTCTATGGAATCCATTGGATGTTAGTACATTGGTGAGAGTGTGTAGTTCGGGTTTTAGGTGTTGTTCGTCAGCTAAGCGTTTTGTTCTGGAGATGAGTGTCTTGGCTACAGAGTTGATCTGTGCTGGGTGGTGGTGTGAGAGAGCGTGCAGATAGCGGTTTGTGTGTGTTTTCTTCTGGTAGATGGTGTGTCCTAGGGAGCCATTGGATTTCTTGTAGACTAAGACATCCAGGAAGGGAAGTTGGTTGTTAGTTTCTGTTTCCATGGTGAACTGTATTTTGGGGTGTAGGCTGTTGAGGTGTGTGAGGAAGTTGTCCAGTTTTTCTTTCCCATGTGGCCAGATTATGAAGGTGTCGTCTACGTATCTGAGCCAGAGTTTGGGTTTGTGATCAGATTTTTCTAGAGCTTGGGTTTCAAAGTGTTCCATGTAGAGGTTGGCAATGACAGGTGAGAGGGGTGATCCAAAGGATTCAACTTTGCAGTCGCTCCCAAACACATCCCCACTGAAACCATTATATGTGGAGTTGAAACCAGCCTGACTAAAATCAACCCCGACGACGCCAACAGAATCAGACTCGAAATCACCAACATCCTCTGCACCAGCAAGCCACCCAAAAGCAACTTACCCAAAGAGGAACAGACAGCACTACGTAACCTTAAAGAAGACACCAGCATAATAATCCTACCAGCAGACAAGGGCAACGCCACGGTGGTTATGAACACATCTGACTACCAAACCAAATTAACCAACCTACTCCAAGACTCCACATACAAACCCCTAAATACAGATCCCACCACCTACCTGGAAAAAACCACCAGATCCAAAATAAAAGCCTCCCCCATTAGCGAAGAGATCCAGCAAAGAATCATTCCCAGAGAGAAATCATCCAGATGCCCCAAACTCTATGGTCTCCCCAAGATACACAAGGAAGGAACCCCACTCAGACCTATAGTCAGCTCCATAGGCTCACCTCTACAAAACCTAGCCAAATTTCTCGCCAAACAACTACAGCCCTATGCAGAATCCATCACCTCACACGTAAAAAACTCATTCCAGTTTATAGAGATCATAAAGAAACAAAACTTACAGCCCAGTGACCTACTAGTGAGCTTCGATGTCATATCCCTCTTCACCCAAGTGCCTATCAAAGAAGCCTTGACAGCTATCCAAAACAAATATAACCCCCCCAAACACATCTTAGATCTGACCAACCACTGCCTATCCAACACATACTTCATCTATAATGGACAAAAATACAAACAAACAGAAGGAGCACCCATGGGATCACCCCTCTCACCTGTCATTGCCAACCTCTACATGGAACACTTTGAAACCCAAGCTCTAGAAAAATCTGATCACAAACCCAAACTCTGGCTCAGATACGTAGACGACACCTTCATAATCTGGCCACATGGGAAAGAAAAACTGGACAACTTCCTCACACACCTCAACAGCCTACACCCCAAAATACAGTTCACCATGGAAACAGAAACTAACAACCAACTTCCCTTCCTGGATGTCTTAGTCTACAAGAAATCCAATGGCTCCCTAGGACACACCATCTACCAGAAGAAAACACACACAAACCGCTATCTGCACGCTCTCTCACACCACCACCCAGCACAGATCAACTCTGTAGCCAAGACACTCATCTCCAGAACAAAACGCTTAGCTGACGAACAACACCTAAAACCCGAACTACACACTCTCACCAATGTACTAACATCCAATGGATTCCATAGAAATAAGATTACAAACCTAATCCAAAAAGAAACCCCCACTAAAATCCAAGACAAAGAACAAGAAAACGGCAAAGCCATCCTCCCATACATAAAAGGCATCACAGACAGAATCAGTAAGATCCTCCATAAACACAACATCAAAACAGCATTCTGCACAAACAGAAAAATATCCACCATCCTTAGAAACCCCAAAGATAAAATTGAATTAGAAAATCAAGGAGTATACGAAATCCCATGCACCACTTGTCCCACCACATACATCGGACAAACCAACAGAAGAATAAGTGCACGCATTGAAGAACATAAGAACTCAGTCAAAAAAGAGGAACCAACATCTTCCCTGGTCCAACACCTTAAAGCTACGGGACATGAAATTGACTTTAAAAATACCAGAACCATTGCCAAAAGTGAACATTTTAATAACAGAATAATCAGAGAAGCCATCGAGATAGAAAAACGCCCACACAGCATGAACAAGCGAGATGATACCTCCCGCCTACCAGCCATTTGGAAACCCGCCCTCATTGACAAACGACTCCCTAACACAAAAAATGATACCAGACCCACACTCACAAAAACCACACAGGATGTCACCACCAAACATCCACGCAAAAAACAAACCCAAAGCCACACTGACTATGAGGCACGACCACAAACCAGAAGCCAGACCACAGCTGCATCATTAGCCACTTTAAACCCCCCCAATCCATACATGAAGCAAACTGACACCCTCCATGAAGAGGAAGCACGACCACGAACACGAAGCCAAGGAATGGCAGGGCAGCCCAAAATCTTGAATCCCTCTGCAACTCAGACTAACCTGAGCACAACCAAACAGAACACTCCCCCAGCCAATCAGAGCACAGCCAACCCCCCAGCCAATCAGAGCACAGCCAACCCCCCAGCCAATCAGAGCACAGCCAAGCCCCTAACCAATCAGAACACACCTCCACCCAATCAGAACACAGCCAAGCTCCCACCCAATCAGTTCATACCTCCACTGGCAGTTAAAAGGAAGAAACAGCCAAGACCACACACTGCTGCTCGAGGCACGAAGCTGAAAGCACCAGCCTGAAGATGACGAATGGGACTTCGTCGAAACGTCGCCAAGACACTTCCAATTTTACGTGGGAGAAAACCCGAACAACCAAAGACCTACATATATATATATATATATATATATATATATATATATATATTTACATTGCCCCCAACAATCTGGGTCCTCATTTTACCTACCCCGGAAGGATCATTGTACAGATTTCTCTGTGTGGTGACTTTGGTTGACCTTGACTGATTCTTCTGTTGCTTTCCATATTTCAGTGGGTACAATTCCTATAGCATTTCCATTTCCCAATGAATAGCCTGTTGAGCTAGCTTCACCTTCTAGAACAGTGATGGCGAACCTTTTAGAGACCAAGTGCCCAAACTGCAACCCAAAACCCACTTATGCATCGTCAGGTGCCGGGTGGGTGTGGCCCATTGGGTGGGTGTAGCCCATTGGGTGGGTGTGGCCCATTGGGTGGGTGTGGCCCATTGGGTGGGCATGGCTGTGGTGGTAACGGCAGACTGGGTGGGACTAAAAAGTTCAATCAATCAATTCCAACTTTGCAAGATCTTTTTCCCCCCGTGAGAAGTTGAAATTGACTGATTGATTGAACCTTTTTTTTTTTTTTTGCACATGGTGGTGGAGGCCTAAAGGACAAAGGTTTTATAAAACCCAGCTGAAGGCCTAAGACTGGGGTGATGCTTTGCGTGCCCACAGAGAGGGCTCTGAGTACTGCCTCTGGCGCCCGTGTCATAGGTTCACCACCACTGCTCTAGAACTTCTAGTACTAGATGTCTTCTAAGGGAATATCTTCTAAGGTATCTTAGATGTTGACATCAGTATATTCCTTTCATCTCCCTTTGATCTTTCTTGAAGAATTACTATCAGTTGATTGCATTCCTTGTTTGAGGCTGGAACCACCTCCTTTGCTTAGACATCTTTTTGCAATGTTTGTTTCCATCTTCAATGTCTTTACAGGCAGAACAGAATAAATTAGAATGGAATGGAACGGAACGGAATAGAACAGAACCTACAAAACTACTCTCACTACAGCCATTTTTCTTCATTTTTTGGCTTGCCACAGCTATGGGCGGAGGGAAAATTCATTCTTCTAGTTCGGTCATAACAATAACTTTCTCATGGGAACCAAAGCCAAATTGCTCAAGTATGTGGCGAGCTAGAACTAAGAGTGCCTGCCAAAGGTGTTAACTGGAGAATGTGATTTATTACATATTTAGTGGGTGGGAAGTTTAACTTTTACTTTGTAACCGTTTTGGGAAGGAGGCGTCCAATCTTGGTTTCAGCTATGTTTGTGCTGATATTATATCACCATTAAAATTGTTCTTTGAGGAGAGCAATTGCCTCAGATTCTGATTTCTACTGGTCTCATCTATTGGAACCATGACAGATGGGCTTTCTTCTTTAGCTTAACTTGTATCTTGTGCATAAACAGTTCATGATCTGTTCCCTAATTTAACAGCTGGCCAGATCTTCTCCATCTCCTTTTAACAATAATAACAAGGTTTGATCAAAGAGGACGATATAAAAGAAAGGATTTTAATTGAAATTTGTGCAATGTTAAAAGAAAAGGGAAATGATGTTCTGCCACGAGTTATTCAGACTAACTATAACTTTTACATTAACTTAACAAAATGCACAAAGGGAGTTTCTTTTTTTGGTGTGTATAGTGTAGCAGGCGGAGGCCTGATTATGGAAACCTATCTGGAATTGTTGGAACCTGCCAACAAAAGTGTGTATAGTCGAGGCCATGGTTTTCCCAGTTGCAATGTATGGCTGTGAAAGTTGGACCATAAGAAAGGCCGAGCGCCAAAAAATGGAGGCCTTTGAACTCTGGTGCTGGAGAAGACTCCTGCGAGTCCCCTGGACTGCAAGACTATCTAACCGGTCAGTCCTAGAGGAGATCAACCCTGACTGCTCTTTAGAAGGCCAGATCCTGAAGTTGAAACTCAAATACTTTGGCCACATAATGAGAAGGAAGGATTCACTGGAGAAGGGCCTGATGCTGGGAAAGATGGAGGGCAAGAGAAGAAGGGGACGACAGAGAATGAGGTGGCTGGATGGAGTCACTGAAGCAGTAGGTGTGAACTTAAATGGACTCCAGAAGATGGTAGAGGACAGGAAGGCCTGGAGGAACATTGTCCATGGGGTCGCGATGGGTCGGACATGACTTCGCAATTAACAACAACAATAACAAATCTGGAATAAAAAGAAACCCAGAATAAGATATAAATATTAAATTTGATTATAGTAATGTGGTAAAGGTTTCATAGCGATCCGGATTGATTTGGATTTGGAATTTGTTAAAATGGCTTTATATGTTTTTAATATTAGAGATGGTACAATGAGAAAAGGACTGAAATATGGGAAAAGATGGAATTAATTATTGGAGATTTGGAGACACAGTGAAAAACAATAGAAAATTGGTGAGAAAGAGAAGAATTTATTTTTGGAGTTAATAATGCTTAAATAATATATATATATATAAAAAACAAAACACTTGGGGCACCTGAATAGTAAATGAATATGTCAGTTTAAGATTAAATATTTGCAAAATTAAGAAAGCATAATACAGGATCTTTGGGATGGATAATGAGTTTGTAAACTTTTATTGATTAATTAAATGTATATGGAGTGATATATTCAATGAAAATTTGTTTTAGAAATGTTTTAATGAACCTATAACAATATAAATAGACAGAGAATGTTAGTTTATTTTTAATTATATAACTTGGATGAAATGTTATATTAGTGAATGAGTTGGTTTTAGAAAGATATTGACTTGATTATAATGTTTTTAAATAAATGGAGTTCATTTAGCTTAAGTTTAAATGTATGAAAAAATTTGATTATAATATTCTATATAGACAGAGAGGAAAATTTTAAAGAAATACTGGGTATATATGTACTATGTTATTTCTTGGTTTTTTTTTAAAAAAAAAATGGATTACCATGTTTCCATGTGGTTTCTTAAGATGTATTGGTGTACAATGGAAAACTAATAAAAATTGTTTTGGGAAAAAAATAATCTCTCTCTTTCTTTCTTAGCCCAGCCAATCTCACAGGCTTTTTGCTGTGGGGACAAGGAATAGGAATAAATACATCAGCCCCCTTGAGTTATTTATAAAAATAATAAAGATGAGATTTGATTATAATATAATAATTCAATTCAGCTAACAAAAAAATACGATGTCTGATCGAGGTGTTGCTTGAAGACAGTGTTAGCTATGAAGACATTATTGCAGCTCTGGGAATGGACTAAATTGGTTTCCTGCTTCATACCATCCAACTCCTTTTATCTCTTGTCTCTTTCCAACATGATGAGTCCCAACAAGATTCTCCCATTCAGCCATGTGAGAATGCCATAAATTAAAGTGTTGACATAGAGAATGTGAGAAGGGAGCATTTGTGAATTATTATGCAACGCACACATTATGCAAGTCACATCTTCTGGTGCTTAAGTAAAGCTGTTGCAGAAATCCACGTCCTCTAGCATAGTCATCCGCCTTCGCAAAGCTGCCTCTGAAAGAAACATTGGATGCAATTTTGTAGAATCCAACCATACCCAATAAGGCAGCACAGTGACTGTAGCCTTGTTCAGATATTTGCCTATACAATGCAAGGTTTTGAAATGCAGAAGGGGCAGAGACATCCATGGCAATCTTGCCCTCAAGTTCATTTCTTTAGCAAGCATGAGAAGACAGAATGGAGTTACCTTCAAACTTCTCCATGGAGCTCCATCTGTGATATCCAGTGTAGCATGCACAAATGAAAGGGAGGCATCATACAAACTGGATGTCATGGTTCCAACAACTAAGGGAAGTTAGCCCAGAGAAGGAAATATTAAAAAGGCAGAAAAATATATTTTTCCTCAAAAGGACTTTTTTTAAAACCAAACCTGGCCCCAAATCTATCTCTCTGCCCCAAGCAAGAGTTAGCCCCATACAAATGCAGATGTAAAACCATCAGAGAATTGAAGCCAGAGCAATCAAGAAAACAAAAGAGAAGATCTGCATACCCCACCCAAACTCTAGGAGTCATTAGCCCCATCACCTAGGAAGCAGGATATGATAATAGGATTAAACCACAGATATCAAGTCCTAGACAAACACTCAGAAACAGCCTCAAGGTTCATGCCACAGGAACAGGAAACTATTCCAAACAAGGTTAGAGAGGGTATAAAAAACCCTCACAGCATCATCTAACTCTAAAAGATAAAAGATGGCTACATTTCCATTAGTTGTCAATACAAAAACATCCGATGTTAGCAGTGTTGACACTGGAAGGATCACGCTAGAATGCCTGCATTGGGATGTAAAAGAGAACGAATAATGGAATTAGTTATTGGTACAGCTGGCCTCCAATCAAAATCCTTATGACAGGGGTCTTCAAACTAGGCCCTTTTATGACTTGTGGACTTCAACTCCCAGAATTCCTCGGCCAGGCATGCTGGCTGAGGAATTCTGGGAGTTGGAGTCCACAAGTCATAAAAGGGCCTAGTTTGAAAACCCTTGCTTGTGGACTTCAACTCCCAGAATTCCTCAGCCAGGCATGCTGGCTGAGGAGTTCTGGGAGTTGAAGTCCACAAGTCATAAAAGGGCCAAGTTTGAAGACCTCTGCCTTATGATCTCCTGCGAGAGAGATCTCGGAATCCTAGTGGACAATCACTTAAATATGAGCCAGCCGTGTGCTGCAGGTGCCCAAAACGCCAACAGTCCTAGACTGCATTAACAGAGGGATAGAATCAAAATCACATGAAGTGGTTAATACCTCTTTATAGTGGTTTGGTAAGACCACACTTGGAATACGGCATCCAGTTTTGGTTGCCACAATGTGAAAAATGTTGTTGAGTCTCTAGAAAGAGGACAGAGAAGAGCAACAAAGATGATTAGGGGACTGGAGGCTAAAGCATATAAGGAATGGTGGCTGGAATTGGGTATTTCTAGTTTAATGAAGAGAAGGACAAGGGGGACATGATAGCAGTCTTCCAATGTTGCCACAAAGAAGAGGGAGTCAAGCTATTCTCCAAAGGACAAGAAGCAATGGATGGAAACTAATGAAGGAGAGAAGCAACCTAGAACTAAGAAGGAATTTCCTGACAGTTAGAATAATTAATCAGTGGAATGGCATACCTTCAAAAGTTGTGGGCGCTCCATCACTGGAGGTTTTTAAGTAGAGATTGGATAGCCATTTGTCTGAAATGGTATAGAGTTTCCTGCCTGAGAAGGTGGTTGGACTAGAACAGTGGTTCTCAACCTTTTTAATGCCGTGACCCCCAACCGGTCGTAAGTCGAGAACTACTCAACCGGTCGTAAGTCGAGGACCATTCAACTGATGCAGCACCGTTTGCAGAATGGGACTTTTGGCGGGCTCAGCAGGGCAGAGACAGCCTGGACAATTCCTATTGGCTTTTGAAAGCCAATAGAATTAGACTCTATTCAAGAGAGTCTATTCTATTGGCTTTCAAAAGCCAATAGAATAAAAGGGAGTAACACAGCTAAGGAAAAGGGGGGAAAAAATGGCGGACTGCGTTGTTTGGCGACCCTCGTGAAATGGTCGTTCGACCCCAAATGGGGTCAGGACCCACAGGTTGAGAACCACTGGACTAGAAGATCTCCAAGATCCCTTCCAGCTCTGTTGCTCTGTTATTTTTAACCTCCAATTGTGAGAATAATCTACTCATCAAAGGATGTTATTAATCTTGTCAATACCCCTACAACACAACTTTTCCTACATTTGATGCATCAAACAATCCCAGATTTCATTACCTCCTATTTTGAAAAGAAAGAAAGAAAGTAAGTAAGTTGTGGGCACATCTTTCTTTAATCAGAATTTAAATGCACGTAATTTGACAACCGTTGCCCCAATTTCTATTATATCGAACACATTTTAACTTTTCTATAAATGTGACCTTGCTGAAAAGCAAAAAAGAAAGGAAAGGGGATGGGTATTTTTTTTTTTTTTTTAAAAAAAGCCCATTTTAAAGTTATTCACTTCTTTGGATTTTGGCTCGCTTCCTCGACTGTTAATGTTCTGAATTCCTTGAAAATGTCATCCCATTCTGATTGAAAAACAGTAAGTGAAAGCTGTTCATGTATATATTTTTTCCCACGGTAGACAGAGGGATGGCAAAATGCTTCCTCAAGAACATTCAAGAATTTTAAATGGGTCCAAGGGAAACATAAAGCAAAGTAAGCTATTTCTCAGGCTGAGATTAAATTTTCAGCAAATTAGGGTAATCCTGGCACAGTTCTGACTTTATGTCATATTATACTTCAAATAATTTGTCTAAATCTTTCCATACTCTCTTCTAGCGATTCAGCAAAATGTGGTTTACAGCTTGAATAAACATGGAATAAAAATGCAGGTGACACCTGTGTTTGCATCTTCACTTGGATCCAGTTCAAATTATTGTTGTGCTGATGAAGCAGTTACTATAATCTAAGGATCCATTTGGGATAATGGGAAAATGGCTGAACTAGAAACTGGAAGGGTTGTGTTCTAATATTTCCTTGGAGTTGAAAGCCAGTTGGATCATTTTGGGCCAATTACTCTTTCTCTCTCTCTCTCAACCCAACCCACCTCAGAATATTGTTGTTATGAGGAAAATAGGAGGAGAGTTAGCGCTCCTGTTCACGTATGCGGCATGCGTTGGTGCCGTGTGCATGTGTGAATGGCTGTGCCCCCTGCATGCAGCTAGTGGCCCATTTGTGCATGCACAAACAGGCCATGTGACCCACCCAGGCTAGCGGCCCTGTTTGTGCATGTGCAAACCGGCTGCAGACACTCGCCCCACACTAGTGGCACTGTTTGTGCCTGTATGCATGCGCAAACGGGGCCCCGAGTGCTAGCAGAGTGGAGGGAATGCACACCTATACATGCGTGCACCGGCCAGCCATTTCCGTGGTCCACTGTCCAAGAGCCCACAGCCTTGGACCAGGCCACAGCCCATAGGTTGGGGACTCTGATCTGATCCAACCCCCAAGCAGGAGACCCCACACCAGGTGTGTCGAACTTGCCATGTCACGTGGCGTGTTGCAACGTATTGCAACTTTTTTTCCATTGCTGGCAATGGAGTGGGAGCGGTTTCACCATGACGCATCCAGCCTATGGTCCCGCAGTTTGACCCCCCTGCCCTATACCATTCCAGACAGATGGCAGTCCAGTCTCTTCTTAAAAGCCTCCAGTGATGGAGGTCCTACATCTGAAGGCAACTTTTATTCCACTGGTTGATTGTTCTCACTGCCAGATAATTTCTCCTTATTTCTAGGTTGAATCTCTCCTTGATCAATTTCCATTCCTTAATCCTTGCCTGGCCTTCAGGTGCTTTGGAAAATAGATAGACTCTGTTGAAAACAGGAATAATGCCTCCAGACCTACAGAAATCCAGGCAGATACAGCTGAGGAAGACATAATGGAGATACACCTCCAAGTAACACCAGCTCTGCAGATTTTCAGCCCCTGTTACTAGGGCTATTACTAATTACTAGTGGCAGCAATGGGTACGGTAGAGGTTGAAACCTCTTTGGGTTGTGGTGAGGAAGGCGGGTATCTAGGAGTTGTGGTTTCAAGCAACGATGATTACCTATACAGGGAAGCAGCAGAACGTCCAGAAGGATCTTGTCATTCCTACAATATAGGCCAGATCAAGAATCAGAGACCTTTTGCAGTGTTTATCTCCTATTACAGTGATGGTGAAACTTTTAGAGACTGAATGCCCCAAAACTGCCCCACCTTTGCCCTGCCCCGCCCCCACCGTGCCCTGAACCACCCCTGCACTGCCCTGTACCACCCCAGCCCACACCGTCTCTGCCCTGCCCCTGCCCTCCCCCTACTCCGCTCACCTGTAGGGCCACCCACCTCCTCCATGGCCTGCCACAGCATATTGCCCAGGCAGCCCAGCAGTGCTGTGGTGGCCACATCCTCCACCCACACCCCACAGCATCATCTGCGCACAGGGCGGAGTCTTGTCCCTGTTGCCTGGCTGCCATGTCTTTGGCTGTGCTACTCCGTGCAGGCTGCGTCCAGGGGTGACTCTCCTCTGGGGGGCTGCTGGTGAGGAGGGGGCTGCAGGGGGAGGTGGGGCTGGAGTGATGGCGTGCGTGCCCACAGAGAGGGCTCTAAGTGCCCCCTCTGGCATGCGCGCCATAGGTTCACCACCACTGTCCTATTACCTTAGTAACAGATCTTTCCTGCCTCTTTCAGGGTCAACTTCTTTATTCTCTACAGACTGAAGATCCTTGGGAAACTCCATCTGGGAAAAGGTCAGGCTTAGCTGAATCCAACGCCTATTGAGGTCAAGAATTCAAATTCCAGCATTCTCCCTTCCCCGGCAGATTGGAGAGTTCCAGATTAGCTGCCAACCCCCATCTTCCATGTCTGCATGGAAGTCTGACTTAGTTTTCTTTGTTTTTCTAATTTGTTGAGGCGTCAAGGACACAACTTTGTGTTGGCCTACTTAAAAACGACGACAACAACAACTCTTCAAGCAAATGACTGTGGATTATCTGTCTTGATTATTTCTCTATGGCCTCCGAGACCAGTTTTCCTGGGGGAGGCCTTATTTTTAGACAAAGGAAGTGGTGTGGTTCCTTCTGAGGCATGTTGACCTTAGTCCACTTAACTTTAGATGACATTAGCAGAAAGTGGGTGTGAGCCTTCAGCTAGGATCTGAGTTAAGAGGTTATTTACAAAGGATGAGGGAAACAAAGAGAACTTCTGGTCCCTTCTACTAACTTTGTTTCCCATTGTATGCACTTCCATGCACAACATGGGAGTAGCAAGATGGAAGTCACCTTTCTCCCTCTCCTCGAATAATTTCAATAAACTGACGCCGACATGCAGACCATTGCTTTTTAATAGATTACTACATTAATTTAGCACAGAAATGAAAATTTCTTTCACATTTGGTCCTTGGTTTCTGTATTTTTTGAAAGACTTAACCACATATACATCTGTGCGGTGGGACATCGTTTAAGTAGGTATGCAAACTAGAAGCTTTTTTTAAACTAAGCATCCACTATTAACAGAGCTGGAAGGGACTGTGGAGATCCTCCAGTCTGACTCCCTGTTTGAGCAGGTGACCCTATACCATTTCAGACAAATGGCTGTCCAACCTTTTCTTAAAAACCTCCAGTGTTGGAGCACCCACAACTTCTGGAGGCAAGCTGTTCCACTGGTTAATTGTGTTCTGTCAGGAAATTTCTCCTTGTTTCTAAGTTGCTTCTCTCCTTGATTAGTTTTCATCCATTGCTTTTTGCCCTACCTTCTGATGCTTTGGAAAATAAGTTGAACCCCTCTTCTCTGTGGCAACCTCTCACATACTGGAATATGCTATCCTGTCACCTCCTTATTTCCAGGTTGCTTCTCTCCTTGATTAGTTTTCATCCATTGCTTCTTGTCCTGCCTTCTGGTGCTTTGGAGAATAGCTTGACCCCCTCTTCTTTGTGGCAGCCCCTTCGACTACCGTCAATGTCACCACTTTCATTATATTAGATGTACCCAGTTCCCACAACAGTTCATCATATGTTTTAGCCTCCAGTTCCCTAATCATCTTTGTTGCTCTTCTCTGCCCTCTTTTTTAGAGTCTCAACATTTTTTTTTTTTTTGCTTTATGGTGACCAGAACTGGACACGGTGATCTCACCAGTGCAGTGTAAAGCAGTACTAACACTGCTACACACTTTCATGTATTTGCAATTCATCTGGACTCAAAGAAGTCAAAGATGACTCAACTCAAAGCATCTGGAGGGAGAGTATTAGTACCACTTTATAAAACTTTACTAAGACTTACTAACCAGATCTGGAATAACAACAACAACAACAACAACAATAATAATAATAAAGTTGGAAGGGACCTTGGAGGTCATCTAGTCCAACCCCCTCCTCAGGCAGAAAATCCTATACCATTTCAGACAAATGGTTGTCCAGTCTCTTCTTAAAAATTTCCAGAGCATTCACCGCTTCTGGAGGCAGGTTGTTCCACCGGTTAATTGTTCTAATGGTCAGGAAGTTTCTCCTTAGTTCTAGGTTGCTTCTCTCTTTGGTTAGTTTCCATCCGTGCCTTCTCGTCCTGCCTTCAGGCGCTTTGGAAAATAGCTTGACTCCCTCTTCTTTGGAGCAGCCCCTGAGATTTTTGAAGATGGCTATCATGTCCCCCCTCGTCCTTCTCTTCATTAAACTAGACCTACCCAATTCCAGCAGCCTTTCCTTATATGCTTTGGCCTCCAGTCCCCTAATCATCTTTGTTGCTCTTCTCTCCATTCTTTCTAGAGACTCAACGTCTTTTTTACATCGTGGTGACCAAAACTGGATGCACTATTCCAAGTGTGGCCTTAGCAAGGCATTGTAAAGTGGTATTAACACTTCATGTGATCTTGATTATAGATAGATAGATAGATAGATAGATAGATAGATAGATAGATAGATAGATAGATACACAGATACATAGATAGACAGGCAGACACATATAGATAGACATTGAGATAGACAGAGATAGAGATAGAGATAGATAGAGAGAGAGGTGGGGGAGAACCAGAATATTTATGAGAGACATTTGTGCTAGTTAGCTTGAAGCTGTACTAAAAAATGAAATTTGGAAATGATGTGATGCCCTTTGTTCCATATTTCAGAGAGTCTTCTGCTCACAAGACAGGCAATATTTCGTAAGAAGTAGCACAAAGGGGAATAAAGCCATCCATTTTAAGAGAAATGAGAGAGGGACAAGTCTTGGCATTAAAAACTAAAGGTCATAGGAGCTAAAGGAGAAAAATGGATGAGTGCAAAGAAGATTTCAGCTCTGTGAAAGAACGAAGTTAAAGTTGCTTGCTTAAAGAAGGCTTCTGAACACTCTCTTCAATTAATCTGAAGACAGACCCATCTCCAAATCTTGCTTTGAAAATGCCGGGAAGATTCAGAAGCTGAAGATCAATGTAATGAGACTTATTATTGTTGACTTTTAATCAGCTTGAGTAGGAAGAAACCAATACCCTATATATCTCCCACAGAGGTTGCAACTGAAACTGTTGTGCCTGCTATTCTTTAGTAACTTTGATGGCTAATCCATCACACTGGTAAACATAAAAGATACAAAACTATTATTGTAACTTTATTCTAGGGTGATCAGCGTGATTTCCAGTAGTGCTGTATAAAGGGTAAAAAGGTTTAATTCTTCAACCCATTATGTCCTCAGATTATCAAGCAAAGAAATAACATGAATAAGATTAATGTAAACTAAAGAAACTATTTTAATGTTGAATTTAATAACAGCAGCAAGATTATTGGTGAGTCAATATTGGAAGAAAGACTCTTTGCCTTCTTTAGAAGAATGGGTATTTAAGGTTTCTAATTTAGCAGAAATGGCTAAAATTTCTGCTTATTTAAAGGACCATTCACAAGAGAGATATGTTATTGTATGGAGAAGACGGATAGAATATGTTCAGAAGAAATAGGGAACTACAAAGTTTCATTTATTTTATGAGTAATGGATTTGTTTATAAAATTATGATGTTAAAGTTTGAAGAGAGTTAAGGGTTAGTATGATTTTGGTTATTGTATAATTAGTAAACTTAAGTAGATTATGTTTAATATGTTTGTATAACCCTATACTTGGCTCTGGGAAGTTGGGGTGGGGGGAAGGGGGTGGGGAGGGATGGGTTGAAGGTTAAATAGCTCAGATAAGTAGAAATAGTTTCATTGTATATAATATTATGTTTTATTTTGGAGAGAGGAATTGCTTGGGCATTTCTCCTGGACTGCATCCGGAGTGAGAAGATAGGAGGAAGGGGAGAAGTAAGTAGGAAGGTTGAGGAGAAGGAGGAGAGGAGGAGAGTGAAGAAGAAGAGGGAAAGAGGGAAGTGAGAGAAGAGGTCAGAGGGTGGATGCGGTTTGGGGGGACATGGGTGAGCAATACTGAAAGTTGTGTGTATAAACTTATTCTATTGTTTATCTGAAGTACTCTTTATGAATGTAATGTAAAATTGAAAATAACATTTTTTTTACAAAAAAAAAAGATTAATGTAAACTCCCCTAAATAGAAAGTACAGCTCCTTAGAATTAGAAGACCACAATTTCCTTCCAAAAGACACCACAATGGAGAATATGAGAATGACCCTAGAACTGCAGATAAGTATTCTTTTCGAAGCTAGAATAACGGAGTTTGAAGGGATCTTGGAAGGTTTTTAGTCTAACCCCCCTGCTCAAGTAGGAGATCTTATTCCAGGGGTCTTCAAACTTGGCTCTTTTATGACTTGTGGACTTCAGCTCCCAGAATTCAACTCCCAGAATTCCTCAGCCAGCCGTGCCTGGCTGAGGAATTCTGGGAGTTGAAGTCCACAAGTCATAAAAGGGCCAAGTTTGAAGACCCCCTGCCCTATACTGCTCCAGACAAGTAACTGTCCAATCTCTTCTTAAAAGCCTCCAGTGATGGAGCACCCACAACTTCTGAAGGAAAGCCGTTCCAAGATTACCTTTGAAGGCAAAGGAGAGATCACTTATACACCTTGAATGCAGGATCCTTAGTGCTCTCCGAGCTTGGTTGCTTTCTTGCAAAAGCTTCATTCCCAACTAGGTAACAACAGTCTTGCACTGATGATGTTATCTAGTTGGATGATGAAAAGTCTGCAAGAAAACGACCACACTCGGAGAGCACCATGACCCAGAGTTCAACCCTGAGCTATAAATTGTTCTATCCCAGCCTATAGCCGTCCTTGTTAAAGGCACAAGGACCAAACCCCTGTTGATAAAATAGGCTGGAGACTTTAAAACAAAACAAACCCCTTTTAATATGGGCGACAAACCTGCCAAATAGTCCAAAACACAAACAGCAAAACTCAATCCAAATGAAGGAAATAGTCCACAGGAAACACGATGCAAACAGAAGAGTAGTCACAAGCAAGACAAACAGACCAGGATTCAAAGAAGTACTTTGCAAACAGTTGTCTTCAGCAACCAGCACCGCCCACACCTCCTCTTTTTATACCGCAGTCCCAAGGCGTTGCCTCTCAGTGCCTTCTCCTTTTACCCTGGAGTTGCCGTATTGACTGCTGCTGATTTACTCTCGCTAATTGACGACGTGTGCGAGCATCAATTAGCATGTCCATCAGGTGTGAGTCCTCCGAGTCTGACTCATTCTCCTCACACAACTGAGCTTCGTCAGGAACAGGACTGGAGGGCCCAGGGTCTGCCTCAAACCGTGAGTCCTGTAATTCATCAGAGCCTCCCTCTGCCCCGATGGCCCTTCAAATGCTTCCTCCACCTCCTCCTCAGATTCCTCAGACTCAGCTTTTGGGAGCACAGGCTGGCACGGAATCACAACATAAATATCCTCTTCCATTGGCAAAGAAATATTGGCGTGGAATTCATATATTAATGCAGAAATTTCTTAAAGCGAACATAAAGAATAAGCCAGAAACTTTCCTTCTGGGTCTAATGGAAAGAGAACTGGGGGAAAAAAATTGGAACTCTGATTCTACATATGGTGCACAAAAGTGAAGGATGCCTCGATTCCCACCACGGGTTACATGGTTACAAAAGCTGATGGAATTAGCAGAGATGGCCACATTGACTGTGCTGATCAAAGAAAAGAATATAAGTATGTTTGTTTCTACTTGGAAACCGCTTCTGGACTTTGTGCTTGAGGTGGAAAAAAAACGATATCCTGATTTGAGGTTTTACCGATCAGGCTGACTTGCCGATACAGAAATGGCTAGTGCCTACTACTATAGACATGTAAAAAGTTGAGATTTGTTTTTAATGTCTGGTTTTACTGTAATGGAGAAGAGTTGGAAGTTAATGCCTTTTGTTTCTTCCTCTCTCTTTCTTCACACCTTTTTTGTTTTCTCTTCTTCTACTGCTGTCCCCTACTATTTGCTTCTGTATTTTCACATTTTATGTTACACAGTAGTGGCCAGAATTGTGGAAACCTTTTGGGAAAAGTGTACAGTAGAAATGCCACTTTTGGTTAAGTTTCCACCCATTTTTCTTCTAATTTCTTTATAACCGTAGCCTTGTTCACTTAATAATACTATTTTACATCGTTTTCTGGGCAACCAGTCAACTCTTTGCACCATGACTTTAATTTTATTATGTTTTACAAGCTCACTAAATGACAGAACAGAAAAAAACCAACCAACCTAATAGCTATCACATAACACATTGACAAATGTCCTCCTCTCAGCTTAAATACATGACCTCAATAACTGAATCCTACTGTGATCTGATTGGCTCATGACCAAAACAAGATGACGCCTGATTGGCTCTCTAAACACTCGCGCTCATTGGCTACAATCAGATGAAGGAAAGCTACCTGAGATCAACCTAAGCAAGTTGTACTTCCTTTTTCTGGTTATTTGGCTATTTATTTATTTATTTATTTATTTATTTATTTATTTATTTATGAGACTTATATACCGCTTTAAGTGCAAGCACTCTCGAAGCGGTGTACACCAGTAAGCAATGTATATATATATATTTACATTGCCCCCAACAATCTGGGTCCTCGTTTTACCTACCCCGGAAGGATGGAAGGCTGAGTCAACCTTGAGCCAGTGAGATTTGAACCGCTGACCTGCTGAACACAGTCAGCTAAAGTGGCCTGCAGTACTGCACTCTAACTGCTGCGCCACCTCGGCTATAACTTGTCATAGAATACAGTATAGATAATTGAACAAACTTTGTTGCATTACATTCTTGATTAAATTATCTTTCCATTGATATATAATTTGATGGTACTACTCCCAAACAAAGTGGTGTTATTAGCCATCAAACCTCAAAAATACACTTTTCCCAAAAGGTTTCCACAATTTTGGCCACTACTGTAAATGAATAAAACTAATGAAAAAAAAAAATCCTCTTCCATTGACACCCCAAATTATGAGACGACCCGTATAAGTCCCCTGATCACATCCTCTGAAGTTTGCCACCATCTGAGATCCAGTTGTCACCACTTTTTGTCACTGGGTTGGCAAAATGCCTTCTGGGTGATGCGTGTCAGACAATGTACTGATGTTTGTACCTTTCATGATTGGGTCTGTTTATTCCAGGGGAAATTATGTCAATCGTTCAGGATAACCCTGCATCCCCAAAGCCAGTGGTGATATTCTCCAGAGAGCTTGTCAAAGTTGTTCGTCTTACTTGTACAACTTTCTCAGGCCAAAAGCTTGTGGTACAAGCCAGGAAAATCCTATGTATTTATTTTCAAAAGAACTTGGAAAAACTCATTATGATGCACATATTTCCTCGCCCTGGGATAGGTGATTATTGCATTGTGTTCCACTTTGGGATGAAAACAAGAAGCAAGATTGGCTTGGGACTTATTGGCACTGCAGCAACAGGAAAACTATTGCTCCTGTCCAAATTAAAAACATCCCACCCAAGAAATTTAAAAGTAAACGGGAAAAAAAAACCCTAGCACATAACCCAGAGACTGTGGCACCACTTCATTGTTCATTTGACTTGAAATAAGCCGTTGGTTAACTTAGAAATAAGCAAAGCCACATGCCCGCCAAAATTAGGTGAAAATCCTCAGTTCGTTTCTCCCCACAGACCTAAGATCCCAACGTAATCCACATTTAAGCCTTCGATTAGGGCAACGGTATTTAGTGATTCTCTAGGCATAGCGGCCAGAATTCAGGAAATATTGCCTAATGCAAAAATTTTTAGCCTCAGCATCTTTCAGATGTCTGGATATCAACTCCCAGAATTGCTCAGCCGGCATGGGAATGGGAGTCCACACAACTTAAGAGTTGCTGAGTTGAGAAACATCAACTCCTCTGGATTTTGTGCTTCCGGTGAAAAATATATATATATGAAACGTTGACTTTGGTTTTGCCGATTAGATAGATTTGTCGTTATAGACATGGGTAGCTATGTGCTAATGTGTCAAAGTAAAACGTTGGACACTTAGAACAATTAACCAGTGGAACAACTTGTCTTCAGAAGTTGTGAATGCTCCAAACACTGGAAGTTTTAAAGAAGAGATTGGACAGCCATTTGTCTGAAATGGTATAGGGTTAAATGGTATAGCTTGAGCAGGGAGCTGGACTAGAAGACCTTCAAGGTCCCTTCCAACTCTTCTCTTCTCTTCTCTTCTCTTCTCTTCTCTTCTCTTCTCTTCTCTTCTCTTCTCTTCTCTTCTCTTCTCTTCTCTTCTCTTCTCTTCTATAGTCCATAGTCCATAGTCCATAGTTCATAGTCCATAGTCTATAGTCTATAGTCTATATTCCTATTCTATTCTATTCTATTCTATTCTATTCTATTCTATTCTATTCTATTCTATTCTATTCTATTCTATTCTATTCTATTCCATTCCATTCCATTCCATTCCATTCCATCCCATTCCATTCCATTCCATTCCATTCCATTCCATATTTTCTATTCTATTCTATTCTATTCTATTCTATTCTATTCTATTCTATTCTATTCTATTCTATTCTATTCTATTCTATTCTATTCTATTCTATTCTATTCCATTCCATTCCATTCCATTCCATCCCATTCCATTCCATTCCATATTTTCTATTCTATTCTATTCTATTCTATTCTATTCTATTCTATTCTATTCTATTCTATTCTATTCTATTCTATTCTATTCTATTCTATTCTATTCTATTCAACATTTTCTATTCTATTCTATTCCATTCCATTCCATTCCATTCCATTCCATATATTCTATTCTATTCTATTCTATTCTATTCTATTCTATTCTATTCTATTCTATTCTATTCTATTCTATTCTATTCTATTCTATTCTATTCTATTCTATTCTATTAATGTTGTTATCTTATATTGTGCTAAAAAGATTCAGAAGTCAACATTTTTTTCTTTCTTCCCTTCTACCTCATATTTTCTTCCTCCCCTTTTTTTCTTCCCTTAATCTCCTATGTTGATTTTTCTTTGTATTTTATACATCGATCAAACAATAAATGGCAAAACATCAACCTAACCAATGCTTTGAATCCATGCATGGTATTGTATAAAATGCTAAATATTTTTAAGTTTTTTAGTTAACTTTTGATCAGGGAAGATAGGTGACTCCATCGTACAATTGGATGAATAGTTCTGAAAATTAAAGAGTCTTAAATTGCCCTCTGGACATTTTTTTAAAAATTTTATTTCAAACATAGTTATACAGACAATGAAAAGAGAACGTTGAGGGCAAGTTTGAACGCATTGCTACAGAAAATGAAATCTCAATTTCAATAAAGCAACTAAAAAAAAAAATCTACTTAATAGGAAAGCCAACTTGAAGTGGTGAAGGCACCAGGTTTAAAACTGGAAGATCATGAGTTCTTGTCTCACTCTAGACCCAAAGTCAGTTTGGGAGCTTTGAGCCAGTGACTCTCCCTCAGCCCTAGGAAGCGAGCAAGGGCAAACCACTTTTGAAAAACTTTGCCAGAAATCTGCAGGAAGCAATCCAGTTAGTTTCCCACACTCAACACCAACTCAAACACACAGAGAGACAGACAAGGCCATGGTTTTCCCAGTTGCAATGTATGGCTGTGAAAGCTGGACCATAAGAAAGGCTGAGCGCCAAAGAATGGAGGCCTTTGAACTCTGGTGCTGGAGAAGACTCCGGCGAGTCCCCTGGACTGCAAGGCGATCCAACCAGTCAGTCCTAGAGGAGATCAACCCCGACTGCCCCATAGAAGGTCAGATCCTGAAGTTGAAGCTCAAGTGCTTTGGCCACCTAATGAGAAGGAAGGACTCCCTGGAGAAGAGCCTAATGCTGGGAAAGATGGAGGGCAAGAAAAGAAGGGGATGACAGAGAATGAGGGGGCTGGATGGAGTCCCTGAAGCAGTAGGCGTGAGCTTCAATGGACTCCAGAAGATGGTGGAGGACAGGAAGGCCTGGAGGAACATTGTCCATGGGGTCGCAAGGGGTCAGACACGCCTTTGCAACTAACAACAACAAATATTCTAAAAAAGAACAAATTAGGTGGGCCTTAAACAAATATTTGCACAATGTCTCTCCACCTACAGTATTCTTCTATAATTTGATAGGTTCATTTAAGGACACATTGCTACAGCTGCTGATTGCTGGTAGAAATTAGCCAGAAAAGAAATGAGGAAATAGCAAATATTGGGTCATGATGGGTCAGACATGACTTCGCAACTAACAACAGCAACAACAACAACAACATTGGATTTAGCATTAACATTTAGCACTTGTTACACCGAATGCTATTTGCACGTCAATGAATTTCAAATAGAAATCTACAGAAACCAGGAATAGAACATCTCTACTAGTTCAACTTAATAGAGAACCTGGGAGAATTTATTGTTGTCCTCAAATTAATCAGAACTTGGTTTGTATACTGGTGAGAATAGTTTTCCTTCAGGCTTTGGAGTGGACTGTTAAGTGGGCTTACCAGAACATGCATATTATATCCAAAATCTGGCTGACCCCTTTAATGGTAGGAAAGAAGTACAAAGAGGGGTTTGGGGTTATTTTATAGATTTTTGGGCAGCCAAGATAATAGGGTTAGCAATACATTGAAACAACAGAAGGAAAAAAGTACTTAATAACTCCTCCCTTCAACTTTGGCCAAGTTGATTTTGTTTTGTTTTTAAAATGCTAGTCACATCCAGGATATTATATCCAGGATATCAACACTCAAGCCGGCTTGTTATCTGAATAATAAAACAATAACAAATCTTTATTATGGCTTTTAGAGCAGAAAACAATACATAGACATGCTTACCTGGAAGGAGAGATACCTAGATCACCGAATTTGGGGTCAACCAAGGCTGAAACAACTATTTCTTATTTTTCTTATTTTCTTATTTCTAGCTTCTCTGTCAAGCCCTTGTCTGAAAACTTCTCGCAGTTTATTTCAATCACATTTATTGAGAAGAAATGGAATATAGTTACAAAAATCTCAGCCACATGGCAATCTTCACTTAAGAACTCAAACCAATCTTTTAACTTGTTGAGATGGAGACTTTGGCTTATCCATCTTCATGAAAGGTCTGTGTGTTGCGAAGCAAAGAAAGAGAACAGGGGGATAGAATCAAGATCACGTGAAGTGTTAATACCACTTTACAAGGCCTTGGTAAGGCCACACTTGGAATACTGCATCCAGTTTTGGTCACCACGATGTAAAAAAGATGTTGAGGCTCTAGAAAGAGTACAAAGAGCAACAAAGATGATCAGGGGACTGGAGGCTAAAACATGTAAGGAATGGTTGTTGGAATTGGGTATCTCTAGTTTAATGACAAGAAGGACGAGGGGGGACATGATAGCAGCATTCCAATATCTCAGGGGCTGCCCCAAAGAAGAGGGGGTCAAGCTATTCTCCAAAGCACTTGAAGGCAGGAGAAGAAGCAATGGATGGACACTAATCAAGGAGAGAAGCAACCTAGAACTAAGGAGAAACTTCCTGACAGTTAAAACAATTAACCAGTGGAACAACCTGCCTCCAGAAGCTGTGAATGCTCCAACACTGGAAGTTTTTAAGAAGAGACTGGACAGCCATTTGTCTAAAATGGTATAGGATTTCCTGCCTGAGCAGGGGGTTGGACTAGATGACCTCCAAGGTCCCTTCCAACCTTATTATTATTATTGTGGATCATCGCTCAGTCAGCCAGATGTTCAGACTGGATTTGGCATTTTTTTCTACCTATCGAGTCCTTCCCAAGGACCTGGGATAGGCAGATGTGGATGTTTGATGGTATTACAGATATCGTCGCAGGATGGAAGCAGTTCCTAGTAAGGCCGCCTTTTGCAATTGACTAATAGTAAATTTGTCAATGCCAATGGTGTTCAAGTGGTGCTCCAGTTGTTTTGGGATTGCACCCAAGGAGTCTATTACTATTGGTACTACCCTTGCTTGCTTTTGCCACAGTTTTTCTATTTCTATTTGTAGGTCTTTGTATTTTGTTATCTTCTCCAGTTCTTTCTCGCCTATTCTGCTGTCTCCAGGCACTGCCACGTCCACTATCCAGACTTTTTTGTCTTTCTTATCGACAGTTGTTAAGTCTGGGGTGTTATGTTGCAGGTGCTTGTCTGTTTGAATTCTGAAGTCCCAGAGCAGTTTAATTTTATCATTTTCTATGACTTTCTCTATTTTATGATCCCACCAGTTTTTGCTTACAGGCAAATGATATTTTTTGCAGATCTTCCAATGCACCATTGTTGCTACTTTGTCATCATCGTCGTCATCATCATCATCATCATCATCATCATCATTATTAACCTCAGCTCAGTTGTAAGTGTGAAAAGTTAATTGTTTTAATAAGCAGGATTCGAGGTCATATTTGATTCATTTGTTCACCTATGCTAGCCATTGACCGTAAGGAATATGCAGAGTTTCCAGTAGAATCTTTCAATTCATCTCCCACTTTAAGAGCAGATACTAACGATAGAATCTGGGTCCTTATTTGTGCAAACCATCTATTATTAGCACTGCAAATATACTGTGTTAAAGGGTTCGGGAACAAAGGGAATTTTTTTTTAATCTAACCGTTGCTTTCTTGCTTTTTGTAATCAGCTTTTTCACCAGAGAAATTTCATGCAAGTGTGGGAAACATGTACATGGATGGGATATATTGAAGGAGGGAATAAGGGAGTGTACATGAGTGATTGATGTCTTTCTTATGATGTAATGGCTCTGTTGTCTGATTGTCATTGGCTAACAAAGTTTATAAAGCAATGCTACCAACTTTCTAAGGTCTGGCACTTCTGGATGTAACTCTGCCAGCGTTTCAGATTATTGGCCACCCAGCTGCTTAATTTGATCAAATAAAGTGCTGCTTGATCAAGAAGACTCCGTTTGGGTTATCTGAGCAGATTGATGTGGTATCTCAAGTTTGAGTAAGGAACTGGGACCTTACACTGTGTTACTAAGATATCATCCCACTTAGGCCTCCGAGATGCATTTAAACTTTCTCCTGAGACTCAGCTATGAAACGTGTCCAGGAAATAAGAAACTGGGTATTCTAAAAGAGGTCCCAAACACCAAAGTAATGTAGTAAACACATACATCGTGACACAACTGGTCTTTTCGATTGTGAGATAACAAGTAGATTTTTTCCAGTCACTGCCTAGTTGCTATGTGTAGACCTCATGCAAGCAACCAACCCAAAATGTTTCCGATAGACCTTATGTTTTTTTCTCCAAGCTGCTGTACACTTCTAGGCATGTTTCTAAGAAATATGTCCCATTGAATTCTGCAGGAAATGTTTTTTTTGAACAGGAACAAAGAGCTTCCATTAGACACATACAGACACACACACACACACACACACACACACACACACACACACACACACACAGAGAGAGAGAGAGACCAGCTCAGGAACCAGATGTTAAGACTAGGAAGCTTATTTCGTGATTTCCCATCGTTATTTCCATCCTTGTGATGTTTCTATAGAGTTGGCTTCCATTAGTGCTTTTTCTTAATTCAAATTTCCAGCAGCCTCCCATAGGTAAACATTACACTGTAAAGGCCACCTGGGGAAGTAAATAGAGAGAATTTGAGAGCGGGTTCCCAGCCTTCCCTGGTGTCTGGATGTTTATATATGTATTTATCCTATTATTATGACTGCCCACCTCACATGATGTGATCCTGGGTGGCGTGCAAAGAAACCATAAAAAAGAAATTAAAAAAAACCCCAACCCATCCTGGAAATACAAGAATTGATGTTATTATGATGAAAGGCTAAGAGAGAGCATCAGATTATAAACAATGGCACCACCAGAACTGGAGGAGCTTCTTTGATGACAAGCAAAATATCTTCAAGAAAAAAAACACAGACGGTCCAGTTGTCTCTTGAAAAAGCACCTTTGGGGCACCACCTCATCAGATCACCATTCCCTTGTGACCTTCAGGGTGACACTACCCAGTTTTAAAGGACTTCTGGAAAGTTGGCAAAGATGGAGGCCATCTCACCTTGGCGTGGGGGAAAGATGCTCCACAGGGCAGGTGCCACAGGCAGAAAATATTCATTGTTCTACAAAGATGACACACACACACATTGCCTCCAGATTGTGGAAATAGTAGGAAAGCAATGACTGGAAAAGAGTTAGGGGCTTGGTTGGGAGTACTATTAGGAAGAATGAGGTAGTCCTCTCAAGTGGCATATGCTGGGAGATGATAGCTGGAAGAGAATATAAACTATGATATCCCTGTTAAGTGATCACTGCAGTTGTTAACTTAGTATGTCTAGTTTAATGAGGAGGATGGGGAGTGACATGATAGTAGTGTTTCAATATCTCAGGGGCTGCCAGAAAGAAGAGGGAGTTAAGCTCTTCTCCAAAGGGCTTGAAGGCATGACAAGAAGCAATGGATGGAAACTAATAAAGGAGAAAAGCAGTGTAGAATTAAGGAGAAACTTCCTGACAGTCAGAACAATTAACCAGTGAAACAACTTGCCTCTAGAAGCGGTGAATGCTCCAACACTGGAGGTTTTTAAGAAGAGATTGGACAGCCATTTGTCTGAAATGGTGTGGGGTTTCCTGCCTGAACAGGGGGTTGGACTAGATGACCTCCAAGGTCCCTTCCAACTCTGTTATTCTATTCTGTTCTGTTCTGCTCTGCTCTGCTCTATTCTATTCTATTCTATTCTATTCTATTCTATTCTATTCTATTCTATTCTATTCTATTCTATTCTATTCCATTCCATTCCATTCCATTCCATTCCATTCCATTCCATTCCATTCTATTCTATTCCATTCCATTCCATTCCATTCCATTCCATTCCATTCCATTCCATTCTATTCCATTCCATTCCATTCCATTCCATTCCATTCTATTCTATTCTATTTTCCAATATCTATTCTATTCTATTCTATTCTATTCTATTCTATTCTATTCTATTCTATTCTATTCTATTCTATTCTATTCTATTCTATTCTATTCCATTCCATTCCATTCCATTCCGTTCTGTTCCATTCTGTTCCGTTCCGTTTTGTTCCGTTCCGTACCGCTCCATTCCATTCCATTCCATTCCATTCCATTCCATATTCTGTTCTAATCTCCTCTCTTCTCTTCTCCTCTCCTCTCCTCTCCTCTCCTCTCCTCTCCTCTCCTCTCCTCTCCTCTCTTCTCTTCTCTTCTCTTCTCTTCTCTTCTCTTCTCTTCTCTTCTCTTCTCTTCTCTTCTCTTCTCTTCTCTTCTCTCTTCCATTCCATTCCATTCCATTCCATTCCTTTCCACTCCATTCTATTCGTAGCACAGTTGTTAATGAATCCGGCTTCCCCATTGACTTTCCTTGTCAGGAGGTCACATAAGGGGATCACATGACCCCAGGACACTGCGGCCATCACAAATAGGGGTCAGTTGCCATATGTCTGAATTTTGATCCTATGACCATCGGATGCTGCAACAGTTGTTAAGTGTGAAAAACTGTCATAAGTCACTTTTTTCTGTGCAGTTCTAACTTTGAAAGGTTACTAAACGAACTGTTGTAAATCAAGGACTAATCTGTATTTCTATAATAAACAAGATTTGCTCTCCACGCAGGGCAAATTTCACTCCATAAAGAATTATCCTTATCTCCAAGAAAACCACACAACTAGCTGTTTACTGGAGGAATCTTCCTTTTCTGTCTTTTTTTTTTTTTTTAAATCTTGTTGAAAGGAGTTAGATGTAACCTGTAGTAGAAAAGCTTTTACGTCCTGGTTGAGTACTCTTCAAGAGAGGGATGTGTCACTGGTGCCAGAACATGTTCCTGCAATATTCTGAAGTCGGGATGTCCAAGGAAGAAGTAATTACATTAATGGCACTTTGAGACGGAGCTTAATATTTGCAGATGTCCGTAGTCATTTGAAGCAGATGCCCAGAACATGGAAACTGATTACTGGATAATGGTTTTCCTCCACCCCATTGTATGGTTAAGAGATTTCCCCTTTCAAGTGGAAAGCCAGATTGATAGCCCTAATGACTTAGTGGTGAAAAAGCTAGTGCAATTTGTGACTTATGAATGAGTTTCTTAAAAAAGAATGCTACATATAATATTATATGTGTAGGTGTAGGTCTGTGCATGTAGATGTGCATGTACACCCACACCCACTCACGCCGATATAGCTATAGATGATATATAGTAGACAGCTATAGCAATAGATAAATATACTGTAGATAGATAGTTTGATAGATAGTTTGATAGATAGATAGATAGATAGATAGATAGATAGATAGATAGATAGATAGATAGATATAGATAGAAGACAGAGAGATTGATGGATAGATGGATGGTGGATGGATAAATGTATAGATAATATAATATAGGTCTTCCTTTCCTTTCCTTTCCCTTCCCTTCCCTTCCTTTCCTTTCCTTTCCCTTCCCTTCCCTTCCCTTTCTTTCCTTTCCTTTCCTTTCCTTTCCTTTCCTTTCCTTTCCTTTCCCTTCCCTTCCCTTCCTTTCCTTTCCTTTCCTTTCCTTTGTCTATCTCCCTTCCCTTCCCTTCCCGTCCCTTCCCTTCCTTTCCTTTCCTTCCTTTCCTTTCCTTTCCTTTCCTTTCCTTTCCTTTCCTTTCCTTTCCTTTCCTTTCCTTTCCTTTCCTTTCCTTTCCTTTCCTTTGTCTATCTCCCTTCCCTTCCCTTCCCATCCTTTCCTTTCTTCTATCTTCCTTTCCTTTCCTTCTTTCCTTTCTTTTCCTTTGTCTATCTCCCTTCCCTTCTTCTATCTCCCTTCCCTTCCCTTCCCTTCCCATCCTTTCCTCAGAGAGCACCAAGGACTCCACCAATGCTATTTGCATTTATAGTACTGTTAGTAATATTTATTGAATTCTTTTCATATAATAAATGCTTCAAGGTCGACGAACAATCTGAAACTTCAGAAAGGGGTCGATAATCTGAAGATAATCTGGAGATCTGGATTAGACCCTAGTCACATCCAACAAGGTTTTTGATCTGAAATAATCTATACTGAAAAATGAGCTACACCTAAAACCTTTACAATCCTGAGTTAATACACCTTATAATTTAAAATATATTGGTAGATTTGGGTACCAATAAAGAACCCCCATTTTCAACATTATTATTATCATAGGTGGAAGAGGAGGGTGGTGGCTTGAACTATTGAAGTTTACATTGTCCAACATATTAAGACTTCCTAGCTACTGTCTAGCTTATAAATAGCGAAGAAAAAAAAAGGATGTTATTAAAAACTAAGGTTGCAAGGCTATGTGACACAGGATATAAGTGTGTCCATTATGAAACAGAAAACAAGCTACAAGTATAACAGGAAAAAATGAGAAATGGGTGTCAGTCATTCTCCATTCCTAATGAACTGCAAAACAATACCCCCAAAATATTATTTAAAAAAAATAATGTTAATCTTGACTGTGTATTAATAAATACATGTACTGATGGAATTAGAAAATTATGAAATAGAAAATCATAAATAATACAGATAGTCCTTGACTTACAACCACAATTGAAGTATTAATATCACTTTACAATGGTAAGGCCACACTTGGAGTACTGTATCCAGTTTTGATCACCAAGATGTAAAAAAGAGATTGAGACTCTAGAAAGAGTACAGAGAAGAGCAACAAAGATGATTAGGGGACTGGAGGCTAAAACATATAAGGAACGGTTGCTAGAATTGGGTATGTCTAGTTTAACGAAGAGAAGGACAAGGGGGGACATGATAGCAGTATTCCAATATCTCAGGGGCTGCCATAAAGAAGAGGGAATTAAGCTATTTTCCAAAGCACCTGAAGGCAGGACAAGAAGCAATAGATGGAAACTGACCTAAGAGAGAAGCAACCTAGAACTAAAGAGAAACTTCCTGACAGTTAGAACAATTAACCAGTGGAACAACCTGCCTCCAGAAGCGGTGAATGCTCCAACACTGAAAAGGTATAGGGTGTCCTGCTTGAGCAGGGGGTTGGACTAGAGGACCTCCAAGGTCCATTCCATCTCTGTTATTCTATTCTATTCTATTCTATTCTATTCTATTCTATTCTATTCTATTCTATTCTATTCTATTCTATTCTATTCTATTCTATTCAACATTTTCTATTCTATTCTATTCTATTCTATTCTATTCTATTCTATTCTATTCTATTCTATTCTATTCTATTCTATTCCATTCAACATTTTCTATTCTATTCTATTCTATTCTATTCTATTCTATTCTATTCTATTCTATTCTATTCTATTCTATTCTATTCTCAGACAAAAATGGTTGTCCAATCTCTTTTTAAAAACTTCCTGTGATGGAGCCCCCAGAACTTCTGAAGGCAAGGTGATCCACTGATTAATCATTGTGACTGTCAGGAAATTTTTTCCCTTAGTTCTAGGTTGCTTTTCTCCTTGATTAGTTTCCATCCATGGCTTCTTGTCCTGCCTTCATGTTCTTTGGAGAATAGCTTGACTCCCTCTTCTTTGGGGCAGCACCTCAAACATTGAAACACTGCTATCATGTCACCCCTAGTCCTTCTTTTCACTGAACTAGAAAAGCTATGAAAAATAAGCACAGGTCCAAGGAGATTCTTTGTGGTTATCAGGTCTTAAGATGTAAACTGTCCACCTCCCTGGAAAATTGTATGTATTCCTTGGCTTACAACAGTTACTTACTGATTGTTCGGAGCACTGGAAAAAAGTGAGTTATGACCATTTTTCACACCTATGCCCCTTGCAGCATCCCCAGAGTCACGTGATCAAAATTCGGAGGCTTGGCAACTGACTCATATTTATGACGGTTGCAGTGTCCCCCAGGTCACGTGATTCCCCCCTTTGGCGCCCTTCTGACAAGCCAAGTCAATGGGGGAAAGCCCGATTCACTTAGCAACCGTGTGACTAACTTCACACAACTGCAGCGATTCACTTAACAACCGCAGCAAGAAAGGTTGAAAAATGGAGCGACCTCATTGAACAACTGTCTCACTTAGCGACAGAAAACTTTGGGCTGAGCTGCGGCCGGGAGTTGAAGACTGCGTGCCCTAGTCAATCTTGATCATGCTCGCCTAGGACGAAACTCAAGGACAAATCTTAGACCCTACCTAAAACCCTTGGTGTCTGCCCTTTCAGCCCACCAGAACTGCCATTTTCTCTCACGACATCGGAGGGCTATTTTTTTATATAAATATTTTTAAGATGTCTTTCCCAGAAGGCCTGAACCTTCATACACTTCCATGGGTGAGAAAGCCTTTGTTTCTCTGAAACAGAAGGACCACTTCCTTGTCACTTCTGCATTTCCAGTACACAACAAAAATAGCATAGCCATGAAAGTGGAGCTAATGACTTCCCTGAATACAACCTCACCCCCCCCTCCCAAGGCAGGCAGCTAATTGACCAAGCAGGAACTCTAAAAATGTGGGTGGCTCCTGAGTAGACAATGTGTTGATGAGACCCTTGTGATGTAGCAACGCATTGACCGTTGTACTACATAACCCAAATCCTTCTTCTTCCTGATGTGAACTTTCTTCTGGTGCAGGGCATTTATTTCTAATGGGTAGTCTAGTGAGAAGAAGGATGATGGGAGATAGAATAGAACAGTATGTATAGTATAGCATAGCATAGCATAGCATAGCATAGCATAGCATAGCATAGCATAGCATAGCATAGCATAGCATAGCATAGCATAGCATAGAATAGAATAGAATAGAAAATGTGGAATAGAATAGAATAGAAAATGTGGAATAGAATAGAATAGAATAGAATAGAATAGAATAGAATAGAATAGAATAGAATAGAAAATGTGGAATGGAATGGAATGGAATAGAATAGAATAGAGTAGAGTAGAGTAGAGTAGGGTAGGGTAGGGTAGGGTAGGAATAGAATAGAATAGAAAATGTTGAATGGAATGGAAATGGAATAGAATAGAATAGAATAGAATAGAATAGAATAGGAAATAATAGGAATAGAATAGAATAGAAAATGTTGAATAGAATAGAATAGAATAGAATAGAATAGAATAGAATAGAATAAAGAGAGTTGGAAGGGACCTTGGAGGTCTTCTAGTCCAACCCCCCTGTTCAGGAAACTCTCTACCATTTCAGACAAATGGCCACCCACCAATCTCTTCATTTCCAACAACTGTTCATTTCTTTGTTTTTTTTAAAGAAAAGTTAGAGATTGTTTTCTTACAAAAATAAAGATATTAAATTAAACAAATAGAAAAAAAAACGGATAGTGAGACAAACGGCATATAAATTTAATAAATAACATTACGGAAGGTGCGGGAAGAGTAAGCAATAGAAGCAAAGAAATTTGAGGAAGGGGTTAAAAGGAAAAGAAAACAAATCGAGTGTGCCCTATTTAATCCACTTTTCTATACTTTTTTTTTTCCCTTCCACAACCCATCCTCATTCCCACAACATCCATACCCCGATCCACTCATTTCCCTTTGACCCTGTTCCAGATGTTTGCTTCTGCACAAGAACATCATATGTAGGACAACCGCAAAAATGAGAAACCAGCAGAGCTGAGAGAGACGGGGGTGACTTCATGAATGTCCACCCTGACTGACACCTTGATAGGATCTCTCTGTAAGCAGGTGTTCTGAAAATGACTCAGGTGAGCAAGCTTTGCCTGTCATTAAATTGACCACAATGAAGCTACTAGGAGAGTGGGTGTGTTGCAGTTGATGCCACCATTGATAAAAGCTTTGGTTTTCAACCTAGAGAAAGATGTCAGGAAAATCGTGGGAGGAGATGCACCTTCAGATAAGCTGATCTTAGCCCCTTTTGGATGCTACAGGTGAGCGACTGAAATAATCTGCAGCCAAATGTCCGTGGAGCTTCTCAGTCACCCAGGTCATGATTGTCCCAAAGGTGCTTTTCCAAAAGAGATGTTAGGGTCACCAATGTTCTGACATCTCTTGGGCTGCAGATGTCCCAAAGTTGCTTTTTTTTAAAGAGGCAACTGGACTTTGTTTGTTTTTTTTCCTTGAAGACGTTTGGCTTCCTATCCAGGAAGCTACTTCAGTTCTGGGTTGACTGAAGTCAACTGAAGAACTGAAGAAGCTTCTTGGATGAGAAGTGAAATGTCCAAGGAAAATCAAAGACAGTCCAGTTGTCTCTTGACAAGGGTAACCAAAGAGATGTCAAAGCATGGGTAACACTAACATCTTAGTCCTCTAGTTGTTCTACTTTGAACTAATGAGAACTTTCAGGCTGTCCTCAAAAGCAGGGCTTTTCCACCTTTTCACCCATTGTACCACTTTTAGGATATGGCAACATCCCGAGTACCACCAGTCGCCTAGCAAGGTGTCAAAAACTTGATGATCAAAAAAAAAAAAAAAGGAAAAAAGTGATAAAGTACAGGTAGTCCTCGACTTACAACAGTTTGCTTAGTGACTGTTCAAAGTTACAATGACACTGAAAAAAGTGTCCCCCAAGCCATAGCCGAGCAAGACACCTGCCTGCCCGCCCGGCGGCACTCTTCCTCCTGTCCGAGGTTTTCATTGTTGTGAGCATTTCTGTTGAGGATTGGCAGGGGGGGTGGGATGGGGGGTGTTTGGTTTTTATTCCCCCCCGTCTGCTGGGTGGTTGCAGCAGGTTTTGGTCACTTCACATGATCCTGGGACACTGTAATCGTCATAAATATGAGTCAGTTGCCAAGCATCTGAATGTAAATCACAAGACCCTGGAGATGCTGCAACGTTCCAGCTGATTGGTGCTATTTCTGGGCTCAGCAGAAGCACCAGGATCAGCGCCAAGCTCCAGCTGGAGCCTGGTGCTGATCCTGGTGTTTCCGCTGAGCCCTGACAGCCCCGAAGAAGCGACAATGAGCTAGAAAGCGGCACCATCCTGGCGCTTCCGCTGAGCCCTGACAGCCTGCAGCTCCAGCCCTCTCTCACTCAGGCTTGTGCGGTGCTGCCACTGGTTCAGCTCATTCCCCTCCCCTGCTACCACTTTTCTAGGATGGTCGCCTACCACCTGCCAGGTGCCAATGTACCACAGGTGGCACCCGTACCACTGGTTGAAAAGCCCTGCTCAAAAGGACAGGGTGAGTAATCCAGCTCAGAAGCTGCCAGATTGTGAAGAACTATGACAAACTATGTTTGAGTTAACTTGTGCCAATAGTAGAGAATATCTGTAGCTCAGGATTGAATTGTGGGGTCCTTGGTGTTCTCTGAGCTTGGTCATTCCCATGCAAACGTTTCATTACCAAATAATGGTGCTGATGCTGCTACCTAGTTTGGTAATGAAATGTCTCCAAGAAAACCACCAAGCTCAGAGAGCACCAAGGACCCCACAGTTTAATCCTGATCTACAAATATTCTCTTCCAAAATTGTCTCTGATAGATCAGGAGAAGGCGCCTGTAGCAAACAATTCTTCACTTCGGCTTGCGATAGGAATCTTAATAATATCCATCTTGAGAACCAGTTTGGTGTAGGCATTAAGACACCAGGCTGGAAACCAGAAGATTGTGAGATCTAGTCCTGCCTTAGAAACAAAACGTGGTGAGTGAACTTAGGCAAGGCATTCTATCTCAGCTACAGGAAGAAGGCAATGGCAAGCCACTTCTGAAATCTGGCCAGGAAAATTGCAGGGACCTGTCCAGGCAGTGATCCAGGAGTCAAGACTGACTTGAAGTCTCAACCTCCCACAGTTTTATAGCTTTATTATTAAGTTTGTAATTGAACAGAAGGAGATACTTGAATACTTGAAAATATTATGTAAGTAACAATGTTTTCAGTGCCCCAGTTTCTAGGAGTTGCTTCCCAAAACATTGATCCAAAGACAAGATAAACCTTTATTAAATGTGTCTGCTCAGCTTTTTAGGCTTAGATGGAATCTGCCTTTAAACAGTTTTAAAATCCTGGTTGGATTAAAAAGGCAAAGAGGCTACTCCTAGAAACTTACATGTGAGATAAAAGAGGAGGGGGGAAGCAAATAAGGAAGGACAAAACAGAGGTATCTAGGACTTGGTTTCAGCCAAACAAAAACAGCAAATCTTCTCTGGGGGAAAAAAGATACTGTTTGGCAACAGCCCAATATACATATATATATATAATCAAGAAATTCCAGAGTGGCTTCAAATTCCTGCGATGGGAAGCAGGAAGTGAAGACGATAAGAAAAACTAAAGAAAGAAGATGGGCCTAAAAGCAAACAGCCTGATTTGATTTTGTTTAGCAAGGCCCAGGAGAAACACCCAAAGCTTCTGCTGCCTGACCATTTTTGAAATTCCAGAGGAGAATTCCAAGGGTGGTCCTGTCTTTCCTCTCTAGAAGAATGCTGCTGTTCTGGAGGCCAACGCTTCTTTGGAAGAACACTGTTTTTCTAAGCCACCCTTCCTTACTTAGCTTCCGTCTTCCATATCCCCCCAAAAAGTAATTATTTTCATTTTTAATTATCCTGGCAGACTGTCCTGGAACCAGCTCAATAGACAACTTGTATCCAAGAATCTACAGGTCATTGTAGAAAAGCCAAGTAGCAATTATGAGGGAGAGGCTGGTCTGTATCTACCACAAGTCCTTTTATAGTGAAAATCCATGTTCCAATTCTCCTCTTATTTAAGCCGTGCAATGAATTTGTGGGGGGGGGGCAGTTTCCATCAATTCCTTATCACAGTAATGAGCAAATTTTGAGATCTGATTGTTCTCCTTTCCAAGCAACCATGGAAACCTGGACACAGAACCAGAAGGTGAGTTGTGAAGGATGATACCTGCAGATGACCTCATACAGTTTGTGAATGGACAAATGATAGACTAGAACAGGCTTTAGGGAGGTTGGTGAGAGCAGAAGACAGCGGTAAAAACAGATGGAAGGGATCAAAGAAGTATCTGGAATGTTCTCAGTAGACCTATGGATTATCAACGGAGATTAAAATGGTGAGCATTCACCTATGCAATCAATTCATAATTCAGAATAGAGCTGGAAGGGATCTTGGAGGTCTTCTAGACCAACCCACTGCACAAGCAGGAGACCCTATACCATTTCAGACAAGTGGCTGTCCAGTGTCTTCTTAAAAACTTCCAGTGATGGAGCACCCACAACTTTTGAAGGCAAGCTGTTCCACTGGTTAATTGTCCTCCCTGTTAGGAAGTTTCTCCTTAATTCCAGGTTGCTTCTCTCCTTGATTAGTTCCCATCCATTGCTTCTTGTCCTGCTTTCTGGTGCTTTGGAAAATAAGTTGACCCCCTCTTCTTTGTGGCAACTTCTCAAATACTGGAATATGCTATCCTGTCACCTCTAGTCCTTCTTTTCTCTAGACTAGCCATACCCAATTCTTGCAACCGTTCTTGAGATACTTTAGCCTCCAGGCCTTTAATTATCTTAGTTGCTCTTCTCTGCACTTTTTCCAAAAACTCAACATATTTTTTTGTAATGTGGTGACCAAAACTGGATGCAATATTCAAAGAGTTGGTCTTACTAAAGGTTTATAAAATGGTGCTAATACTGCATGTGATTTTGATTCTATACCTCTGTTTATACAACCAAGGATTATGTTAGCTTTTTTGGCTGCGGCTGCACACAGCTGGCTCATGTTTAAGTGATCATCCACTAGGACTCCAAGATCCCTTTCACCGTGACTGTTTTTGAGCCAGGTTTTGCTTAATCTGTACTTGTACCTTTGGTTTTTCCTGCCTAAGTGTAAAACTTTGATCAGCAGAAGTTAAATCTGATCTGATGGCAACTAGCTAACTAGGAATAGATCTATACCACTGTCAGAGAGAGGCAAGGCAGTGAGACAACAAAAGAGTTTATGACACAATAAGGGGCCAATCTGGACCAGAATTTCCTGTGTTCAGATGATACACATACCCATGATAAACCATGGCTTGTTGAAATGTGCCAATTTCATCTCACCCAAAATCTATGCTAACACAACCTCCAACCGGCCTAATCTGTGATTAACTGTGTCTTGTAAATGGAGCTTTTTGGTAGCCTCATCCATAAGGTGACCAATTGTCCTCCTTTAGGGAGGACAGTCCTCCTTTTGTGAGTTCTGTCCTCCCTCGAAAAGTGTCCTCCTTCATGTCCTCCTTTTCGATATTTGAAGACTAATTTGCAGGGCTTTTTTTTCCCTCATAGATAAGGTGACCAACTTTTTTACAATGAAAAGGAGGACACAAATAAATTGAAGAAAAAATATCGTAAATAAAAAAACATTTTATTCATTGCAACAATAATATAGACAACTTGCATGTGCAAAGTTTGCCAGCCGGGTGTTTTGGCGCGCTCAGCAGCAATTCCTATTGGCTTTCGAAAGCCAATAGTGGGAGTAGCACAGCTCATGCAAAAGTTGAAAACAAAACCCATCAAAAAAAGGTGCCGGAACGCCGTTCTGAGCGTTCTATGAGGGGGAAAAAAAGCCCTTCAAATATTGAAAAGGAGGACATGAAGGAGGACACTTTTTGAGGAAGGACAGAACTTACAAAAGGAGGACTGTCCTCCCTAAAGGAGGACGGTTGGTCACCTTATCATAGAACGCTCAGAACGGCGTTCTGGCACCTTTTTTTGATGTTTTTTTTTCAACTTTTGCATGGGCTGTTCTACTCCCGCTATTGGCTTTTGAAAGCCAATAGCAATTGCTGCTGAGCGCCCCAAAACACTGGGCCGGCAAAATTTGCACATGTACGTTGTCTGCAGTGAAGGCGAATTGGCAGGAACTTTGCACTCCTCCCTGCTACCCAACTACACCATCTCCTAGTTAGTCCTGAAGATACCTGCGATGCCACAATAACTTTCTCTTGATCTTCGGCCCTGCTAGGGGAATAATGGCTGCGGGCACAAGAGGCAGGGGTGGCGGGGCTGCTGTGGGTGGGGATGTGAGGGGCGGCTGGCTGCCTCGTGTTCTGTGGGAGCTGCGGGGCCTGCTCTACAAGGGGCTGTGCAGGGTGGGTGGTGTGCTGGTGGGCCGGCTGCAGGCGGGGTGTGTTAATGGCGGGCTGCCCCCCGGGGCTGGAGCCAGCGCAGCTGGTCCTTTGGGAGCTGCGGGGCCCGCTCTACACGATGGGGGAGCAGTGCTGGCGGGGCAGTTGCAGGCGAGGGCGTGGCATGTAAGCATAATTACAATATAAAATGTTATTGTTACAAATGTTTTTTATTATGCATTTATCATATTATAGTGCAGTGGTTCTCAACCTGTGGGTTGGGACCCCATTTGGGGTCGAATGACCATTTCACGGGGGTCGCCAAACAACGCAGTCTGCCATTTTTTCCCCCTTTTTCTTAGCTGTGCTACTCCCTTTTATTCTATTGAATAAAACTATTCAAGACTCTCTTGAACAGAGTCTAATTCTATTGGCTTTCAAAAGCCATTAGGAATTGTCCAGGCTGTCTCTGCCCTGCTGAGCCCACCAAAAGTCCCATTCTGCAAACGGTGCTGCACCAGTTGAGTAGTCCTCGACTTACGACTGGTTGAGTAGTCCTCGACTTACGACTGGTTGGGGGTTGCAGCATTAAAAAGGTTGAGAACCACTGTTATAGTGTATTCTGTATTGATATTTTTTTCCCTTCAATTTATTTGTGTCCTCCTTTTCATTGTAAAAAAGTTGGTCACCTTCATGGTATCATATTACGGCTTAGTGTCTCAAACATAGATCATTACTTAGTACAATAATCCAGAGATTCTTACAGCTCAAAACAAAACAGATCTCCGAGTCAATGTAGATCAGGGTTTCCCAATCTTGGCAACTTTAAGACGTATGGATTTCAACAGCCATACATGGCTGGGCTGGGGAATTTTGGAAGTTGAAGTTGAAGTCCATACCTCTTAAAATTGCCAAGACTGGTATACTCTGCCATAGATGAAATCTAGTCTCTTGTCAAGTTGCAGTTGCTAAGTTATTTCAGAGTTAGATCTAAGGTGAATTAACACGTTACCAAACTGGAAGAAATTAGGTACATAATACATTGAATCAGAGGATTAGTGTGGTTAAACTGTGTGAAGTGCTCATCTGAGAAAAAGGTAGGTTTATAACAAGCATATTGTAGATATAGATTATAGCCGTGATAACATTTGTTGGGAGATGTAAATATAATTAGAGTAACAATATTTTTGTTAGTGAGTTTTCTTTACAGCTTATGAATGCCTCTCCTTTTTGGTGTATCAGAAAAAAAAAATTAGTAAAAAAAAAATAAGTAGTATATTATTTTCTTATTCTTTTCTCTCTTTTTTTCTCTTTTTGGGGTTTTTTTGGTCTTTCTTTTTACTTTTTAAGACATGAGAAATATAAAACTGTTTAAATACTTAAATGTAATTAACCTTGAGAAAATTCTAACCAGTAAGAATGTTTTGAACATTGTACGGAAAACAAATTTAAATAATAGTAAAACATTTAGTTTCTTGACAAAACTTGTACTTTCTGTGGCAATTGGTTGGATCTGAACAAGTTCCTAATTTATGGTTTATTTAGCTAAGCTAACTCTCTTGGTTTATCCATAACCACTGCTCTAAAATATATGCTGTGTTTGTATAACAGGGGTCTTCAAACTTGGCCCTTTTATGACTTGTGGACTTTAACTTCCAAAATTCCTCAGCCAGGCATGCTGGCTGAGGAATTCTGGAAGTTGAAGTCCACAAGTCATAAAAGGGCCAAGTTTGAAGACCCCTGTTGTATTGTTGTTGTTGTTAATTGCGAAGTCATGTCCGGCCCATCGCGACCCCATGGGCAACGTTCCTCCAGGCCTTCCTGTCCTCTACCATCTTCTGGAGTCCATTTAAGCTCATGCCTACTGCTTCAGTGTTATACAACCCCTGTTGTATAACAATCTAAACATAGCAGCCATGTATTAAGCAAGTTGCATTAAGCAAACTCGGTCATCTGCTAAAGAATTTTAGGATTTTCCAGATTATTTAGGACTAATTGCTGGTAATAACTTTATAGTAGTATTATAATCATGCTTTTTTCTATTTTGGGTTTTTTTTTTCAAGGTGGGGGGAGATGATAGACTTACTCTTAGAAATAGTTTCTAAAAAGGTATCTGGGGCTCTCGATGTTCTAGGATGTGTTTGTATGATACACTAAACCACAAAGGGGACAAAGCCAATAACATCTAGCATGTTGCATGAACTCTGTGAATTTTCAAAAGGGAGTTGTTGTTAGTTGTGAAATCGTGTCTGACTCATCGCGACCCCATGGACAACATTCCTCCAGGCCTTCCTGTCCTCTACCATCTTCTGGAGTCCATTGAAGCTCACACCTACTGCTTCCGTGACTCCATCCAGCCACCTCATTCTCTGTTGTCCCCTTCTTCTCTTGCCCTCCATCTTTCCCAGCATTAGGCTCTTCTCCAGTGAGTCCTTCCTTCTAATTAGGTGGACAAAGTACTTGAGTTTCAACTTCAGGATCTGGCCTTCTAAAGAGCAGTCAGGGTTGATCTCCTCCAGGACTGACCGGTTTGATCGCCTTGCAGTCCAGGGGACTCACAGGAGTCTTCTCCAGCACCAGAGTTCAAAGGCCTCCATTCTTTGGTGTTCAGCCTTTCTTATGGTCCAACTTTCACAGCCATACATTGCAACTGGGAAGACCATGGCCTGGACTATACGCACTTTTGTTGGCAGAGTGATGTCTCTGCTTTTTAGTATGCTGTCTAGATTTGCCATAACTCTATAGGAGTCAGAAATTCATTCCAACAGCATACAACGAAATATGATATCCAATCCTAGGAAGGTATTTGACAAATGTTGAAAAAAGTGGGAATTATACTTCTTTTTATTCCGGTTGAAATTTCTCCAACTGCTTTCAGTTCTCGTCCTAAGCCTCCATTCCTTTTAGAACGGGGTACGGTGAACTGTATTATAGGATAATGTTTAGTGCAAATATGTTGTGACTTCTTCCATTTGAGGGAAAGTATTTTGTGGAAAAAAAGCTGGCTGTTCTTCTGGAGTGGGGTGTGGATGTGATCTCCTTGTTAGACATGTTTCTTTTTTATATAGTGTATTGTTTGGTTTTGATGCTGGTTTTGTTTACTTATATTGCATTTTGGATTTTTTTTTTAAATGTTACTTCCTTCCTATTGTGAGCCATTCAGATCCATGCATTGTTCAGCAGTTTTTCCAAAGGTAATTGAAATACCTTTGTATTATATATATTCTCATTACAGGCCCAGAACAATAGTAAAGGGAAAGACAGGCTGAGTTTGCCTAACAATAGGGGTTTTAACAATGTGATATTAAAATACTTTTATTTGGGGCTGTTGGTTAATTATTGCCATTTATACGCTCAGTTTGTACCTCAAGTCATGGTTCATGCTACCATATCTTCAAGGCATGAAGACAACTTAGAGCAGGGGTCTTCAAACTTGGCCCTTTTATGACTTGTGGACTTCAACTCCCAGAATTCCTCAGCCAGGCACGCTGAGGGGAAAGGGAGAGGTTTCCAAGCTGAGCCATGCTGGCTCAGGAATTCTGGGAGTTGAAGTCCACGAGTCATAAAAGGGCCAAGTTTGAAGACCCCTGACCTAAAGCAATGTTTCCAAAACTTGGCCACTTTAAGACTTGTGGACTTCAACCCCCAGAATTCCTCTGCCTGGCACGCTGGCTGAAGAATTCTGGGAGTTGAAGCCCATAAGACATAAAAGGGTCAAGTTTGAAGACCCCGGAGTTAGAGGAAAGCTATTGGAAGAGTAATTCCACTGTTGGTTTAATTTCCATGCTCTTATTTGCTCCACCTAAATAAATACAGAGAACCAACTGTTGTTAAAACATGGAAACTGGGTAATCATGAGTTTGAGTCCTGTCTTAGACACAGAAAGCAGCTCAATAGTTCTGGGCCATGTTCTTGCTTTTCCTTGACATGTTTTTTCTTTTTTTAAATGCTCGGCATTCAATAAAATGTTCTGTTTGGGATGCACCGTAATTGAATGCAGCTAACAACAATGAGAAGGGATGAAGATAGTTTTGCCTTCCTAATTGTAGTGCAACATCCATGGAGACCTGGATGCCTTGTTTAAAATAGAGAGCAAACCAAGCATGGTGTCAACTAAGAATGGTTGATAGTTTATTTCAAATTCATCTATCGTGCATCTCTCCAAGTTTTTTTTTCCAAAGCAGGCTGATCATTTTGCATACGGTAATAAATTCCATTTGCTAAAAAAATTATAATTCTGGGCCAAATATCTATGGCAGGGGTCTTCAAACTTGGCCCTTTGATGACTTGTGGACAACTTCCAGAATTCCTCAACCAGTGTGACTTCTCCTCCTCCTCCTCCTCCTCCTCCTCCTCCTCCTCCTCCTCCTCCTCCTCCTCCTCCTCTTCTTCTTCTTCTTCTTCTTCTTCTTCTTCTTCTTCTTCTTCTTCTTCTTCTTCTTCTTCTTCTTCTTCTTCTTCTTCTTCTTCTTCTTCTTCTTCTTCTTCCTCTTCCTCTTCCTCTTCCTCTTCCTCTTCCTTTTTTTCTTCCTCTTCCTCTTCTTCTTCCTCTTCTCCTTCCTCTTCCTCTTCCTCCTCCTCCTCCTTCCTTTTCCTCTTCCTCTTCCCTCCTCCTCCTCCCAAAAAAACCACCCCTGAATTTTATTGTTCTCAGATCTTCTTGAATGAAACAAGGTATTTCCTTTGATAAACCACCAAATTTTCTCTCTATTTCAGTGGTTCTCAACCTGTTGATCGGGACCCCATTTGGGGTCGAACGACCATTTCACGGGGGTCGCCAAACAACACAATCTGCCATTTTCCCCCCTTTTCCTTAGCTGTGCTATTCCCTTTTATTCTATTGGCTTTTGAAAGCCAATAGAATAGACTCTCTTGAATAGAGTCTAATTCTATTGGCTTTCAAAAACCAATAGGAATTGTCCAGGCTGTCTCTGCCCTGCTGAGCCCACCAAAAGTCCCATTCTGCAAACGGTGCTGCACCAGTTGAGTAGTCCTCGACTTACGACAGGTTGGGGGTCATGGCATTAAAAAGGTTGAGAACCACTGCTCTATTTGAATGAGACCAGATACTTCCTTTAATAAATCAAGAAAGAAGTATCCAAATCTGCAGATAATTCAATTACTTTCTTTTCATAGGCAGACCTTCTCTGACCAAATTCTGTGGCTGTGGCTGGTAGAATTAGCCAGTGCATTTGAAAGTGATGATAATTGATCTAGAACAGGGGTAGGCAACCTTGGCTCTTTTATGACTCATGGACTTCAACTCCCAGAATTCCTCAGCCGACTCGAGAATTCTAGGAGTTGAAGTCCACGAGTCATAAAAGAGCCAAGGTTGCCTACCCCTGATCTAGAACTAAAACTACACTCAATTGATGCTTATCTTAACCTTCTGTGGTTAGAGAATTAAGTTTTCCTTGCTAAGGAGTGACTCTGTGTTATGTAAGTTGCTGATTCCACACTGATAGCAAAACATGCTTGGACAGACATTGAGTAGTAACTGAGTTGCAGAAAAAAAACAAACCCGTACCAATGAAACAAGAGCTTGCATTCAAACCCAAGCTGTCAGTCATGGATACCACCCCTAAGAAGTGGTAGGATTCAAATATGTGAACAACCAGTTCTCTGTATGGATGCCACTTCTGGAAGTCCATTCTGGGTCTGGGCAACAAAAAATTAGCTACCAGTTCTGCTGAAGTGGTGCGAACCAGCTGAATCCCACCACTGCCCCTAGGCCAGGGGTAGGCAACTTTGGCTCTTTTATGACTCGTGGACTTCAACTCCCAGAATTCCTCAGCCAGCCATGCTGAGGGGAAAGAGAGAGGTATCCAAGCTGAGCCATGCTGGCTCAGGAATTCTGGGAGTTGAAGTCCACGAGTCATAAAAGAACCAAGGTTCCCCACCCCTGCCCTATATCAGGGGTCTTCAAACGTGGCCCTTTTATGACTGGTGGGCTTCAACTCCCAGAATTCCTGAGCCAGTATGGCTCAGCTTGGAAACCTCTCCCTTTCCCCTCAGCGTGGCTGGCTCAGGAATTCTGGGAGTCGAAGTCCACGAGTCATAAAAGAGCCAAGGTTGCCTACCCCTGTCCTAAGTATTCAATTCAAAGAGATCATCGACTCTACCAGGGTAGGAAAGGAGAAGACCTGGATTATATAATATCCCCAAAGCATCTTTGGGCAGTGTACAGGTAATCCTTGACTTATGACCATCATTAAGCCCAAAATTACTGTCGTTAAGTGAGACGGTTCTTAAGTGAGCTTTGCTTCAGCTTTCTTGCCATGATTCTTAAGTAGATCACTGCAATTGTTCAGTTAGTACCCCTCTGGGACACTGTGGTTGTCATATATATGAGTCAGTTGCCAAGCTGACTCATATATATGAGCACCCTGGGGATGCTACGATGGCCATAAGTGTGAAAAACCGTCCTAAGTCACTTTTTTCAGTGCCATTGTGACTTTGAAGGGTCACTAAACAAACAATTGTAAGTTGAGGACTCCCTGTATTTAAGCTGGGATCTTGATATGAGAATATGCTGATAGAACTTAACATTTGAAACTCAATGAAACACATTCAGTTCAAGTTTGTCACAGACAAAGAGTAGAGATTGTAACAAATAAAAACACTCAATGAATATCCACTTAAAATTCTAGAGTAAAATAGCAAATAACAAATAACAAATAAATATATATATATATATATTGGAATATATATAACAAATATATATATTCCAATTTTACGCGGGAGAAAACCCGAACAACCAAAGACCTACACACACACACACACACACACACAAACACACACACACACACATTCTGATGTTTTCACGGGTGTTTGCATGTAGGTCTTTGGTTATTCAGGTTTTCTCCTGCATCAAATTGGAAGTGTCTTGGCGACGTTTCGACGAAGTCTCATTCGTCATCTTCAGGCTGGTGTTTTCAGCTTCGTGCTTCTAGCAATTTGCTCCTAGAAGCACTAAGCTGAAAACACCAGCCTGAAGATGATGAATGGGACTTCGTCGAAATGTCGCCAAGACACTTCCAATTTTATGCGGGAGAAAACCCGAATAACCAAAGACCTACACACACACACACACACACACACACACACACACACACACACACATAAGCTAAAAATTTATCGATGAATGTAATAAATATGTTCTTATTTAGCGATAATAAAAAAATACTAATTTAAAGTTTAAATATGAGGTAGTAGATATTAAGAGAAGAAGAGAGGAAGTATTAAATGTTGAAATAAGAGAAACTTTGGTTACTAAATTTAAGATATTTGGAAATTACCAGAAAACAAGCATATTATATTGTATTATTAATTGGTTGATGTAAGGGGGCGAGAATTCAAATAGATAAGACGTGTATCCTGAACATTAGATTTTGAGATAAATTGTGATAAAGGGAATTGGGGTTATTTAAAACTTGGAAATTATAAATATTAAACTTTAAATTTAAATATTAATGGGAAACTAAAAATTGGGAAAAACTAATCAGGACCTTGATTGTCTAAAAAAGATTGAATGTTAAAACAGGATATGTATAAATAAAAATTATTGATAAATGTAGGAAAGTTATTTTTATTTAACTGATATAATAAGAATTGTATTAATTTAAATATGAAACAGTAAATACCAAGGGGAAAAGAGAGGAATTATTTATGTAATAGTTTGAAATCAGTACTAAAGATATTTGTGTGTTATTGAATAATTGACTAACTCAGCCGCCACATTGCTTTTCAAGTATTTAAATGTGAAATTAGAAAATCAATAATTTTTTTTTTTTGCAAAAAACCTCCAAATAAAATCTATATTAAAATCACCATTTGGCATCCAGTCTGTTGGTTACACGTGGCCTAACTAAACTATAATATCAATCCTTAAACTATGGGGCCCATAGTCATTGAATACTAAAATGCAAAAAAATAAAATAAAATAAAATAAATAGTAATGCCAAAGAGTTTGCTTCATTAGTTGTGTAAAATTGCAATGGTGGATATTGACACATATTGTAATTTTGGTAAATTTATGTTATCCCTGTATACAATCTGCCCCTATCTGCATGCATAAACATATGCCTATGAAGTAAGATTTCTTTTCAGCCAAGACAAATTTTCTGATACTATTCCAAGGCTACAGAACTGGTGTATTCAACTCCTTTATAATTTGCAGATTTACACAAACAATCTGACAGCTTTGAATTGGTAGCCTGGCTATTGCGTATGAGGACTTTCTGCCCGGGGGCAAAACTGATCATTTCAATCCATGCTTTGGATAAGGTTACCAAATGTTTGTGCAACGATTTTCTGCAATTCTGACCTCCTTCGTTTAATCTCCTTTCACACCTAGAGAAAAAAAAACAAAAACAAAAGGTATTTCAATCTTTTACAATTTCTTCCATTTTGTGAGTCTTGCTGGGCTAAGGTGGACGTGGTGCTCTAGTACTAGAAAAAGAAGTAGAAGGCATATTGACCTGTCAAAAGAGAATAAAATACATCAGATCATAGTGTTGTAAGGGCAGGAATTCAGAATGAAGGATCCCAGGCAGATGGCATATATAGGACACCCTCTGGCCCATCAAATCAGCAACACTACTCAAAACCTGGTCTGCTTCTTCTAGATCAGGGCTTTTCAACCAGTGGTACGGGTACCACCTGTGGTACATTGGCACCTGGCAGGTGGTACGTGACCATCCTAGAAAAGTAGTAGCAGGGGGAGTGGAATGAGCTGAACCAGTGGCAGCACCACACAAGCCTGAGCGAGAGATGGCTGGAGCTGCAGGGCTGTCAGGGCTCAGCGGAAGTGCCAGGATCAGTGCCGCTTTCCAGCTGATTGGTGCTTCTTCGGGGCTGTCAGGGCTCAGTGCAAGCGCCAGGATCAGCACCAGGCTCCAGCTGGAGCTCAGCGCTGATCCTGGTGCTTCTGCTGAGCCCTGAAGCAGCACCAATCAGCTGGAATGTTGCAGCATCTCCAGGGTCTTGTGATTTACATTCAGATGCTTGGCAATTGATTCATATTTATGACGGTCACAGTGTCCCAGGGTCACATCAAGTGACCAAAACCTGCTGCAACCACCCAGCAGATGGGGGGAATAAAAACCAAACACCCCCCCATCCCACCCCCGCTGCCAATCCTCAACAGAAATGCTCACAACAATGAAAACCTTGGACAGGAGAGAAAGCATCGTCAGGTGAGCAGGCGGGTGTCTTGCCCAGCTGTGGCTTGGGGGGCACTTTTTTCAGTGCCATTGTAACTTCTTAGAGTCACTAAGCGAACTGTTGTAAGTAGAGGACTACCTGTACTTTATCACTTTTTTCCTTTTTTTTTTTTTGGTCATCAAGTTTTTGACAGCTTGCTAGGCGACTGGTGGTACTCGGATGTTGCCATCTCCTAAAAGTGGTACAATGGGTGAAAAGGTTGAAAAGCCCTGACCTAGATCTAGGGCCATACTACCCTGAACACACCCAATCTTGTCTAATCTCGGAAGCTAAGCAGGGTCTGGCCTGCTTAGTACTTTGATGGAAGACTGCCTGGGAATGGCGGGTGCTGTAGACTGTTTAATGAAAAGAAGGAGTAGGAATGACATGATAGCAGTGTTCCAATATCTCAGGGGCTACCACAAAGAAGAATGAGTCAAGCTATTCCCCAAGGCAAGAAGGAACAGATGAAAACTCACCAAGTAGAGAGGCAATCTAGAACTAAGGAGAGATTTTCTGACAGCTAGAACAATTAACTAGTGGAACAACCTGCCTCCAGAAACTATGAATGCTCCAACACTGGAAGTTTTTAAGAAGAGACTGGACAGCTATTTGTCTGAAATGGTATAGGACAGTGGTTCTCAACCTTTTTAATGTCGCGACCCCCAACCGGTCATAAGTCGAGGACTACTCAACCGGTCGTAAGTCGAGGACTACTCAACTGGTGCAGCACCGTTTGCAGAATGGGACTTTTGGCGGGCTCAGCAGGACAGAGACAGCCTGGACAATTCCTATTGGCTTTTGAAAGCCAATAGAATTAGACTCTATTCAAGAGAGTCTATTCTATTGGCTTTCAAAAGCCAGTAGAATAAAAGGGAGTAGCACAGCTAAGGAAAAGGGGAAAAAAATGCAGACTGCGTTGTTTGGCGACCCCCATGAAATGGTCATTTGACCCCAAATGGGGTCCCGACCCACAGGTTGAAAACCACTGGTATAGGGTTTTCTGCCTGAGCAGGGCGTTGGACTAGATGACCCCCGACTCTGTTGTTATTCTGTTGTTCTGTTATTATGAACAAAGGTATGAAGGAAAATGCTTAAGTAAAACCTAGACATGCAAGCTTATTTGCAGTAGTCAATATGTGATGATGAAATTGAAAACAAGGTCTGGGAATTAAGCCTTTGGGAAATAATACCTTCCATAGAAATTAACTCCCACATTTCTTCATGTAACTAGCCATGGCAGTAATATGTCATATTAGTAAGACACGGTGATTTTTCCTTTACAGAAGTTTCTCCTTAGTTCTAGGATGATTCTCTCCTTGATTGGTTTCCACCCTTCCACTATTCTCCAAAGCACCAGAGGGCAGGACAAGAAACATGGTTGGAAACTGACCAAAGAGAGAAACAACCTGGAATTAAGGAGAACATTCCTAAAAGAGGGAGCAATCAACCAGTGGAACAGCTTGCCTCCAGACAGTTAGAATAATTGTGGAATGTCTTATCTTCAGAAGTTGTAGGTGCTCCATCACTGGAAGCTATCAAAAAGAGACTGGACAACAATTTGTCTGAAATGATATAGGGTCATCTGCTCAAGGGGGGGGGTGGACTAGAAGACCTCCAAGATCCCTTCCAACTCTGTTATTCTATGTTCTCTGTGACATGATAGTAGTATTCCACTATTTCAGGGGCTACCACAAAGAAGAGGGCATCAAACTATTCTCCAAAGCACCAGAGGGCAGGACAAGAAACAGTGGTTGGAAAATGACAAAAGAGAGAAGCAATCTGGAATTAAGGAGGAATTTCCTAATAGTGAGAACAATTAACCAGTGGAGCAGCTTTGCCTTCAGAAATCTGGAGGCTTTTAAGAAAAGACTGGACAGTCACTTGTCTGAGATGGTATAGATTCTCCTGCTTGAGCGGGGGGCTGGACTATAAGACCTCTAAGGTCCCTTCCAGATTCTATTCTGTTCTGTTCTGTTCCGTTCTGTTCCATTCCATGGTGGAACACTGCTATTATGTCAACCCGGTCCTTCTTTTTACTAGTCTTGACAAATCCAATTCCTGCAGGAATTAAAAAGGATTTGATTCAATTCAAGCAATTGAATCAATTGAATCAATTTAGGGAAATGAAAAGGAAAGTAGGAACAGATACCAGATGAGGCAGAGAAAACGTGCATTGTGAAAAGAAACAAGAGTCAAGGCATTCTGTTGGCACATTAAAAAAAAAAATGATTAAGAAATTTTGTCCAAAGGTCTATGAGGCAACAGGGAAATATTTGCTATTTCCTCTTTTCTTTTCTGGCTAAGTTCTACCAGCAATCAGCAGCTGTAGCAATGTTTCCTTAAATGAACCTATCAAATTATAGAAGAATACTGTAGGAGGAGAGACATTGTGCAAATATTGCTGATGTTTAAGGCCCATCTAATTTGTTCTTTTTTAGAATATTTGTTGTTGTTAGTTGTGAAGTCGTGTCTGACCCTTCGCGACCCCATGGACAACGTTCCTCCAGGCCTTCCTGTCCTCTACCATCTTCTGGAGTCCATTGAAGCCCACGCCTACTGCTTCAGTGACTCCCTCCAGCCACGTCATTCTCTGTCGTCCCCTTCTTCTCTTGCCCTCCATCTTTCCCAGCATTAGGCTCTTCTCTAGTGAGTCCTTCCTTCTCATTAGGTGGCCAAAGTATTTGAGTTTCAACTTCAGGATCTGGCCTTCTAAAGAGCAGTTGGAGTTGATCTCCTCTAGGACTGACTGGTTAGATCATCTTGCAGTCCAGGGGACTCGCAGGAGTCTTCTCCAGCACCATAGTTCAAAGGCCTCGTTAGAGATTTTGGCTAAAGCTTGAAATGGACTAAACTACCCTCATATAACAATAAAAAATGAACTCTCAAATGTCTGTAAAAGTTGCCAGAGTTAGCAGAGATGGCTAAACTGCCTGCTTTGATTAAAGAAAAGAACGCAATTAAGTTTGTTTCTGGTTAGACAAGGCTTATGGACCTGTTGGCTGAGGTAGGGGGAAAAATGAAACATTAATTTTGCTGATTAGATAGGTTTGTTGTTATAGAAAGGGCTAGTATATATTATTTACATAGCATGTAAAAGTAAAAAGTTGAGGTTGTGTGTTATTAAATACTTACTCTATTGCGTCAAAAGGAGGCGGAAATCAATGCTTCTCTTTTTGTTTCTCTCTTTCCCCTACATTTTTTCTCTCTTCCCCTTTCCCTCTCCTATCTTCCTAATCTCGCAATAGAGATACTACTTCTAGGTGTGGTTCTTGTCTGGACTACCTCCCCAGGGTAAACAGCCCTTTCCCTGTGGATGCTAAGGATGCTAACATAGGCCTTCCTGACATAAAAATATGGAGAATCCAGCACCTTGGACTTTGAGAAGTCAAGGAGAGAAGCAACCTAGAACTAAGGAGAAACTTCCTGACAGTTAGAACAATTAACCAGTGGAACAACCTGCCTCCAGAAGCTGTGAATGCTCCAACACTGGAAGTTTTCAAGAAGTGACTGGACAGCCATTTGTCCGAAATGGTGTAGGGTTTCCTGCCTGAGCAGGGGGTTGGACTAGATGACCTCCAAGGTCCCTTCCAACTTTATTAGTATTATAATAATAATTATTGTTGTTATTATTATTAGTAATAGTAGTAGTAGTAGTAGCTATGCATGAGAGCTGATGGAAGCTGATCAGAGCTGCGTCCCTCTCTCCTCTAGGTGGTCTCAATCCCGTGAGCCTTTGTTGGTAGCCATCAAATAGTCAGCAATCTATAGGTCATTTTCATTTACCCTTGTATTTCTGTACTTTATAGTTTGATAAACTGATAAAAATAGGAGCCCAAAAAATGAACTCCGAAATACCTCTGTGCTAAACATATTCTCTTGGATATAACTGACTGGCTTCTTACAGTGATAATTCAGAAATTGTTGTATCGTATACTATAAACTAATAAAACTTTATACAAGAGAGAGAGAGAGAGAGACAGAGAGAGAGAGAGAGAGAGAGAGAGAGAGAGAGAGAGAGAGAGAGAGATATGGCTGATGAGAGTGGCAGGAATTAAGCCGACGCTACCAACTTTAAAACTTTCATCCTGTGTCTTTTCACTTCGGTAATCTGGGTAATTTACTTTTAAGGTTCAATTTTAGAGTGATTCCCCTGCAGGAAAGGAACTTAAAAGCAACCAGTTTTAACAACCTGTAAGCTTCTAGTTTAATAAATTAAAATTAATCTACGAGCGGGAGGGAGTCCTTATGACCACAATTGAGCCCAAAATTTCTGTCACTAAGCGAAACAGTTGTTAAGTGACTTTTGCCCCATTTTTTTGACCTTCCTTGCCACAGTTGTTAAGTTAGTATCAGGGTTGTTAAGTGAATCTGGCTTCCCCATTGATTTTGCTTGTCAGATGCTGCAACAGTCATAAATCCATGCCAGTTGCTAAGCCTCTGAATGTTGATCACGTGACCCTGGGAATGGCTGGGATGGTCTTAAGTGTGAAAAAAAACGGACACAAGTCCCCTTTTTTGGTGCCGTTGTAACTTTGAACAGCCACTAAATGAACTGTTGTAACTGTAAGTTGTATTGTACTGTAGCACGTACAGTAAATGGAACTCTGAATTTAGACCTTACCTGGAGAACCCAAAGGCGTTTTAAAACCCTGAACTACGGTTGCGGAATTCTGGTGAGCAATAAAAGTGAAAGGTTGACTGCTTACTTAAAAAGTTCCTTTGGGTTTGATTTATTAGGTTTGCACACCTCACCCTTGTTTTCTGCAACACTAAATTCCCTCTTTTATTCCCACAACAGCAATTTTGTGGGATGGGTTGAGCTGAGATTTCCAAGGATGGCTTCCTGTCTAACCGAACTTGCACTCTCCCTGATATTAACCCACCATTTGAATCCCTACACTCAATGACTCACTTCGTATTTTGGATGCTTGCTTGTTTTTACGAGCAACAATTTCCATGTCAGTTTTCTTCGGAGCAGCCGGGACTCACATCTGTAAAGTAAAACTTCACATCAGCAAATTTGCTGGCTGCAACAAATCCAGACGGCAAATACACACTTCAAGGAACAATAGATTAGATATCCAAATAATGATAAAACTCTCAGGAGTCCTCCTGACACTTTCCATTTAGGGCAGTGGTTCTCAACCTTTTTAATGCCGCGACCCCCCAACCGGTCGTAAGTCGAGGACTACTCAACTGGTGCAGCACCATTTGCAGAATGGGACTTTTGGCGGGCTCAGCAGGGCAGAGACAGCCTGGACAATTCCTATTGGCTTTTGAAAGCCAATAGAATTAGACTCTATTCAAGAGAGTCTATTCTATTGGCTTTCAAAAGCCAATAGAATAAAAGGGAGTAGCACAGCTAAGGAAAAGGGGGAAAAAATAGTGGACTGCGTTGTTTGGCGACCCCCGTGAAATGGTCGTTCGACCCCAAATGGGGTCCCGACCCACAGGTTGAGAACCACTGATTTAGGGAATCTCATCGTGGCGTTGGGTGCCTTACAAAAGATTCCTTGGCATACTTAGCCAGAAAGAGTTATGAAAGCCAGCAAGATACCTTTGCATACAGGCAGTCTTTGACTTACGACCACAATTCAGCTGAAAATTTATGTTGTTAAGTGAGACATTGTTAAGTGGAATGTAACGGAACAGAACAGAATCTGGAAGGGACTTTGGAGATCTTCTGGTCCAACTCCTGCTCAAGCAGGAGAACTTATACCATCTCAGACAAGTGACTGTCTGGAGGCAAGCTGTTCCACTGGTTAATTGTCCTCACTGTCAGAAATTTCTCCTTAATTCCAGGTTGCTTCTTTCTTTGATCAGTTTCCAACCATTGCTTCTCATCCTGCCCTCTGGTGCTTTGGAGAATAGTTTGACACCCTCTTCTTTGTGGCAGTCCCCTCAAATACTGGAATGTTGCTATCATGTCTCCCCTATTTCTTCTTTTTTTTAAGACTAGCCAAACCCAAGTCCTGCAGCCGTTCTACGTATGTTTTAGTCTCCAGGCCTTGGCTCATCTTAGTTGCTCTTCTCTGAATTTTTTTCCAAACTCTCAACATCTTTTTTGTGATATGGTGACCAAAATTGGCTGCAGTATTCCAAGGGTGGTCTTACTAGGGTTTTATTTTTATTTTTTATTTTATTTTTAAAATTTATAAGCCGCCCCACTCCCGAAGGACTCTGGGTGGCTAACAATAAAAAATACATAAAACATAACAAAACAAACAGTACAAAGACAGTCATCCAGGGGTCAGGTTTTATAAACCCCAGGCCTGCCGGAAAAGCCAGGTCTTAAGCAGCTTACGGAAGACCAACAGGGTGGGAGCGGTCCTAATCTCCGGGGGGAGCTGGTTCCAAGAGGTGGGGCGCCATCACAGAGAAGGCCCTCCGCAGCCCCGCCAAATGGCACTGCTTGGCCGACGGGCCTGAAGGAGGCCCAGCCTGTGGGATCTAACCGGACGTAGGGAACTATGAGGTAGTAGGCAGTCTCACAAATAGGGTTTTATAAAGCGGTACTAATACTTCGCGTGATCTTGATTCTATGCCTCTGTTTATACAACTCAGGATTGTATTAGCCTTTTTGGCTGCTGCTGCACACTGCTGGCTCATAGTCAAGTGATTGTCCACTAGGACTCCGAGGTCCCTCTCACAGTTACTGTTTTTAAGCCAAGTCTCGCCCAATCTGTACTTGTACCTTTGTTTTTTTCCTGCCTAAATGTAAAGCTTTGCTTTTCTCCATATTGAAACTCGTTTTGTTGGATAGGGCCCATTGTTCAAGTTTGTCAAGATCTTTTTGTCTTCTGGGGTGTTCGATATTCCTGCCAGTTTAGTGTCATCTGCAAATGTGATGAGTTCCCCTTCAATTCCCTCATCTAAGTCATTTATGAAGACATTGAAGAGTACTGGGCCTAAGGCGGAACTATTTTTTCAAAAAGTGAGTGTTCAAAGTGAGAAGGATGTCAGCTGGGGACTAAGAAATATATGGCAGCATTCTAGGTCCATAATGATAAGAAGCTGGTGAATATGTGTTTCTTCTGTCAGTACACAGAGCCTAATTTGCAGAATCAATATATGAGTTGTATGGGAGGAGGTGGTAGAAGATAAGCTGGATGCTTGGGGGCAAAAAATGGGTTCGTTGCAGAAAAAAAATCTCTACCAAATATTATGAACATGTAAACCAGTGGTTCTCAACCTTTTTAATGCCGTGACCCCCAACCGGTCGTACATCGAGGACTACTTAACTGGTCATAAGTCGAGGACTACTCAACTGGTGCAGCACCGTTTGCAGAATGGGACTTTGGGCGGGCTCAGCAGGGCAGAGACAGCCTGGACAATTCCTATCGGCTTTTGAAAGCCAATAGAATTAGACTCTATTCAAGAGAGTCGATTCTATTGGCTTTCAAAAGCCAATAGAATAAAAGGGAGTAGCACAGCTAAGGAAAAGGGGGAAAAAAATGGCGGTCTGCATTGTTTGGCGACCCCCGTGAAATGGTCGTTCAACCCCAAATGGGGTTCCGACCCACAGGTTGAGAACCACTGACGTAGACAATTGTGAGCATTATTGGCTCATGGGTTTGAAAAGAACGTTAAAAACTACGATGTGCAGTAAACATAAGGAAAAAAGACAAAAGGGATCAAAATGTTGACAGAACTCCTTCGAAACTGAAGAAGCTTCTTGGATGAGAAGAGAAATGTCTTCAAGGAAAAACAAAATACAAGAAAGTCCAGTAGCTTTTTTAAAAAGCACATTTGGTTCCTGGGTTGTACAGTAGATGCTGGGTCTCCCCACTTTGAAGCACGTAATAATCTTGCAGCAATCATCATCAGTAGAACAAAATTCCATGGTGTTTTCCAACTTTTTGTCCTTCAGTCCCAAAAGGAGAATCTGACTTTTAAAGGAGGAGGAGGAGGAGGAGGAGGAGGAGGAGGAGAAGAAGAAGAAGAAGAAGAAGAAGAAGAAGAAGAAGAAGAAGAAGAAGAAGAAGAAGAAGAAGAAGAAGAAGAAGAAGAAGAAGAAGAAGAAGAAGAAGAAGAAGAAGAAGAAGAAGAAGAAGAAGAAGAAGAAGAAGAAGAAGAAGAAGAAGAAGAAGAAGAAGAAAAAACAACAATTCCAGTTGCTTAAACTCCAATTGATAATGATTAATTTGAGGGAGTGGATGTTGTGCAAAAAAAAACAAGGTGGTTGAACTGTTGCTTGATTTTATTTTATTGTTTTGGTCAGAAGAATGGAATGAAATTCTGGGAATAAGGCTAATGATGGATCCCAAAGCATGCATGAGCCTATCCTATAACATGTTCAGATTTGGTCCAGAGTCTTACTTTTTAAAACTTAAACTGCATAAATCTTTCAGCGATGTTGGTGCATTTCCAGTTGCAAAACAGCCTACAGAATGAATTTGCAAACGTGGAACTGGCGAGGATGACTGCATAACCTCTTTCAGGCCGTACATATTGGGTGCAAAACTACAAAAAACACCTATGCCTGTGGTCACATGATCAACATTCAGACCCTTGGCCACTGGCTTGGACTTATGACTGTTGCAGTATCCCGGGGGGGGGGGGTCACACGATCCCCTTTGGCGACCTTCTGATAAGCAAAATCAATGGGAGAGCCAGCTTCACTTAACAACAGGGGGTTGGACTAGATGATCTCCAAGGTCCCTTCCATTATTATTATTATTATTATTATTAACCCTGATACTAACTTAACAACTGCAGTGATTGACTTGACAATGGTGGCAAGAAGCGTCATAAAATGGGGCAAAATTCACTTAGCAACTGTTTCACTTAGTAACAGAATTTTTGGGCTCAATTGTGGTCATAAGTCAAGGACCACAACTGGATGCATTATTCCAAGTGTGGCCTTACCAGGGCATTGTAAAGTGGTATTAACACTTAACGTGATCTTGATTCTATCTCTCTGTTAATACAGCCTAGCCCTGTGTTGGCTTTTTTGGCAGCTGCAGCACACGGCTGGCTCGTATCTAAGTGATTGTCCACTAGGACTCCGAGGTCCTTCTCACAGTTACTACTATTGAGCAAGGTACCCCCTATACTATACCTGTGCATTTGTTTTTTCTTGAAGAAATAAAGGACATTCATATAGATAGCTGTTGTCATTAGTTCCTTAAAGCAGCTGATTTTTTTCTGAGGATCATGCCATGCAGTTCAACCCCCCAAAATATGCCTTGGATATAAGAAGTTGTACATAGAAACCTCTGCATTTGCCAAACTATTGTTTTTTTTTTTCCCCTGGGAATCTGGAGTTTTGAAAAGCCGCACGGCATAGTTTATCGAATCGGTAAATAATAATCTGTGGTTTTATATAGTTCCAAACTGTTGCCTCTGCTGAATGTTTAAAGGCATCAACGTTCATGAGAATTCACCATCGTCAAGTTTTCTGCCTATAAAACAGGGGAATATATTGAACCTTGATCTGAGGTTCAGTGTGCCCCTTTTGGTATTCTAATGGTGCTTTGGAGAATAGCTTGACTCCTTCTTCTTTGGGGCAACCCCTGAGATATTGAAGTGGTGGTTTACAATTGTGGTAGCTATGCAAGAGGAAAAGAAACAGTTTGGAGACATGCCATCAATAAATATTGGGCACTGAATATTTATTTTTAGTTAATTATCATAAACTTTTCTAGGTAACAGCTCAGTTGCACAACAGTCTAATTGGATTGAGATCCAATCAGGTGACTTTCTTCAAATATCTGCCAGTTTCATTTTACATCATTGTGAACCCTTGAAAAGAACTCTTTTATAGAGGCATGGTGAAACCTGAATCTGTCCAGTATTTGTTCACAATAATAAATGGACAATATTAAGTAATACAGGGGTATCAGATGCTTAAGTGTTCATAACGTAAATCTTCAGGCAAACGTCAATCTGAAGTTGCATCTCTTGCAGAGATTTCATCCTGCCGCCATGTTGGTGGAATGCTCTGCCGATTATGGTCAAACCTGGAAAGTGTACAGATATTTTGCCCAAAATTGTGTGGCTTCTTTCCCCGACATTCCTTCAAAACCAGCCGAAGCGGTTGGGGATCTTGTCTGTGACTCCAAATATTCAGATATCGAACCATCAACTAAGGGGAGGTGCGTTGATTATTGGACTTCAGTGATTTTGATTCTCCATGCAATTACAAAAGTCATGATGTACAGATCTAGTCAAGCTTCCTTGAAGTCAGAAAGCTGCCAGACACTTTTTTGCGGTTCATTCTGTGGTTAAGGATTAGTAATCATCATCATCATCATCATCATCATCAAAATAGCAACAATGGTGCAATGGAAGATCTGCAAGAAATATCATTTGCCTGTAAGCAAGAACTGGTGGCCCCATCCTTCTAGCCTGCAGAGACTGACCGACGCTGTGGCTTCTTTGCTTCCCTTCCTTGTAATTCCAGAGTTTATTTATGAAGTGTCTGAAATCGCCATAGGATATGTGAATCAGACAGCAACCTTTGCAAAGCAAGCCAGCTGCAGGAATCCGATGGTAGCTACGGGGCTGCCTTTGCAGTCATGCAAATGTGCAGTTAACGTACTTGCCCTCATTTTGCGGGATTGAAATCATGCAAATGAGGCCTTCTTCTTCCCATTGTGTGGGATGAGGTTACTGAGGCCTCACTCCCCCCCTCTCTACACTCACTAACGCAAACGGGGGGGGGGGGGCAGCTAGTTCTTTGAAGCTAAATAAATAAACAAACAAGAGGGTTTCCTAGTTCCTAACTGGGAAATAGATTAGTGCTTTTTGCAAGAGCTTTAATATCTTGTAATATCTTGTGGGTTGGTTTCTCTTGGCAGGGCTTTGCTTGCTATCCGTAGGAAGAGCAATTAATAGCATGGCACATGGACCTAGTGCTAACAATTAGGATTCAAAAACAAAGTGGAACGGCACCTTAACATTACGGTAAATTTAAACTGCTTGTGTCTGATTCCGGGTCTTGAATCTGGTAACTCTGCCCACTGCCAGCAGTTCGATCCTCACTAGCTCATGGTTGACTCAGCCTTCCATCCTTCCGAGGTCAGTAAAATGAGGACCCAGATTGTTGGGGTCAATATTTATTTTATTTTATTTATGAGACGTATATACCGCTTTAAGTGCAAGCACTCTCTAAGTGGTGTACACCAGTAAGCAATGTATATATATATTTACATTGCCCCCAACAATCTGGGTCCTCATTTTACCTACCTCGGAAGGATGGAAGGCTGAGTCAACCTTGAGCCGGTGAGATTTGAACCGCTGACCTGCTGAACACAGTCAGCTAAAGTGGCCTGCAGTACTGCACTCTAACTGCTGCGCCACCATATACTGACTCTCTAAACTGCTTAGAGAGGGCTGTAAAGCACCATGAAGCGGTATATACATCTAAGTGCTATTGCCTTCGTCCATCCCTCCCTCCCTCCCTCCCTTCCTTCCTTCCTTCCTTCCTTCCTTCCTTCCTTCCTTCCTTCCTTCCTTCCTTCCTTCCTTCCTCTCTTATTCCCTTTCTCATTCTCCTTCCTGGTGGGACAGTGTTTAAAAGGAAGCATTGCAAGCTAATTCTGCCCACTGCCAGCAGTTCGATCCTGACCGGCTCATGGTTGACTCAGCCTTCCATCCTTCTGAGGTTGGTAAAACGAGGACCCAGATTGTTGGGGGCAATATGCTGACATTGTAAACTGCCCAGAGAGTCCTATAAAGCAGGGGTCTCCAACCCCTGGGCCACGGACCGGCACTGGTCCACGCAAACAAGCAAAGCCCCATCCACGGGATGCAGGCAGCACATGAAACCATGTTCCCTCCGGTCCATGAAAAAACTCTCTCCACGGAAACTGGTTCCTGGTGCCCAAAAAGTTGGGGACTGTTGTTATAAAGCACTATGGAGTGGTATATACTGTAAGTCTAAGTGCTGTTGCTAGCTTTGAGCAATTTAACAATCTGAAACTGTTAAAAATAAATGTTGGTGGATGGCTTCATTCCAAGGTTAAATGAAGTGAAAAAAAACCCTGAGAAAGTCAAATGAACATGGCTTATGGTGCATACTGGAATTCTCAAGTGAACGAGCATCTGTACTGCTCATCAAACTGCCTCCTTATTTCTAGTCGTAAAAAATTTGGGGGATAAGCGAGGTCAATGGCAGCCTGTCCACTTACACCGTTTCTTCTCTTCTGGATTGTAAGGCTTAAACTTTTTAGTGGGCTGTAAACTGCACATGGGGGGGAGGGGCAAAGCTTCTGCCGATTGCAAAGAATAACAACTGTTAGTGCAATTGTTGCGGGATTTATGCATCCACCCTGAACAGCTATTGGACAAAATGTCAATTAATGAGCCTTCTGTCATACAGCATCACAGTCTGGTTTGGAAGCATCACTGCTTCAGACAGGAAGGCAGTGCAGAGAGTGGTGAGGACAGCAGAAAAGATCATTGGCAATTCCCTCCCACCCATCCAGGATACAGCACACAAGCGTTGCTTGAGCAGAGTCCATAAGATTGTCTGGGACACTACACACCCTCTTCACGACCTGTTTTCCTTGTTACCTTCTGGGAGGAGGGGGCTTCGTGGTATCCGAAGCAGAACATCCAGATTCAGCCACAGTTTCATTGCATACAGCATTAACCTTGTGAACTCTCAAGCTTCCTCCTTCCGTTATATATTCAAGATGGACAGCCTTTAATATTTATTTGTTACGTATATGTAGGGGTGTGGGTCTATGCATATGTTGTATATAGTATGTTTAGGAGTGTGTCATGTATGTGTTTCACTTTGAGAGCGGGCCGGGCAACTAAATTTCATTTTTGATGGGTGCCGTTGTGCCCACAGTAAAAATGACAATAAAGGTTATCTTATCTTAATGAAAGAGGAGAAATATAGAAGGACGATGAGTGTGTGTGTGTGTGTGTGTGTGTGTGTGTGTGTGTGTGTGAAGGTTCATTCTCTGAGCTTGTGGGTTGGTTTCTGAACATTTTGTTACCAGGGTAGATAAAATCTTCAGCAGAGTTTAGGGGTGTGTGTGTTAGTGTCAGTGTTCTGTGTGGGTGTATCGAGGGTCTTGTGATGAGTCTTGCGATGGGTCAGGTGTGAGTCATCCGTGAGTTCTGTGATGGGTCTTGTGATGGGGAGGTTATACCAGGTCAGGTTCATTGGGAGATGAACTAATGCAGGGGTAGTTCATTGGGAGATGAACTAATGCTTGGCTCTTTTATGACTCGTGGACTTCAACTCCCAGAATTCCTGAGACAGCATGGCTCAGCTTGGAAACCTCTCCCTTTCCCCTCAGTGTGGCTATCTCAGGGATTCTGGGAGTTGAAGTCCACGACTCATAAAAGAGCCAGGGTTGCCTACCCCTGCTCTAAACTACTAAAGTCTACATTAATTAACATTAATTATGCTTTCATATGTTTCTCTAGGTCAGGGGTAGGCAACCTTGGCTCTTTTATGACTCGTCGACTTCAACTCCCAGAATTCCTGAGCCAGCATGGCTCAGCTTGGAAACCTCTCCCTTTCCCCTCAGCATGGCTGGCTCAGGAATTCTGGGAGTTGAAGTCCACGAGGCAGAAAAGAGCCAAGGTTGCCTGCCCCTGAACTAGTGGAACTAGTTGGTTGTGGGTCAGTGTTGTGTCTGGTTGGCTGTGCAGTTGATTTGGGTTCTGAGGGGTTCATAGGCTGATTGCAGGTTAATGTGTCTGCTGATGGAACTGCTTGTGCTGTGTCTCAGATGAAAGGAAGAAAAAGTGGGCAAGGGAAAAACAGCTACATTCCAAGTCCAGGAAATATTCTATAATCTATTTAAACACCGGGACAAACCTTGCATTTTTATTTCTTTGCGTTAAGGTAGTAAGTGTACTTGACATTTTTCAGTTCAATTCCTCATTGATACCATTTTACTTAATCCTTTGTAATGAGAGAAAACACACACACTGGGCTCACTTGAGGCTACTTTTAACCTGATTTGACCTTCGGAAGCAACCAGCCTAGAGAATACAGAATGCAGAATAACAGAGTTGGAAGGAAACTCAGAGATCTTCTAGTCCAACCCCTGCCCAAACAGGAGACCCTATACCAGAGGTAGGCAACCTTGGCTCTTTTATGACTCATGGACTTCAACTCCCAGAATTCCTGAGCCAGCATGGCTCAGCTTGAAAACTCCCCCTTTCCCCTCAGCGTGGCTGGCTCAGGAATTCTGGGAGTTGAAGTCCATGAGTCATAAGAGAGCCAAGGTTGCCTACCCCTGCACTACGCCATTCCACACAAATGGCTGTCCAGTCTCTTCCTAAAAACATCTAGGGCAAATGCACTGAAGAATGAACCACAAAACAAAAATCAGTTTAAGCCAAGACAGAACGCTAGGAAGGCTTCTTACTCAAATTATTCTTGGAAAGCTAATTTATATCCTTCTCGTACAAAATGTTCAGAATTTTTTCACCATGCATATCATACCAATACTGATTGAATGCAATATGTTGCTTCTCCAGATGTTTCCAAATATGTCAATGAACTTTGTTGTTGCCTGTGAAGAGAAAGAGAGAGAGGTTGTGGCTTTCAAAGTTGTCATTCCACTGAATCTTTTATTGATTCCATCCACATTACAGAAGGGATATTTAATAATAATAATAATAATAATAATAATAATAATAATAATGGGGATATTATTGGAAGGGACCTTGAAGGTCTTCTAGTCTAACCCCCTGCTGAGGCAGGAAACCCTATACCATTTCAGACAAATTGGTTGGCCAGTCTCTTCTTTAAAACGTCCAGTGTTGGAGTATTCACAACTTTTGACCAAAAGGGTCATCAAACTTTACTTTGTGAATATATTTTATGAGAACTAGTCCACTCTCCACTTCCCCAATCAGGATGTCTACGGAGATTCTCTGTCATCCAGGTTATGATTATCCCAAAGATGCTTTTTCAAAAGACAATTGGACTTTCTTATGTTTTTTTCTTTTTGAAGATTTCGCTTCTCATCCAAGAAGCTTCTTCAGTTCTCTCTGATGGGGAATGGAAGGATAATATTTGTTTGCAAATCTGGCCATTAGCACTCTCTCTGAGAGCCATTGAGGCTGCTTGGAAGTTTATCTGTGCTTTCTCAGAAAGAGTGCTTATGACTAGATGACTGCAAGGATAATAATAATAATAATAATAATAATAATAATAATAATAATAATAATAATAATAAACAACTGGAGCACCACTTGAACACCATTGGCATTGACAAATTTGCCATTAGTCAATTGCAAAAGGCAGTCTTACTAAGAACTGCTTCCATCCTGCGACGATATTTGTAATACCATCAAACATCCACATCTGCCTATCCCAGGTCCTGGGTAAGGACTCGATAGGTAGACAAAATGCCAAATCCAGTCTGAACATCTGGCTGACTGTGCGATGGTCCATAATGATGATGATGATGATGATGATGATAATAATAATAATAACAACAACAACAACAACAATAATAAAGTTGGAAGGGACCTTAGAGGTCATCAAGTCCAACTCCCTGCTCAGGCAGGTAACCCTATACCATTTTGGACAAATGGCTGTCCAATCTCTTCTTAAAAACTTCCAGTGTTGGAGCATTCACCACTTCTGGAGGCAGGATGTTCCACTGGTTAATTGTTTTAACTGTCAGGAAGTTTCTCCTTAGTTCTAGTTTGCTTCTCTCCTTGATTAGTTTCCATCTGTTGCTTCTTGTCCTGGCTTCAGATGCTTTGGAGAATAGCTTGACTCCCTCTTCTTTGGGGCAGCCCCTGAGATATTGGAACACTGCTATCCTGTCCCCCCTTGTCCTTCTCTTCGTTAAACTATATGTACCCAATTCCAGCAACTGTTCCTTAATATAAATCCTTCCATTCTCCACCATTCCATCAGAACTAAAAGAAGCTTCTCATTTCTAAAGAGAAACAAAAGAAGTCCATTTGCTTCTGAAAAAGCACCTCTGGGAGGGCCAATCAGGATGGAGTATTTCTCTAAGCTTTTGGTGAGATATCTGGAACAGGGTGAAGAAGCTTAATGATGCCAAACTAGAAGTTTGAGGGACTAATTTCCACAACCTGAAGAGCTAAGCATGAGATACACCCCATTCAGAGTATATTGGTCTCCACCTACCTTCCTGGAAATCAGTTGTTGCTTAATTTTGATAATATCAAGGGAAGGGGTACAATTATCTTATATCTGGTTGAGAAATCTCTGTATCAATACTTCCTCCAGTTGCTTCTATTCTCTACACTCCACCCTACCCCATCACCTGGGGCTTTTTGGCATGTGTACAAAATAAAGATAATATATTTTTTTTTAATAGCCACCCCATATATAACTTGGCTTGAAATATAAGATTTCCACAGAGTTAATTGAATGCAACTTGAATCGTGGCCCAAACCCAAATAGCATTCTTGGTGGAGTGTTCAAGACAAGTAACTGTTTGATTTGGGTTGTTTGCGATAACTCTAATGAAGTACTTGCATACTCCGGAGCCATACCCTAAACACACCCAAGATATGGTTATTGGTGGATAATCATACCCATCAAACCTTCAGCAAGGTGGGGAAAAGTACCCTACTGTACCTCTTCTTCTTACTTAAATAATGATTGATAACTTTGGCCTGAAACACCATCGTGTGATGGCGGAAGGGCTCCCTGAAAATAGCAAGGAACTCATAAAGTCCTAAAAAAAATAACAATAGTAATAGCAATAACACTTAGGGAGGGGGAGAGAGGGGAAGAGAGGGAAAGAGAGGGAAGAGGGAAAGAGGCAGAGGGAGAGGGGGTGAGAGGGAGGGAGGGAGAGGGAAAGACAGGGAGAGAGGGAGAGAAAGGCAGAGGGGAGGAGGTGAGAGGGAGGGAGGGGGAGAGAGGGAGAGAAAGGGAAAGAGAGGGAAGAGGGAGAGAGGCAGAGGGAGAGGAGGTGAGAGGGAGGGAGAGAGGGAGAGGGAAAGAGAGGGAGAGGGTGAGGGAGGGAGGAGAGGGAGAGAGAGGCAGAGGGAGGAGGTGAGAGGGAGGGAGCGGGAGAGAGGGAGAGGGAAAGAGAGGGAGAAAGGGAGAGAGAAGCAGAGGGTGAGAGGGAGGGAGAGGGAGAGATGGAGGGAGAGAGAAAGAGAGGGAGAGAGGAGAGAGAGGCAGAGGGAAAGAGAGGGAGAGAGGAGAGAGAGGCAGAGGGGGAGGAGGTGAGGGAGGGAGGGGGAAGAGGGGAGAGAGGGAAAGAGGAAGAGAGGCAGAGGGAGAGGAGGTGAGAGGGAGGGAGAGGGAGGGAGGGAGAGGGAAAGAGGGAGAGAGGGATAGAGATGCAGAGGGGGAAAAGGTGAGAGGGAGGGAGCGGGAGAGAAGGAGGGAGAGAGAAAGAGAGGGAGAGAGAGGGAGAGGGAGAGGAGGTGAGAGGGAGGGAGAAGGCGGGAGGGAGGGAGAGAGAAAGAGGGAAGAGGGAGAGAGAGGCAGAGGGAGAGAGAGAGGGAGGGAGAGGGAAGGAGGGAAAGTGTAAGAGAAAGAGCACAGCTAGGGAACGATCTTGGTTTTGAAAGACAATTGTAGTTGGCTTATGCAAATGCAGAAATTCTGAGAAGCTAACACTGCTGAGAATCAGGCCGTGAAGACATCACACTGCTTGAAAAAGCTGGGAGAACTCTATTCCTGGAAGTGAATGTTTGCCTTTGTCTGTTTCCTCAGTCCTTCTTGGAAATAAAAGTACCTCCCATCAGTTAGCGTGCTTTTATCTCTCACAAGATAGGAAGCGGGATCTCTTCCCACAGTTTTTGCCAATGTGCGGCAGTGGAACGTTTAGCAACCTTTAGAGGAACATTTGCCAAATGTATTGGTTTTCATTTAGTAGAAGCCTGACAGTGGAGTAATGGACTACATATCATTCTAAAGCAGTGGTTCTCAACCTTTTTAATGCCGCGACCCCCAACCAGTCGTAAGTCAAGGACCACTCAACTGGTGCAGCACCATTTGCAGAATGAGACTTTTGGCGGGCTCAGCAGGGCAGAGACAGCCTGGACAATTCCTATTGGCTTTTGAAAGCCAATAGAATTAGACTCTATTCAAGAGAGTCTATTCTATTGGCTTTCAAAAGCCAGTAGAATAAAAGAGAGTAGCACAGCTAAGGAAAAGGGGGAAAAAATGGCAGACTGCGTTGTTTGGCGACCCCCGTGAAATGGTCGTTTGACCCCAAATGGGGTCCCGACCCACAGGTTGAGAACCACTGTTGTAAAGAGAGGAGATGTGATTCGGACCCCACTGCGGTGGAAAAGGATTGTCTTCCTGGCCCTCTAAAATCAATTTCTACCCTTGAGAGTTGCTGCTTGATAGGATGTCATCTCTGTCGTTCCCGTAGAGTAGATAGTCAGGAGAATTGCAATGTAGATGAAGTTATTTTCAATTCATCAAGACCACCAGTTACTACTACATTACTCTCTTTCCCTCTGGGATGCCAACATGGAAAGGTTGGGGCCCTCTGCCCTATACCAAGGGTAGGCAACCTTGGCTCTTTTATGACTCGTGGACTTCAACTCCCAGAATTCCTGAGCCAGCAAGGCTCAGCTTGGAAACCTCTCCCTTTCCCCTCAGCGTGGCTGGCTCAGGAATTCTGGGAATTGAAGTCCACGAGTCATAAAAGAGCCAAGGTTCCCGACCCCTGCCCTATATCAGGGGTCCTCAACCTTGGCAACTTTAACACTTGTGGACTTCAACTCCCAGAATTCCTGAGCCAGCATGGCTTAGCTTGGAAACCTCTCCCTTTCCCCTCAGTGTGGCTGGCTCAGGAATTCTGGGAGTTGAAGTCCATGAGTCATAAATGAGCCAAGGTTGCCTACCTCTGGCCTAGGCCTAGGCCGCTTTATGACTCGTGGACTTCAACTCCCAGAATTCCTGAGCCAGCACGGCTCAGCTTGGAAACCTCTCCTTTCCCCTCAGTGTGGCTGGCTCAGGTATTCTGGGAGTTGAAGTCCACGAGTCATAAAAGAGCTAAGGTTCCCGACCCCTGGCCTATACCATTCCAGATGGATGGCTGTCCAATCTTTTTTTAAAAAAATCTCCAGTGGTGGAGCACCCATAACCTCTGGAGGCAAACTGTTCCACTGGTTAATTGTTCTCACTGGCAAGACATTTCTCCTTAGTTCTAGGTTGCTTTTCTCCTTGATTAGTTTCCCTCCGTCACATCTTGTCCTGCCTTCAGGTGCTTTGGAGAATAGCTTGATTCCCTCTTCTCTGTGGCAGCCCCTCAAATATTGGAACTGTTATCATGTCCCCCTCAGCTCTTCTTTTTATTAGACTAGTCCAGGGGTAGGCAACCTTGGCTCATAAGTCCATGACTCATGGACTTCAACTCCCAGAATTCCTGAGCCAGCCACGCTGAGGGGAAAGGGAGAGGTTTCCATGCTGAGCTGTGCTGGCTCAGGAATTCTGGGAGTTGAAGTCACAAGTCATAAAAGAGCCAAGGTTTGAATTCTGGACTTCAAATTCCAGAATTCCTGAGCCAGCATGGCTCAGCTTGGAAATCTCTCCCATTCCCCTCAGCATGGCTGGCTCAAGAATTCTGGGAATTGAAGTCCACGAGTCATAAAAGAGCCAAGGTGGCCTACCTCTGGCCTAGGCCTAGGCCGCTTTCTGACTCGTGGACTTCAACTCCCAGAATTCCTGAGCCAGCATGGCTCAGTATGGACACCTCTCCCTTTCCCCTCAGCGTGGCTGGCTTAGGAATTCTGGGAGTTGAAGTCCACGAGTCATAAAAGAGCCAGGGTGGCCTACCTCTGGACTAGGCATCACCAATTCTTTTTTTTTTTTTTTTTTTTTTTATTGAAATTTTTCAAAAATTTTACAAATAAACCCCCCCCCCTCCTCCCCAACCACCCCACCCCCCCCCGACTTCCCAGAACTGAATACAGGATTATTTAACAAAATTTTAAAAACAACATTTACAGTTTATAAAATAATTAATAATAATAATAAAAATCACAATAATAATATGTATAATAATAATATGCATAATATAAACTTTAAAATGAATAATATATACTAAAAAAAGAAAAAAAAATGGAAAAAAAAGAAAAGAGAGAGAAAGAAAGAAGAAAGAAAGAAAAAAAAAAAGACGAAAAATAAAGCATGTATAAAAAAATATATATATAAGTAATAATACGTGAACAATATATATATATAAAAAAGAAAAAGAAGAAAGAAAGAAAGAAAAGACAATCATTACAAATTATAAGAAAGCTAAATGGTATTTTTCCATATCCAAATTATGTTGTATAAAATTTATCCATTTTTCCCATACCACAAAAAATTTTTCTTGAGATTGCTCCTTTAAGAAAGCCGAAATCTTTGCCATTTCTGCCAAGTACGAAACTTTATGAAACCATTCTTGTAAAGTAGGCAAAGATTCCTTCTTCCAATATTGTCCTACTAACAGCCTGGCGGCTGTGATCAAATTTAACATCAATATAACCTCCTTAGCATCACAATCGACAACGATACCTAGTAAAAATAATTGCGGAGTAAATTTTACCCTCCTTTTAAAGATTCTTTGAATATTCCACCATATCTTAATCCAAAAAGCTTTTATATGCTTACACGTCCACCAAATATGATAATAGGTAGCATCCAAATATCCACATCTCCAGCATTTCGGCTGTAGATTAGGGTACATAATGGACATTTTCTTTGGGTCAAGGTGCCATCTATAAAACATCTTATAAAAATTCTCTCTTAAATTTTGCGCTTGTGTGAATTTAACATTTCTTATCCAAATAAATTCCCAAGTATCCATTGAAATCGTTTGACCAATATTCTGTGCCCATTTAATCATACAATCTTTAACTAATTCGGGTTCTGAATCTAATCCCACTAAAACCCCATAAACTCTCTTAATGTGGGTTGGCCTTTGATCTCTTACTTGTTTTAAAAAAATTCCATCTTCTCTAAGCCAACCCATTTTACAATCCGTCTTCCATCTATCCACTATTTGTCTATATTGGAACCATGAATAAGTTAAATTTTCATGTGCTAATTCTTCCAAAGATTTTAACTGCCAATCTTGACCATCCCATCTTAATAACTGTACATAAGAGACCTTATCCATATTTACCCCTTTCCTTATACCTTCTATGGCATGCCGAGGTATAGCCCATAATGGTATTTTGAAGTCACTTTTATAATACTTTCTCCACACTCTTAACAAAGAGTTTCTTATAATATGAGACTTAAAAACCCAATCCACTTTTTTATTAAATATTAAATAGGCATTAGGCATCACCAATTCTTGTAACCATCCATCATACAGTTTAGCCTCTAGCCTCCTGATCATTTTTGTTGCTTTCCTCTGCACTCTTTCCAGAATCTCAACATTTTCTTGTTGTGACCAACAGAATATCTTCTGTTTGTGCATTGCAGTGAACAAATTGAAATTAAAGACCCTCGTTATGTGTACGTCATGATACCGAAGGATTTAGAAATTTAATACCAGAATATTGGTTCCCTGCTCAAACCTCATAATTTAAGGATTACATGAAAGGAAAACAGGTAAAACTCTCATCTGTCCCCCCCACACACAAACACTTGTGTAGGAAATAATATCAGCATCATTAACGTAATATTAAGATCTCAAACACTAATATTTAATTTGTTTTAACTTGCTTGGGGCAACTAAGAATGGGTGGCCAATGTAACACCAGACTGATTTGTTTTCTGCATTAATAGATCAGGATTCAGATCTGTTATTTTCAAGGCATTTACAAAAGGTTTCTATGCATTTATATTTGCAACTCCCTCTAGAATCCAGTGCTTCTAACCTAACTATTGTTGGGTTCGTATTTCTTATTTCCATAGTGTAAAAGATTTTTCACGCGATTGTCTTATTTTATGGGCAGCAGTCAGAAATGTAAACTTGCCTATTATTCACTGAGAAAACCTAGGGGAAAGATGGATGTAAACCATGGTTTTATTTCAGTTTTGGCAGAGCACATATTTCATTTGCCACGGAAATTTATGGATTGTCAATCTGGTGGTTCTTTATCCTACTCCCTTAATTCCAATACAGGTAGATCTTGACTTCATTAGTAACCATTCACTAAAGTTACAACACTGCTGAAAAAAGTGACATTGTGACAGTTTTTCACACTTATTGCATTCTTTGACCAAGTGACAAAATTAGTGGATCAGAGGAATGCTGTGGATATAATTTACTTGGACTTCAGTAAGTCATTTGACAAAGTAGATCACAACCTACTACTTGATAAGATAGAAAAATGTGGGTTAGACAGCATCACCACCAGATGGATCCATAGCTGGCTGACTGGCTGTACTCAGCATGTGATCCTCAATGGAACCACATCTAATGGAGGGAAGAGTATAGTGGGGTACCCCAGGGCTCTGTTCTGGGCCCAGGGCTCTTCAACATCTTCATCAATGATCTGGATGAGGGGATAGATGGGGAAATCATCAAATTTGCAGACGACACCAAGCTGGCAGGAATAGCCAACACTCCAGAAGACAGGCTTAGGATACAGGAGGATCTGGACAGACTTGAACACTGGGCACTATCTAACAAAATGAAATTCAATGGTGAAAAAAGGAAGGTTCTACATTTAGGCAAGAAAAACCAAATGCACAGGTATAGTATAGGGGGTACCTTGCTCAATAGTAGTAACTGTGAGAGGGACCTCGGAGTCCTAGTGGACAATCACTTAAATAGGAACCAGCCGTGTGCTGCAGCTGCCATAAAAGCCAACACAGTGCTAGGCTGCGTTAACAGAGAGATAGATTCAAGATCACATGAAGTATTAATACCACTTTACAATGCCTTGGTAAGGCCACTCTTGGAATACAGCATCCAGTTTTGGTCACCACGATGTAAAAAAGATGTTGAGACTCTAGAAAGAGTACAGAGAAGAGCAACAAAGAGAATCAGGGGACTGGAGGCTAAAGCATATAAGGAACAGCTGCTGGAATTGGGTATTTCTAGTTTAACGAAGAGACGGACGAGGGGGGACATGATAGCAGTCAGGGGTTGCCATAAAGAAGAGGGAGTCAAGCTATTCTCCAAAGTCACTGAAGGCAGGATGAGAAACTAATCAAGGAGAGAAGCAACCTAGAACTAAGGAGGAATTTCCTGACAGTTAGAACAATTAACCGTTGGAACAACCTGCCTCCAGAAGTGGTGAATGCTCCAACACTGGAAGTTTTTAAGATGAGACTGGACAGCCATTTGTCTGAAATGGGACAGATAGATAAATAGATAGATAGATAGATAGATAGATAGATAGATAGATAGATAGATAGATAGATAGATAGATATTCAGAACCTGAGAGACAGAGACACAGAAAGTTAGAAAGATGGAGAGATTCAGAAATTAAGAGAATGAGAGATTCAGAGACAGAGAGATAGAAAGATGGAGAGATTGAGAGACTGAAAGATAGAAAGATGGAGAGATTGTGAAATTCAAAGGCTGAGAGACTGAGAGACAGAGAAATAGAAAGATGGAGTCATTGGGAGATTGAGAGAATGAGAGAAAGAGAGACAGAGTGATGGAGCGACTGATTACATAACGAACAAACTTTAATAATGTACTAATGCTTGAAGGCCTAATTGTTCTCCATGCTGACGTGTCAGATCTCCATTGTTGCAGTAGAGAATTCCCCCCCCCCTCTTTCAGAGTCAATATTTATCTCTCTTTTGAGATTTAAAAGTGAAGTCCTGGATTATAAGAGCTTTTCAATGCTCACCAGAATGTTGACATATGAATTAATTTTTGTTTGCGTAACACTTGATGACACTCATGAGACTGCAGACAAAAATGCTAGAATCACATGAGTTTTATAACTGGGGATCTTTTTTTAAATATAACATGTTTTTTTTACTTTTAATATAACACTGAATTGGGCAATTTGCTCTATGGATTGGCTTTATGCTTGCCGATTACAGAATTGGAATGGATCTCCTGATCGGTGCAGAATCCAACTGGCAGTGTCAATTCCAGCTGAGCATGTCTAATAGAATCCAGAGGTTTTCCAGGTAACTGGTTTCAGTACTGAGTAAAACCCAAAGATGCTTCCCCCCCCCCATCTTTGGGACAACTTTGGGACAACTATGACCTGGATGACTGAGAATATCCATAGACATATTGGGTGAAACCTGGGTCAATATCAGTAACTGTGAGAGGGATCTTGGAGTCCTAATGGACAAACACTTAAACATTCTGTATTCTAGAAAGAGTGCAGAGAAGAGCAACAAAGATGATCAGGGGACTGGAGACTAAAACGTATAAGAAGCGGTTGCTGGAATTGGGTATGTCTAGTTTAATGAAGAGAAGGACGAGGGGGGACACGATAGCAGTGTTCCAATATCTCAGGGGCTGCCCCAAAGAAGAGGGAGTCAAGCTGTTCTCCAAAGTACATGAAGGCAGGACAAGAAACAACGGATGGAAACTAACGAAGGAGAGAAGCAACCTAGAACTAAGGAGAAATTTCCTGACTGTTAGAACAATTAACCAGTGGAACAACCTGCCTCCAGAAGTTGTGGGTGCACCAATGGAACAATGGAAGTTTTTAAGAAGAGATTGGGCAGCCACTTGTCTGGAATGGTAGAGGGAGTTGGACTAGAAGACCTCCAAGGTGCCTTCCAAGTCTGTTATACCGTTTCTCTCGGGCTATTTATTGGGCAGGTATTGACAAAAAAAAGTTTGGCATTTGACTTAGAGCAGTGGTTCTCAACCTGTGGTTCGCGACCCCATTTGGGGTCGAATGACCATTTCACGGGGGTCGCCAAACAATGCAGTCCGCCATTTTTTCCCCTTTTCCTTAGCTGTGCTACTCCCTTTTATTCTATTGGCTTTTGAAAGCCAATAGAATAGACTCCCTTGAATAGAGTCTAATTCTATTGGCTTTCAAAAGCCAATAGGAATGGTCCAGGCTGTCTTTGCCCTGCTGAGCCCGCCAAAAGTCCCATTCTGCAAACAGTGCTGCACCAGTTGAGTAGTCCTCGACTTACGACCTGTTGAGTAGTCCTCGACTTACGACCGGTTGGGGGGTCGCAGCATTAAAAAGGTTGAGAACCACTGACTTAGAGGATATCTAATCCAATTCCACATGTGATGAAGGGGATATCAACAGCTTCTTTAATCCACTTATGAAGCAGCTCCAAACAAGCAGCTCCAACTTCAGAAGCAGCTTATTGCAGAATAAGGGTGAGTAAGGCATTTCTTCCACCCACCCTTTGAACCCAACTGACTATAGTCACAATTTCAAATTATAGCAGGATCGGTTCTGAAGTCCGCACTACTCTAAATTTGGAACAGTGACTTACCACCTTCGTGTCCACCGCGTTGAAAACTGCATACGAGAAATAAGGATATTCAAGGAAAGGACTGGTCCCTTTTCCCCCAAAGTTTGAAAAGGCACATATTAGAAGAATAACAGGCTCACGGATTGAGAGGGATCTTGGAGGTCATCTAGTCCAACCCCCTTGCTCAAGCAGGAAAGCCTATACCCTTTCAGACAAATAGCTCATCTCCCTTTTGGTGCCTCCTTCAGACTGGGACAATCTCTCTCTCTGATTGTAAATATTCTATGAAGGAAGAGTATCTGACTGATACAAATCTCCCCTGTTAGTAAAAGAAAATATTTGGTAGCCTAAAGCCTGCATGTTAGACGGTGTTTGCGAGATTATTTCAGAGTCCGTCTGCCTTTTTTAAAAAACCCGTATTTATTGTTTATTTAATCCATTTGTACAGCCGCCAGTCTGATGCCAAACTCTGGCTGGCTGCCAATCAAGAATTAAGACAACATAAACACCACATTTGAAACTACAAAAACCATAAACATTCAAAATTAGCATTTAGAATTAGACCTATTAGGGTTATTGGGAAGCCAAATAGCCTGGAAGGATGAAATAATTTGTTTTTGTTAATTAGCAAGTGGATGTAAACTATCCAACTGAAACTTCAAAGATGCTGTCAAGGGCACGCCCTGCTCTCTCTCTCCCCCCCCCCCTTTTTTTTCAAGAAGTGTGACTGGTGTCTACATATTTGGCCTTGAGGGATTTGGTGTTCCTGTTGTTACTTTTTCCCCTTCCTTCCTTCCTTCCTTCCTTCCTTCCTTCCTTCCTTCCTTCCTTCCTTCCTTCCTTCCTTCTTTCCTTCCTTCCTTCCTTCCTTCCTTTTCCTTCCTTCTTTCCTTCCTTCCTTCCTTCCTTCCTTCTTTCCTTCCTTCTTTCCTTCTTTCCTTCCTTCCTTCCTTCCTTCCTTCCTTCCTTCTTTCCTTCTTTCCTTCCTTCTTCCTTCCTCCCTCCCTCCATCCCTCCATCCCTCCTCTCTCTTTCCCTCTCTCCTTCCCTCCCTCTCCTTCTCCCTTTCCTTCCCTTTCTCATTCTCCTTCCTCCCTCCCTCCCTCCCTCCCTCCCTCCTCTCCTTCCCCATTCTCCTTCCTCCCTCTCCCCATCTGTTCCTCATTCTCCTTCCTTCGCCCTCCCCTCCCCTCCTCTTCTCTTCCCTTCCCTATCTTCTCTTCTCTTCTCTTCTCTTCTCTTCTCTTCTCTTCTTCTCTTCTCATGTTATCCCATCTTATCTCATCTCTTCCCTCTTCTCTTCTCTTCTCTTCTCTTTTCTTTTCTTCTCTTCCCTTCCCTCTTCTCTTCTCTTCTCTTCTCTTCTCATGTTATCCCATCTCATCTCATCTCATCTCTTCTCTTCCCTCTTCTCTTCTCTTCTCTTCTCTTCTCTTCTCTTCTCTTCTCTTCTCTTCTCTTCTCTTCTCTTCCCTCTTCTCTTCTCTTCTCTTCTCTTCTCTTCTCTTCCCTCTTCTCTTCTCTTCTCTTCCCTCTTCTCTTCTCTTCTCTTCTCTTCCCTCTTCTCCTTCTCTTCTCTTCTCATGTTATCCCATCTCATCTCATCTCATCTCATCTCTTCCCTCTTCTCTTCTCTTCTCTTCTCTTCTCTTCTCATGTTATCCCATCTCATCTCTTCCCTTCCCTTCCCTTCCCTTCCCTTCCCTTCCCTTCCCTTCCCTTCCCTACAGGAGGCACTCAATCCTAACAAGGTGAAAAGAAAGTTTACTGAACAAGAAATTATCAGATTTGACTGGAAAAAAAACTTCCTCTTATTCTTAAGCTCCAGAGCTACCGCCAGCTGGCTTTTTTTCTGCGGAGTGACTTGTGTTCTTTACCCTTCCGCCTTCCTATCGGTAGGTAATCACCTCCTGCTGCTTTATATTCTGTGTCACCTGCCAAGGGCCTTTCCTTTCGCCTAGCCTCCCACATATGGGGGAAATTGCAAGGTCTGCTCAACAACGCTTGCAAAGAGGAGCTTAATTAGACCGGATTGGCTAACTTCTTCCTGCATTCAAACCTGTTTCCCTGCAATGCCCAATATATACTAGAGAGAGAGAGAGAGAGCGCGCTTCTGTGCCAGATCATAAGATCTGGTAACTCCTAAGTTCGGAGCAACATTTACATGCAGCCTCTTACTTTGAAGATTAAGGGAGAAGATTTGATCGTCCTGGATTGTTCTTTGGGCTTTTTTTTTCTTTTCTTCCTGATCTCTAGAGACAGTTTACTATAGCCACTGAGACGCTATTATTATTATTATTATTTTTAAATCTCTACTGAGGCTGATGAAAGATCAACGGACTCTTGAACCACTGGGCAGTCCTATGCTGCCCTGAGCTTTTCCAGAGTTGCTACGGCAACCTCTATTCTCTGTGAGTAAGGATTGAGCATTGCTGATTTGGCTTTAACCACTCTAGGAGAGTCCTGTTGGCAGAGTTATTGGGTTCCTCCATTGCTCCAGGTTGGTTTGCCTCTTCTAACCGTAGTTGGTGCAGGGCCTATGAAAACTGCTTAGGTTTGGGGGTTAACTCCTAAAGAGCAGTAGGATGAGGGATTAGGAAAGAGCTTCTAAAACTAATCCTGCTTGTATACAAACCTGTCGACTATTTTCAACATATCTCTTGGTACCTGGGGTTGCAGCCTTGCATCAAAACAAGAATACTGTAGAATATGAACAGCTCTAAAGCTGAGGGTATTCATTATAAAGGCAAGAGATGTCTGTATTATATATAACCAAGGAAAGAACCAGTTAGAACTAAGGAGAAAATTCCTAACCCTGAGAACAATTAACCAGTGGAACAACTTGCCTCAAGGAGTTGTGGGTGCTCCAGCACTGGAGGCTTTTAAGAAGAGACTGGACAGCCACTTGTCTGAAATGGTATAGGCAGGTCTCCTGCAAGAACAGGGGGTTGGACTAGATGACCTCCAAGGTCTCTTCCAACATTGTTACTGTTACTTCATCTATTTACTGTATTTTGGGTCTGCGTTCAACTTCTAAATGCACGTAGAACAGGGGACGCTGCCCTCAGCTTGGTAAAAATGGAAAACAAAGGATGCGTAATAGAATTAGGATGATTGCTCCCAGGCCTCCTTTAAGTTGCAGTGCACAGAATCCATGACAGGCCTTAGGATGTGCAGAAGTTTGTGCACCTCCTTTCTCTAAATATAATTGCATAGGATGGGATTTCTCCAGGCTAGGAGACCATTCTTGGTTTTTTCATACTTGAGATGCAGTAAATAAAAACAGAATGAATCAGCCCTGGAGGATGTGAACACATGCAGATGGAACAGATAGCTGAAGTAGGCTGTCTTGAATTTACCTCTTGAATTTACATTTATTGAATTTCCTGCTTTGTTTGGATAAAGTAAAAGTGTCTGTCTGTCTGTCTGTCTGTCTCTCTCTCTCTCTCTCTCTGTGTGTGTGTGTGTGTGTGTGTGCGTGTGTGTGTGTGCATGTGTGTGTGTGTGAGAGAGAGAGAGAGACAATAGATTTTTATTAATAGTAATAGTAGTAAAGTTGGAAGGGACCTTGGAGGTCATCTAGTCCAACCCCCTGCTCAGGCAGGAAACCCTACACCATTCGGACAAATGGCTGTCCAGTCTCTTCTTAAAAACTTCCAGTGTTGGAGCATTCACCGCTTCTGGAGGCAGGTTGTTCCACTGGTTAATTGTTCTAGAAGTGAACACATTTCTCTTTAATTCTAGGTTGCGTCTGTCCTTAATTAGCTTCCCTCCATTGTTTCCTGTCCTGCTTTCAGGTGCTTTGGAATATAGCTTGACTCCCTCTTCTTTGGGGCAGCCCCTGAGATATTGGAACACTGCTATCATGTCCCCCCTTGTCCTTCTCTTCGTTAAACTAGACATACCCAATTCTAGCAACCGTTCCTTATATGTTTATCAAAGTGTTTTGAGAAATGAGACAATGCAATGCACCACAGAAATTATTTTTGGCAGGGCTATAATAATAAAAACAATCTTAAAAAAATATACTAATTTCTGCTTTTGATGCATATTAAGCCACTCTGCATTGTGCAAGTTTAAGGACTTTCCGGTAAGTCAAAGCCAGTAAGGAGAAGCATTTTTTTAATATATATATATATTCATATTGTGGTTACACTATCAGTTCTTCTGTAAGGGAGAAGTACATTTTTGAAAAAACAGATTGTAAAGCATTGAAGGCTGAGCTGGGAAAGGGAACTTGAATCTGAGGCGTTTGTGCTAAGCTGGAGCACGAACTAAAATATTTACCTCAGTTTATATGTCTTGGGGGGGGGAAATAGCGGCTTTGTGAACGGTTGCTGCAGCTGTGAAAAGCCAAAGCAATTACTGTCCTTGAAAAGGGAAAATATTCTGAGCCTGCTTGCCTTTCTTCTTCTTCTTCTTCTTCTTCTTCTTCTTCTTCTTCTTCTTCTTCTTCTTCTTCTTCTTCTTCTTCTTCTTCTTCTTCTTCTTCTTCTTCTTCTTCTTCTTCTTCTTCTTCTTCTTCTTCTTCTTCTTCTTCTTCTTCTTCTTCTTCTTCTTCTTCTTCTTCTTCTTCTTCTTCTTCAATATTTTATTAATTTTCTAGTTTTACGTTCTTTGCTCTTCTTGTTCTCTTCCAGCGACAATTGTCTATTTTCCCTTTATTTCAAATGCCACCTTCCCACAATCCTAATCTAATCATCCTAATTCTGCTAATACAGGAAGTCCTTGGTTTACAAGACTTCCTTCAGGGACCGTTACCACGGCCCTTGAAAAAAGTGACTTATCACCGTTTTTCACCCTTAACGATCGTTGTGGCATCCCCATGGTTACATGATCGAAACTGAGACGCTTGGCAACTGATTCATATTTATGACGGTCGTAGCATCCCAGGGTCACTTGATCCTCTTTTGCGACCTCCTGACGAGCAAAATCAATGGGATTCACTTAACAACCGGGTTACTCATTTAACAACTGCAGCAGTTCACTTCACAAATGTGGCCAGAAAAAGTCATAAAATGGGATGAAACTCCCTTCACAAATTTCCCCCTTAGCCTCCGTTGTATCTGTAATCTCCTCCAGGTTACATTTTCTTCATACCAGCGCGGCCTAAATTATACCTGTTAATTAATCTTAACCACTCTTACTTTCTTAACTTAAGAGAGGGGCAACTATCTTCAGGAAAACCTTGCAAACTCAGATTCCCTTCTTGGACCAAGAACAGGTAATCCTCAACATACAACAATTCATTTAGTGACCGTTCAACGTGACCAAGTCACTGGAAAAAAAAGGTGATTTATGGCTGTTTTTCCACACTTATGACTCTTGTAACATCCCCACGGTCACGTGATCAAAATCCGGACGCTTGGCAACTGACTCGTACTTACAACGGTCGCACTGTCCCAGGGTCACGTGATTCCCCTTTTGGGGAACCTTCTGACAATGGGGAAGCCAGATTCACTTCAGAACTGTGGCCAGACAGGTCATAAAACGGGGCAAAAACCCAACTGTCTCGCTTAGGGACCAAAATTTGGGGCTCTGCCGTAAGTCGAGGACTACCTGTAAATGCACCTTACCCGTAAATTGTTCATTGATCAAGATTTTAGCTGAATCCATTCTTCCCTTTCCTGAACGAAATCTCATCTTGGTTCATTGGATGAAAGCCTGCCTTTTTTTCTTTTTCTTTTTAAAGAGCTGTTTTCCCTTTTTGACAACTTTCCAGCTTTGATTATCTTTGAATGGTGAGCAAAGCAAACATTGAGATGCCTAGGGCAGGACCCAAACAGTGTCCTTGCTTGGCTGCTTATCAGCTATGTGTAAACAGCTTTTTGGGAAAGTTGAAGGGACCACTGATAATAACTTCCCTTTTAGCTGTTACGGCCCTTGACACAGTTGTAAAGCCACCTCTTCCCCTCCCCTTCCCAAAAGCAATTGTGCATTAGAAGGGGAGGGTGTGTGTCTGTGTGTGTGTGGGGGGGAGGCAGAAGGTTATAAATTGTTATAAATAGCTACCCAATATACGTTCAACACATGCTCTGGACACCAACTAGGAAGTTAAATGGAAGAAGTTACCCACCCATCTCGTGATTTTGGGATTTATTAGGTCAGGAGGATACACAATTCATTTGCAGAAGGAAACCCCGGATCAGAGTGACAAGTAATCTTGTTTTTAAGACGGGCAGAGATCTGTTTTCAGAGGCAAAAGGTAAGGCTGTTAAGATCTCTTTTTGTATTTAGAAGTAGTCCAGAAAGAGTCACCGGGAGATGAACATTCAGTTATGTGAAATTAAAACCATCTTTTCTCTCTCTCTCTCTCTCTCTCTTATATTCTAAACAAACTTTGTGACTTAGATAGCTTAGAGAAGATTTCTTTTTTTTTTAAATTGGTCTTTTTTTTTTTTTTTTTAAGAATTCTGGCAATTGGAAAAAGACAACATGTTGCTTTGTGCATTTTGCTTTATTGGCCAAATAAAGATTTTGCAAAAATGCCTGATTTCATGATATTGGGATCTGTACTGAATAGTTGATATATATATATATACATACATACACTATGTGGTATAAATCCATATACTGTTCAGTACAGGTATATTATACGGTATATATATATCCATCAACTATGAAGAATGGTTGCAGGAACTGGGTGTGACTAGTCTAGAGAAAAGAAGGACTAGGGGTGACATGATAGCAGTCTTCCAGTATTTGAGGGGCTGACACAAAGAAGAGGGGTGTGTGTCAACCTATTTCTCAAATCACCTAAGGGAAGGATAAGAAACAATGGATGGAAACTGCTCAAGGAGAGAAGCAACCTAGAATTAAGGAGAAACTTCCTAACAGAGAGAACAATTAACCAGTGGAGCAACCTGCCTCCAGATGCTGTGGGTGTTCCATCACTGGAGGTTTTTAAGGAGACACTGGACAGCCACTTGTCTGAAATGAAATAGGGTCCCCTGCTTGAACAGGGGGTTAGACTAGAAGATCTTCATGGTCCCTTCCAGTCTATTCTGATTAAACTATTCAGTACAAATATAGTTTATAATATATATCCATATACTATTCAGTACGGATATATTATATAGTACATATCCATATACTCTGCAGTATATGGATATGTACTATATATCTGCCAAGGCAAGATATTTAGAGTGAAGCTCCACAGTAGGAAGGAGGACAACGGGAATGAGGAGTGCCCAGGGAGGAGTGTGAGAAGAGAAAACAGTTTAGGGATGTGGAGCTTACAATCAATCAAAAAAGGAAGGTGAAGAATCCCCCTGGCTTGCGGCCATACGAGGAGGGGAGAATGGGCAGTAACACACATATAGGCAAGAGAAGTAAGGAACATGCAGGTAGTGACACGGAAGCTACGACCAAAATGCAGATTGGTCAGCTAGGACCCGTGACGAGATCTAAGAGCCAGGCGCAAACGGCGCCTCACCTATAAATGAACTTCCCCATCGACTAGAATGTACCCTGACGATGTTGGCAGCCGCCAACGAAAGCTTGGTGTTTTATTGAATTAAAACTTTTCTAGTTTTATAAATTTCCTGGTGCTTATGCTTTTTAGCTATTTGATATGAATACATCCAAGAATCACTAATATATATATATATATATATATATATATATATATATATATATATATATATATATATATATATATATATATATATATATATATATATGTCTTTGGTTGTTCGGGTTTTCTCCCGCGTAAAATTGGAAGTGTCTTGGCAACGTTTCGACGAAGTCTCATTCGTCATCTTCAGGCTGGTGTTTTCAGCTTCGTGCTTTGAGCAGCAATGTGTGGTCTTAGCTGTTTCTTCCTTTTAACTGCCAGTGGGGGTATGGACACAGCCAAGCTCCCACCCAATCAGTTCATACCCCCACTGGCAGTTAAAAGGAAGAAACAGCTAAGACCACACATTGCTGCTCAAAGCACGAAGCTGAAAACACCAGCCTGAAGATGACGAATGAGACTTCGTCGAAACGTTGCCAAGACACTTCCAATTTTACGCGGGAGAAAACCCGAACAACCAAAGACCTACATACAAATACCCGCGAAAACCTCAGAATATATATATATATATATATATATATATATATATATATATATATATATATATATATATATATATATATATATATATATATATATATATATATATTCAGCACAGACATACTATATATAGTATATATCCATATACTATTCAGCACAGATCTCAATATCATGAAATACTACCAGATCAAGAATTTTTGCAAAATCTTTATTTTGTGCAGTATATTGTCTGTCTGGCTACTAGGTGCTCCGAAATCTAACTCTTCCAAATTTGGAGTCTAACACTTCATTCAAAATGTGATGACATAATTAGATTGCTCTTTGCAACTGTCTTCTTCATTATGAATGGGGTTGCTTCTAAAATGCCTTAACTCTCCATAAAAGAATTCCAGAAGGCATGGTTGCCTTCCTCTTCTGAGGAACGCAGGTGAATTTTTGTGCTACAGTGAAGGACAAGGTACATGCACCAAGTGCCAAAGAATTTGAAGTTAGCATTCCCGGATCACGCGGAGGTTCACTATGTCCAACATTATTTTCCCATGGTGTGCAGATGGATATCAAAGGAATATCCTGCACATGTTTTTCCAATCTGAGGCTGCCTTTGGTGCTGGAGGTAATATATAGCTCTCTTGATCAGGAGCTATTGATAGCTTTATCCTGTGTGACTTTGTCATCTTCTTCTACATTCTACAAACTTTAGAATAGTGATTAATTAGGATCTATTAGGGCTTTCCTTTAGGAAAGACCTTTGAGAATTCCCCAAGTGTGTATTTATTTACTTCTTTGAGCAGGATCCATTTCTAATTTGTTTTTGCTTGTCTCCGAGTCAGTAATTTTCAGTCATTCTCAAAAGTGGAACGGTGAGTCTTGATTTCCCAATCTTCCCAAATCTTTACCAATAGCTTTGTGGTCAAACATCGTTGATTGATGAACAGTTTTGTAACTTGATTAGGTAATTTGAGGATAGGTCTAGACAGGCTTTAAAAAACAAAACAAAACAGTGGGAGTTGTAATAACTGGCCTGCCTTACTGGAATGGCAATCTAAAAACAGCAGGAGAGCCACATTTTTTTCCCAGCACGGTCTTAAATCTTCTGCAACAAGAAAGGAAGCTATAGAAGGGGGAAAAAAAAAAAAAACAATAACCCTTCCCAAGAAAAGATTGCTCAATAGCGTTATTCAACTTCAGGGTATATAACCACAACCATTGTGGCTCATTCTGAGCTTTCTGCAAGAGGTTGGTAGTTACCTGTGTTGATGCAAATCTCGCTTCGCTTTGTTCTTGCTTTCAGAGCTATTTGCTCCGGTGTGATCATCCCAAGAAAATAAAAGCAATTAAAATGCAGCAGGGCGGACTGGAAAGAACTAATTGTAGAAATGAAACAGCTTGGCTAAAACAAAGCAAGGGAGAGGTGGAGAGACTTAGAAATTGTAACCCAACGAGGAAGGATTTTTAATTGAAGTTTGGGAAGCGGCCAAGTTAGTTCTTGTCAGCACCATCTTATGAATCCCTAAGTGGGAAGTGAGGGATGATATTGCTCCTGAAATTTTCTACCTGACACTTTTCCTCTGTTTGGGGACTCTGGTGACCTTAACTGCAGGAGAAACACTAGATGATTAGTAGAGATGAAATGCTTTGGGGGCTGTGGTTTCAAACTACGAAGGTTCAGTGGAAAAGCAGTTCAGAGTCGCTGGAAGTGATCCAGGGTAGTTGTGATCTGATCATAAAATTATCCCAGGATTTTGATAAGGAGTGTGGAGTCCTTCATTCCATGAATGCGTTAGTTCTTATTGGGTGGAGCCTTTTGGGAAGGATTCTGGCTTTCCTACCCGTTTCCACTTTGGAATGCAATCGGATAATAATGCAAATTCAACACAGATTGCAGAACACTCCATGCAGTAAGTTCAGCTTTTCTTTGCTTTGCAGACTGGCCCAGTTTGCAAACGGGAAGAAACGGATTGCCACGTTACTTTTTCATTCCTGCAGTTCACTGCGGAAGGTTGCTAAACAGGACAGGTGCTTAAAGAGGAGCACCTGCGCTGGCTGTTCTACAGTGGGGGAACAGGGAAATCAAGTCTCATAACTGGAAACAATATGTGTGTAGACGTTTGTCTTGAGGGTTTAAGACGAAGAGGCCTTCCTGCTAAACAAGAACTGGAGGAAGGTGGGATTTGAGGGGAAAATTGACAAAACCAGGGAAAAGTTAACAATGGACCAGATGGGGAAGGACGAAGGGGAAGGGAAGAGGAAAGGGCAAAAGGTGAAGGGAAGGGGAAGGGGAAAGGGAAGAGGAAGGGAGAGGGAAAGGAGAAGGGGAAGAGGAAGGTGCAGGGAAAGAAGGGAAAGAAGGGAAGGGAAAGGAATGGAAAGGAAAGGAAGATAGAAGAAGGGAAAGGAATAGAAGGGAAGGAAGATAGATGAAGGAAAGGAAAGGGAAGGGAAGGAAAAAAGGAAAGGAAAGGAAGATAGAAGAAGGGAAGGGAGATAGACGAAAGGAAAGGAAAGGAAAGGAAAGGAAAGGGAGCTAGAAGAAGGGAAGGGAGAAAGACGAAAGGAAAGGAAAGGAAAGGAAAAAGGAAAGGAAAGCAAAGCAAAGGGAGATAGAAGAAGGGAAGGGAGATAGACGAAAGGAAAGGAAAGGAAAGGAAAAGAAAGGAAGATAGAAGAAGGGAAGGGAGATAGATGAAAGGAAAGGAAAGGAAGATAGAAGAAGGGAAGGGAGATAGACGAAAGGAAAGGAAAGGAAAGGAAAGGGAGCTAGAAGAAGGGAAGGGAGAAAGATGAAAGGAAAGGAAAGGAAAAAGGAAAGGAAAGCAAAGGAAAGCAAAGGGAGATAGAAGAAGGGAAGGGAGATAGACGAAAGGAAAGGAAAGGAAAGGAAAAGAAAAGAAAGGAAGATAGAAGAAGGGAAGGGAGATAGATGAAAGGAAAGGAAAGGGGAGGAATGGGGAGGAATGGGGAGATAGAAGAAGGGAAGGGAGATAGACGAAAGGAAAGGAAAGGAAAGGAAAGGAAAGGAAAGGGGAGGAATGGGGAGGAATGGGGAAGGGGAAGAGGAAGGGGAAGGGGAAGAGGGAGGTGCAAGGAAAGGAGAAGGGAAAGGAAGGGAAGGGAATGGACACCAAGTTGGACCTTAACAGAATAACAGAGCTGGAAGGGACCTTGAAGGTCTTCTAATACAAGCTTGACACCTCGTGAACTCTTTGGCTTTCCTCTAGGATCATTCCCCCCCCCCCCCGCCCAAACATTTCAGACTAGCCTAAGGGCCCAAGGATTGCTTAGCATTTTCCTATTCCAGAAGTCCTCAGGGCCGACCTTGCTTAGCCTTTGAACACCAGCCAGATGAATCACCACCGGCCTGCTATGTGCTGAGACACCCGGTCCAGGAGACACATTCTTGTGGATGAGAAGCTTCCCACCAGGCAAAGTTGAAGATGCCACACTCCATTGTTTTAAGAATGGACGGGAGCCCGTATCCCCAAACAAACGAGGAGCTGTCACCTGCCTTTTGGGTGTGGAGCAAATGAGAAGGCTATATAGCCCTGGCCCATCCCTTGTCTCTTCAAAGAGTCCCAAAGACAGTCTTGAAATAGTTTAGCTGCTTGAATTTTGCTGGGCTTTTTTTTTTTTCTTCCCCCCCCCCTTAAAATAATGTTTCTAATTCTCTGGCAGTCACGCTGACACCCCTATCGTTCTGTTTCGTGAGTGGACTTTTCTCAGACTGCCTCAAGCAACGCAATGATTTTAATTCTTTCTGCAGCTTAGAAAAGAGCAGTTAGCTAGACATCCCTTTGAGCGGTTTTTGGAGTTCTGTCACCTTTTACTTCTACTATTGCTGCTCTTCTAGCATGTTGCATGTAAGTATATGCACACCAGTGTCTGTCAGGGCTGGTTTGTCTTGGAACTTGGTGGGATCTAGGATTGTCCTACATGAGAATGCGAAGGGCGGAGGAGAAACCCTAAATCAGGGGTTTTCAAACTTGGCCCTTTTATGATTTGTGGACTTCAACACTCCCAGAATTCCTCAGCCAGGCACGCTGGCTGAGGAATTCTGGGAGTTGAAGTCCACAAGTCATAAAAAGGTCAAGTTTGAAGACCCCTCCCAGAATTCCTCAGCCAGGCACGCAGGCTTAGGAATTCTGGGAGTTGAAGTCCACAAGTAATAAAAGGGCCAAGTTTGAAGACCCCTGTCTTAAATCTAACAAACAGAATGGAGGTTGGCTAAGGAATTCTGGGAGTTGAAGTCCACAAGTCATAAAAGGGCCAAGTTTGAAGACCCCTTCCCTAAATGTTCAGGTTCCAGAAGTGCTTTTCAAAAGGCAACTGGACTTTCTTGGGTTCCCCCCCCCTTGAAAACGTTTCACTTCTCATCCAAGAAGCTTCTTCAGTTCTGAAGAAAACATTTGAAACATTTGAAGAAAACGTTTCCTTGAACACATTTCACTTCTCATCTAAGAAGCTTGTTCAGTTCTGAAGCTTCTTGGGTGAGAAGTGGGATGTTTTCAAGGAAAAAAAGAAAGTCCGGTTGCCTTTTGAAAAAGCACCCTTGGGTCAACCATGACCTGTATGACTGAGAATCTCCATGGACACCTAGATGTTCATCTGCAGCAATGACCTTGCCTGTGACTTTCGTTGGTTACTGAACTACTGACGATATCAAGCATTTTCAATTCTCACCAATTAATGTGCCAGATTTCTTGCTTTGGGCTTTCTAGATTTGTTTTTGAAGCCATCATTCACAGATTCTGAAGTGGTGGCGATCAAAGCTCCAGCCCTACATATCATGTCCATAGCTCATCCTTCATCACTGAGCAGTGGCTTGCCTGGAAGATGATTATCTGGAGTTGATGCCCTAGCAAATGCTTCCTTGTTTTCTACCATGCTCTTCAGTATGGCTAGATAGATAGATAGATAGATAGATAGATAGATAGATAGATAGATAGATAGATAGATAGATAGATAGATAGATAGATGGGTTTGTGGGTGGGTGGGTGGGAGGGAGGGTGGATAGGTAGATGGATTGTTAGGTAGGTAGGTTGATTGATAGGTAGGTAGATAGCTTGATAGATAGGTGGGTAGCTTGATTGATAGGTGGGTAGTTTCATTGATAGGTAGCTTGATAGATTGATAGGTTTTGTTGTTAGTTGCGAAGTCGTGTCCGACCCATCGCGACCCCATGGACAACATTCCTCCAGGCCTTCTTGTCCTCTACCACAGTGGTTCTCAACCTTTCTAATGCCGCGACCCCATAATAGAGTTCCCCATGTTGTGGTGACCCCCAACCACTTATACTTCACCGGGTGCCAGGGGCGTGGCCAAATAAAAGGGGAAAAAAATGACAGACAGCCTTGTTTGGCGACCCTCATGAAATGGTCGTTCGACCCCAAATCGGGTCCCGACCCACAGGTTGAGAACCACTGCTCTACCATCTTCTGGAGTCCATTTAAGCTCACGCCTACTGCTTCAGGGACTCCATCCAGCCACCTCATTCTCTGTAGCTTGATAGATTGATAGAGGGATGATAAATGTCTGTCTGTCTGTGTGTGTGTGTGTGTGTGTGTGTGTGTGTGGAGAGAGAGAGAGAGAGAAAGAGAGAGAGAGTTTAAATTTCTATGCTAGCCATCTCCTCTACAGAGTGATTCTGTATGGCTTACAAATCATATTACAGAAGTTACTTTCCTATGTGCAAACCACCTCTTTATTTTTCAGTGATGTTATCTCTCCCAATATAACTGTGTGTTTTGTTTTGTTTTGTTTTTGTTATATCTTTTTGCACAGACTATCTTAAAATCAGAAAGCCAGTTTTGTGCAGTGGTGAAGGCAGCAGGCTGGACACCAGGAGATTGTGATATGCCTTAGGCATGCAGCCAACTGGGTGACTTTAGCTAGTATTGGCGGTAGGAAGGAGCCAAGAGAAAACCACGCCCCAAAACCTGGCCAAGAAAACTACAGGATTAATCCAGGCAGTAGCCAGGAGTTGACACTGATCCAGAGGAAAAATACAGTTCAGCTATTTTATATCTTTCCTGTATAGATTTTCACATACATATTAAACAGTATATTTCTTAATTAGATCCTGAATGATGTCTTGATGTTGTCTTATGTTTAAGCAGCATCTTTAAAAAGCAACCATCTGTATACAAGCTTTCCTATAGTACCCACCAAAACATAAGGTGGGGACGGAATGATCTGTGTTAGGACAATAAATTGCTTCACTTGGAGTTCTCTCTTAACAATGAACGTTGGAGCGTAGAATCAATAATGGAAATTTTTGAAGGCATGACTTTGGACACAGTAACATCTAAAGGATGGAATTGTGCATTGTGATATCGTGATGCAAGCTGCTCAAGTAAGTCGGGATGGAGTTTGCATTGTTAGTTTATATTGTACATTTTCTATCCCCACTCCTTGCTATGGACACCTCTGGAAAGGCAAGTTAGGAAAAGAAGCAACAGTCTTGTGCCTCTTCTAAGGAGAACAACCTAGCGACAATGTGATTTAAGTGGGAATTGTTGGAAGCTGTGTGGTTGAGAATTCTTAAGAGCTAGAATATGAACTGAGCAGGGACTAATGAAGAGTATGTCTACAGTAGTGGCCAAAATGGTTGAAACCTTGAGGGAAAAGTGTACAGTAGAAATGACACCTTTGGTTAAGTTTCCACCCATTTTTCTTCTAATTTTTTTATAACTGTAGCCTTGCTCACTTAATAATACTATTTTACATCACTTTTGGGGCGACCAGTCAACTCTTTGCACCATTACTTTAATTTGTTTATGTTTTACAAGTTCACTAAATGAAAGAACACAAAAAAACCCCAACCAACTTGATAGCAATCACATAACACACTGACAAATGTCCTCCTCTCAGCTTCAATACATGACATCAATCACTGAGTTCTACTGTGATCTGATTGGCTCATTGCCAAAACAAGATGACACCTGATTGGCTCTCTAAACACTCAATGCTCATTGGCTACAGTCAGATGAAGGAAAGCTACCCGATATCAACCTAAGCAAATTGTGCTTCCTTTTTCTGGTTATTTGGCTACAACCTTTCATAGAATACAGATAATTGAACAAACTTTGTTGCGTTACATTCTTGATTAAATCATCTTTCCATCGATATATAATTTTATGGTACTACTCCCAAAAAGGTGGTGTTATTAGCCCTCAAACCTCAAAAATATACTTTCCCCAAAAGGTTTCCACAATTTTGGCCACTACTGTATTTATTGGGGGGAGGGCATGGTGGGCTAGAGGTTAAGACACTGTGCTTGTTAAGTGGAAGGTTGGCAGTTCGAGACCCAAGTACTGTATGATGGGGTGAGCTCCCGTTCCTTGCTCCAGCTCCTGTCCACCTGGCAGTTCGAAAGCATGCAAATGCGAGTAGATCAAGGTAACAGTGTTCTCTGAACCTCGGTGTATAGTCATGCCAACCACATTCCATGGAAATGTATTTGGACAATGCTGGCTCCCTCGCCGAGTAGGAAATGGAGATGAACACTGCCCCTTAGAGTTGGACATGAATGGACATGTTTTTCATGTCTGTATATATAGGCTCCCAGATCACCGCAGATGGGGACTGCAGTCAAGAAATTAAAAGACGCTTGCTCCTGGGGAGGAAAGTATGGCAAATCTAGACAGCATACTAGACAGCAGAGACATCACCCTGCCCACTAAAGTACTTATAGTCAAGGCCATGGTTTTCTTAGTTGCAATGAATGACTGTGAAAGTTGGACCATAAGAAAGGCTGAGTGCCAAAGAATGGAGGCCTTTGAACTATGGTGCTGGAGAAGACTCCTGCGAGTCCCCTGGACTGCAAGGTGATCCAACCGGTCAGTCCTAGAGGAGATCAACCCTGACTGCTCTTTAGAAGGCCAGATCCTGAAGTTGAAACTCAAATACTTTGGCCACCTAATGAGAAGGAAGGACTCACTGCAGAAGAGCCTAATGCTGGGAAAGACGGAGGGCAAGAGAAGAAGGGGACGACAGAGAATGAGGTGGCTGGATGGAGTCCCTGAAGCAGCAGGTGTGAGCTTCAATGGACTCCAGAAGATGGTAGAGGACCGGAAGGCCTAGAGGAACATTGTCCATGGGGTCGCGAGGGGTCGGACACGACTTCGCAACTAACAACAACGACAAGCCAAGTACAATATTCTAGTTACAAATCCTATCCTTCCAGTTAAAATAATACTTTTATTTCTAACAGTTATCTATTTTCATAGTCATATTCAAACCTCTGTTTAGTAGTATAACATCCCATCTAATGGGCACTGAAAAAAGTGGTTTATGACCGTTTTTCACACTTGCGACCATTGCCGCATCCCTGGGGTCACGTGATCAAAATTCAGATGCTTGGCAACTGGCTCACATCTATGATGGTCACAGCGTCCTGGGGGGGGGGTCACCTGATCCCCTTTTGTGACCGTATGACATGCAAAGTCAACGGGGGAAGACCAGATTCCGTTAAACAACCATGCCACTCACTTAAAAACTGGAGTGATTCACTTAACAATTGTGGCAACAGAGATCGTAAAACGGAGCAAAACTCCACCGTCTCGCTTAGGGACAGAAATTTGAGGCTCAACTTGTGGTCGTAAGTTGAGGACTGCCTGCATTCGTGTTCCCACACGTTCACCTTATAGGAATCAGCAAATCCAAAGACCAAGAATATACTCTTTGGAATAATAGATCTTCCTTCTTTTCTCTTTCTTCCTCTTGGTCTGTTTCTGTCTTTTTTTTTTTTTACTATTTTTTCTATTTTCTTATTTTTTATTATTATTATTAGGCATGATAATTAATTTGTGGAGGTATAATGAGAAAAATATTGTAATAATGGAAGAGATGAAATTAACAAATGAAGAATTACTGAATAAGAAAGAGAATATACTGTAGTTAAGAAATGTAAGAATGTAATGATGGAAATAATATGTATAAATTAGAGAAGTTAGGGACATCCAAATGGTAAATAATATGTCTGTCTAAGGCAGGGGTAGGCAACCTTGGCTCTTTTATGACTCATGGACTTCAACTCCCAGAATTCCTGAGCCAGCATGGGGGAACTATGGCCCCTTCATGACTCGTGGACTTCAACTCCCAGAATTCCTGAGCCAGCATGGCTCAGCTTGGAAACCCCTCCCTTTCCCCTCAGCATGGCTGGCTCAGGAATTCTGGGAGTTGAAGTCCACGAGTCATAAAAGAGCCAAGGTTGCCTACCCCTGGTCTAAGGCTAAGTTGGATATGGTATTTGGAAATTAATAATAGCTGAAAACAGGATTTTGATTTATATAGGTAATGGTTTGCTGATAACTTTTATTGATTAATGGAATTTTTATTTGGGAATGTATTAACGAATGAATTTTATTTAGAAATGTATTGATTTGACTATATTATGTTAACTGGTAGAGAGGGAAATTTTAAGGAGTATTATTTGAGCCGTATATTTATGATGTTATTATATTCAACTGATTACCCTATTTCCACATTGGCTTTTAAGTTTCTTGGTGCAAAAATGGAAAAACCAATAAAATTGTTTGAAGAAAAAAAAGAATCCGAACACCTAGGAAAATGTATCCTAGCAAGGGAAGAGTGAAAGAACATCTGTTTTCAGTATGCGGAGTGGAAAAATGCAAAACAAAATGGACTCTGATTAGCAATTTCCCAGCAGATTGTAGATTGGGTGGAGCATCATCGGGCAGATCATATCAGCAAGATGCAGGTCGGGACATGACAGTCTACATAGATAAGATTGCTCTTAGTTCAAAATCGAGAACGGTCTGGAGAACAAGCCAATGACTGCTTGTGCCTTTTTAAAAGAATCTGAGCACAATCTTGTCTCCCTCCCTTAACATTTAACTCGTGATAAGCAAAAGATAGCCGTGATTGTTCTAGATGGCCGTGGCAATGTTTCCTGCACCAGGTGAGGGGAGGAATGACCTTAATCTACTGACTTGCCATCTGAACTGAAGGCTGAAGGAGACCTTGACAGAAGGCATCGTTGTCTTATCTCAAAGGAACACAAGCAAGTCTACAAGCTTACGATGGTGGATAACAGTGCAATGCAATTGCGACCATCCCAAGCTAAAAATGAATGTGAATGTAGAATAACATGGTGAATAGATCAAAATATATTGTACCTCATAGTGAAGTAGCTGAGGTCTCAATAGATCCGTCCGTCCATCCATCCATCCATCCATCCATCCATCCATCCATCCATCTATCCATCCACACACACACACACACACACTCACAATCTGTCTGGCTGTCTGTCTGTCTAGCTATCTAACTACCCATCCACATACACACACACATACATCCATCATCCATCTATCTATCTATCTATCTATCTATCTATCTATCTATCTATCTATCTATCTATCTATCTATCTACCTATCTATCTATCTATCTATCTTTTTCTGTCTTCTATCCTCTGTCTTCTATTTTCTATCGATCTTCTAATATTCTGCCTTCTATCTAATAATAATAATAATAATAATAAAGTTGGAAGGGATCTTGGAGGTCATCTAGTCCAACCCCCTGCTCAGGCAGGAAACCCTACACCATTTCGCACAAATGGCTGTCCAGTCTCTTCTTAAAAATGTCTTAAATCTTCTGTGAGTATTAGTAAGATAATAGTATTCCAGTGCAGTAATACTCAAACAATGCAGGTACGTGCTTCTTCTAATGAAGAACGAAGTAACAGCTAATGAAAAGCATTTGTAAACATGCATTTGAAACCAGGGAAAAAGACTTTTGTTCAATCTTTGCTCTTTAGAGGAGTGGGAGGTTCGTGTGTTTGGCTGGAAACCAAATTTAGAAGGGGTCAAACAAAGAATGTAATCAAGCCTTTCTAGCTAATAGTTGCAATTAATTTCCTCCCCTCTGATACTTCTTGACCAAAATGTGGGTGTATTTCATGAAGAAAAAGACCATTCAGGCTGAAATTATTGCTGACTTTTTTTTCCTTCTGAATACACACATGCAGAGAGAGAGAGAAAGAGAGAGAGAGAGAGAGAGAGAGAGTTCATTTTGATATTCCTTGGCTTATGAGCATTTTAAACAACCATTCAAAGTTACAAGAATGCTGAAAAAATGTTATTTATGCCTATTTCTCACATTTATGGCTGATACAGCATCCCCAGGGTCACATGATCACAATTTCGATGCTTGATAACCCACATGGATTTGCGATGATTGCAGCTTCCCAGGGTCATGTGGCTGTGGCCTTGCCAGCCAGCTTCTGACAAACCAACTCAATGGGGAAAGCTGGATTCAGTTAATGACCCTGTGATTCCCTTGACCACAATGATTTGCTGAACGTATGTGGCAAAAAAAAAAAAAAAGTTGCAAAATCAAGCATGACTCCCTGAAGGACCATTTTGCTCTGCAATGAAAGTTCTGCTCCCAGTTGTGTTTGTAAGTCAAGCACTGTCTACAAACCGAAATTGTTCTTATCGGTTTAGCCAGGCTTCAGTTGCGCTGACTCTGCATGTTTGCTATTATCTCTTTTAAAAGTCTGCTTAGGTCTCCGGGATCCATATTTTGAGGGAACTTCAGAATAAGAGAACTGTAAGAGGTCAAAGGAGAGAAGCAGCTGTAACACTCGGCGACGGTGTGAGGAAGCATGTGGTGTAATCAAAGTTGTGCCTTCCTGACAGTGGCAACTGTCGGAGCACTGCTCGCCATCCTCGGAGGAGTTTTGATCCCAGTTGGAAATAACATTATGGAGAAGAAAATTAAAAAGGTAAGAGTCATCCATTATTCCTTTTATTTCTGCATCGTTTCCCCCACTTTCTTCTCAACATTGAATTGAACTGAATTATGAAGTATGATTAGAACAAAAGGAATTTGTGTCTGGTGCAGAAGCTCTCAGTGGACATGCAAGGCAACTGAATAACAACAACAACAACAACAACAACAACAACAACAACAACAACAACATAATAATAATAATAATAATAATAATAATAATAATAATAATAATAATAATAATAATAATAATGCTTCCAGCCTGTGACGATATCTGCAATACCATCAAACATCCACATCTGCCTATTTCAGGTCCTGGGTAAGGACTCAATAGGTAGACAAAATGCCAATTCCAGTCTGAACATCTGGCTGACTGTGCGATGATCCATAATAATAATAATAATAAAGTTGGAAGGGACCTTGGAGGTCATCTAGTCCAACCCCCTGCTCAGGCAGGAAACCCTACATCATTTCAGACAAATGGTTGTCCAGTCTCTTCTTAAAAACTTCCAGTGTTGGAGCATTCACAGCTTCTGGAGGCAGGTTGTTCCACTGATTAATTGTACTGTCAGAAAATTTCTCCTTAGTTCTAGGTTGCTTCTCTCCTTGATTAGTTTCCATCCGTTGCTTCTTGTCCTGCCTTCAGGTGCTTTGGGGAATAGCTTGACTCCCTCTTCTTTATGGCAGCCCCTGAGATACTGGAACGCTGCTATCATGTCCCCCCTCGTTCTTCTCTTCATTAAACTAGACATACCCAATTCCAGCAACCGTTCCTTGTATGTTTTAGCTTCCAGTCCCCTAATCATCTCCGTTGCTCTTCTCTGTACTCTTTCTAGAGTCTCAACATCTTTTTTACATCGTGGTGACCAAAATTGGCATTGTAAAGTGGTATTGACCATGTGATCTTAATGATAATCATCATCATAATATCAATAAGAGGGGGAGTAAGAAAGAAATGGAAAAAAAATCTTAACAAAGGCAGAAAGCAGCCCCAGTCTTTCTTAATAGCTTCAAGCAGAAGCCTCAAGTCTTTAGAGATGGATATTTGTACCTATTCAGAAAGACAGGCCAATCTATTCATAAACATAATGCCTTCAGCCTTCACAGCTGATGAGATTAAGAATTTACAATCCCCCACACAAATTCTAAGGACAGGGCATGTCCTTTAAGACATAATAGGATTAACCCACCCCGATTGACATAAGGCTCACTGCATTGCACAAGACCCTGGAGCATCTCAATCAGAAGGTATAAAAATCCACCCACTCTCAACTCCATTTTGTCAGATGTCCCAGAACTGCATGATGTTGCTGGTTCTGTTCATCAATAAACAGACCTTCTTTCCAAAGCAGCCTCCATTTTATTCCCGACTTGGAACTGGACCTGATTTTTCTTTCAACATTGTCATTAAAGGAAACCTGTAGAATCTCAGGAAATGCTTCTCTTTCCCCTGTTTTCTTTGGTCAGCTCAATTGTTAAGTGCTCACATTTTTATAAACTCTTCAGATAATCCATGAGCTCCAAGGTCCTTTTCACTTCTGCTATTCTGTTATTCTGTTATTGTTTGCAAAGCCACACACCACCTTGAGCTACGAAAGAGAGGCAGACATAAATTACCCAGGAAGTTTTTGTGGCAGATGGGGGCACCTCATTCTACCATCATTTCACCCTGTCTTCCAATTCTCTTGCAAATATGGCAAGCATCCTTACAGTATTTCTTCTTAGATCTCACCAAGCTAGAACATTAAACAGCGTTCAAAGAACAATCTCTGTGAACATAATTTAAAATTACACGTCAAAGTCGTATATCCAGTTAAACAGCCTCTCGGAAAAATTTAGCTCGCCAAATCACCAAACACTTGTTTATGGTTGACCAGGGGTAACTTGGTTTCTGTTCTCTCGTTTAGCAATTACTCCAGTTCTCCTTTTGAACCAAGCACTTAAGGGATAATTAAGACATAATGGCTGAATCTGCACATTTTTCTGCAGCCACGCGTGGTTGTTTTGCTTGTAAACTCAGTCAGTGAGAAGTCACGATCTCCTGCTTCAACTTTTCCAATCTTGAAGGCAACAATCTTGGAAGAAAACAACAATTATGAAGTAGGATTAGAAGAAAAGGAATTTGCATTGTAAAGTGGTATTAACACTTCATGTGATCTTAATGATCATCATCATCATCATATCAATAAGGGGGGAGTAGGAAAGATAATAAGAAGGGTAAATAATAACAATACTACAGCCATGCTACATGGCAAATACACATAGACATTAGGCAGGTCCTGTGAGAATTATATGATCAGCAGAGTGATGGCATGGAGGAATAGCAATAGCAATATCACTTAACTTATATACCACTTCATAGTGCTTTTACAGCTGTCTCTAAGTGGTTCACAGAGGCAGCCTATTGACCCCAACAATCTGGGTCCTCATTTTACCGACCTCGGAAGGATGGAAGGCTGAGTCAACCTTGAGGCAGTGAGAATGGAACTGCCAAATTGCTGGCAGCTGGGAGTCAGCTAAAGTAGCCTACAGTACTGCATTCTAACCACTGCACCACCATGGGATAAGAAAGATAACAATAATACTACAGCTGTACAATATGGGTAAATACACGTAGACATAAGACAGTCCTGTGAGAATTAGGTGATCAGCAGAGTGATGGCATAGGGGATAAGAAGGATAATAATAATACTACAGTCGTACAATATGCGTAAATATAAATTTTAAGCATTTTTCTTTATTTTAGAACGCAACTGAGGATACTGTAGGATCTATCCTGTTGTCTGGGCAAAATCCAGTTCCAAATAACACAGTAACTTTAGCTGTTGATAATCATTTCAAATCTAATGTTTTATGGTGAGCTCTAAGCACCGATGCTGATCAGGTGCTTTATCTCAAAGGAAATTAAAGTAAATGTCTGGTTTTTATTTCTTCTCTCTTCTGCCTCATCTGAGTTAGACCACTTGAATGTTGCATTTCCATGCATGCATTCTGCTTGCATGGCAAACACTATTGACGTGTGCTTCTTCTCCAAGAGGCTTCCAATTCCCCAAAGATCTTTGTTACTACCACAATTTCCTCTTGAGCACTTTCAAGCAGCTTTCCAAATTTCCAAGAGCTTCAAGGATCAGATAGGAGCTTAGACCTTTTCTGAACATTTCTTGCAACTGCCGTTGATAGGCAATGTGATCTTGTAATCAGATTCATTATTATTTAAACAGTAGCTTTCAGAGTCTGGCACAACCTCAGCCAAGCAGCCAGAGGGGTTTTCTGAAATGTTATGGTAGGAAGGCCTCCCTCCCTAGATTAAAATATTCTTTATTCTTAATATGAAAAAGAGGCAGACTATTATATTTCCCCAAAGGGAAAATGGGAAAAAAAATCTTAACAAAGGCAGAAAGCAGCCCCAGTCTTTCTTAACAGCTTCAAGCAGAAGCCTCAAGTCTTTAGAGATGGATATTTGTACCTATTCAGAAAGACTGGGCCAATCTATTCATAAACAAAATGCCTTCAGCCCTCACAGCTGATGAGATTAAGAATTTACAATCCCCCACACAAATTCTAAGGACAGGGCATGTCCTTTAAGACATAATAGGATTAACCCACCCCCATTGACACAAGGCTCACTACATTACACAAGACCCTGGAGCATCTCAATCAGAAGGTATAAAAATCCACCCACTCTCAACTCCATTTTGTCAGATGTCCCAGAACTGCATGCTGTTGCTGGTTCTGCTCATCAATAAACAGACCTTCTTTCCAAAGCAGCCTCCATTTTATTCCCGACTTGGAGCTGGACCTGATTTTTCTTTCAACATTGTCATTAAAAGAAACCTGTAGAATCTCAGGAAATGCTTCTCTTTCCCCTGTTTTCTTTGGTCAGCTCAACTGTTAAGTGCTCACATTTTTATAAGGTCTTCAGATAATCCGTGAGCTCCAAGGTCCCTTCCACTTCTGCTATTCTGTTATGTTATTGTCAACGCTGCAAATATTGTACATTCTTGCTTTTGACAATATGCAGAATTGTCTGGTAAATATGGGGTTAATAAAGAGCAGAAGGGGGGTTGGGGGTAAAGCCCAGGAAAGAAAGAGGAAGAAAACATTTGACCTTCACACTAATTGGATAGTGTGAGATATGATGGCTAATTTAGGGAGGGAACATGCTGATAATTTAACTGCTCAGAGGAAGAGAAGTTAGATCCTAGCATCCCTCCGTTGTGCCTGTGCCGACTTTTAGGAAAATAAATGCCTGGAAGTTCTTTGGAATGTTTCATTAGCCGGAACCACAACAGTTATTCTGTTATTGTTTGCAAGCCACACACCACTTTGAGCTACAAAAGAGAGGCAGATATAAATTACCCGGGAAGTTTTTGTGGCAGATGGGGGCACCCCATTCTATCATCATTTCACCCTGACAAGATCCTTACAGTATTTCTTCTTAGATCTCACCAAGCTAGAACATTAAACAGCGTTCATAGAACAATCTCTGTGAACATAATTTAAAATTACACGTCAAAGTTGTATATCCAGTTAAACAGCCTCTCGGAAAAATTTAGCTTGCCAAACCACCAAACACTTGTTTGTGGTTGACCAGGTCTAACTTGGCTTCTGTTCTCTCGTTTAGCAATTACTCCAGTTCTCCTTTTGAACCAAGCGCTTAAGGGATAATTAAGACATAATGGCTGAGTCTGCACATTTTTCTACAGCCACACGTGGTTGTTTTGCTTGTAAACTCAAGTCAGTGAGAAGTCATGATCTCCTTCTTCAACGTTTCCAATCTTGGAGGCAACAAGGCAACAATCTTGGAAAAAAAAAAACAAGCTAGCAATTTCCTTCCTTTCTCAGCAAGGAAGTAGTTAAAAAAAACCCTGTTAAAACTGTTTTAAACTGTTAAAAAAATCAAGTTTGACCTTGGTTAGAATAAATAAAATGAATGTAAGCTCTTCTGAATTCAGGAAGTGTGCAAACAATAAGAGCTCTTCGGTCAGGTTTTAAAAAAAAAGTCAACAGTTGACATAGCCTTGACATGACTGTTGCCATGGTCATTTCATATCTATTGTAAAATACAAATATATTTGCCGCCTGTCATAAATAGCCCACACAGCTGATTCCAGATTAAGGAAATGCCTGCATGGTAGAAAATTATGGCACATTCTTAAGTTCGACTTTTGCTAAGATTCATTTTAGTGCAGTTGTCTATGCTTATCGTTTCTATATGCCTACATTCGAATAATCAATTTGTTGCAGGCTGGGCTGGAGGATAACAGAGTAGAACACAACATAGAATAAGAGAATGAGACCTTGGAGGTCTTCCAGTCAACCCCTCTGCTCAAGCAGGAGATCTTATATTATTTCAGATAAATGGCTGTCCAGTCTCTTTTTGAAAGCCTTCAGTGATGGGGCACCCACAATATCTGGAGGCAAGCTGTTCCACTGGTTGATTGCTTTCACCATTAGGAAATTTCTCTTGTTCTAGATTGGATCTCTCCTTGGTTAGTTTCCATCCATTCTTTCTTATCTTGCCTTTTGGTGCTCTGGAAAATAATTTGAGCCCCTCGTCTTTTTAGGAGCCCCTCAGATACTGGAACATTGCCATCATGTCTCCCCTAGTCCTTCTTTTCATGCTGAATGAAAGATAATTTTCATGCTGAAAATTATCTTTGGTTTTCTTTTTTTAAATCAAAGGCTAGAAATTTGGCCTGGAGAGAGGATGAAGGTTGTTTCTACTAGACCCACTGAGTTTTAGTTATCTCCTTTTCATGCTCCTTTCTAATCTCTGAATTAATCAGAGAGTTATTCCATCCACCCCAATTATACAGGGCACATTTGTGTACATGTGGTCTCCAGGTCTGTTGCACTACAAAGCTAATTATCTCCCACCGCTTGTTCCACAAAACAGCTTGTTCTGGAGTAGGAGTTGATGATGTAGGCAAGCAAAAAGGCTAAGCAAGTCCAAACTAAGTGAACCAATGATTCTGACACTGCTAAAATAGTTGCGTAACATCCAGGTAAACAGACAGTAAGAGAGGCACATCTCAGCCCATTTCTTGTCCTAGAGGACAGCAGAGATGCCTGTTTTGATCACCAGAGCAGGTGATGGCCCCTGGTCACCTTTTAACCTTTGACTTGGAAAAGCTACGCAGGGCTGGGCCTGATTAGCATTGAAAAGGGGGACAATAGAAAATTTCAAAATGGTAAACTTCAATTGGCTGCAGCATCCTGGAATAATAATAAAAAAAGACAATGACAAATCACTTACTGAATATACATAGAATATCGGAAGGGACCTTGGAGGTCTTCTAGTCCAACTCACTTGCTCAAGCAGGAAATTCTATACCATTTCAGACAAATGGGTGTCCAATCTCTTCTTAAAAATTTCCGGTCTTGGAGCATTCACGACTTCTGGAGGCAAGTCGTTCCACTGATTAATTGTCCTTGTTGTCATGAAATGTCTTCTTAATTCTTTTTTTTTTATTGAAAATTTTTAAAATTTTTACAAATAAAGAAAAAGAAAAAAAAAAGAAAAAAAACAACCCTACCCAACCCACCCCAGCCCTCCCTCTCCATCCCCCCAACCTTCCCAGAGCTGAATATAGGCTTAGTTAGGATTTCTAAGAATCTTAAAAAAAAGATTAAAAAAATATAAATCATAAGTATATCTAAATACATTACATAAACAACTTATAAAATAATTAACAATAATATATATGTAGAGAAAAAAAAGGATAAATATCAAAAAAAGTACTTAAAGAGAAAAAGAATAAAAAAGAAAAGAAAGAAGAAAAGAGATATTAAAAGAATAAGAATAAGATAAAAATAAGAAATATAAAGAAAAAAAAAGAAAAAAATACAATCTATAAAATATTAAAATTTATATATAAGTTATTGAAAAACTAAGTAATATTTTTTTATATCCAATTTATGTTGTATAAAATCTATCCATTTTTCCCATACCACAAAGAACTTCTCTTGGGATTGATCCTTTAAGAAAGCCGAAATCTTTGCCATTTCCGCCAAATAAGAAACTTTAAAAAACCACTCTTGCAAGGTAGGCAAAGATTCCTTCTTCCAGTATTGCCCTATTAACAACCTTGCAGCTGTAATTAAATTTAACATCAATATAACCTCCTTAGCATCACAATCAGTGACAATACCTAACAAAAACAATTGTGGGGTAAATTTTACCCTCTTTCTAAAAATTCTTTGAATATTCCACCATATCTTAATCCAAAAGGCTTTTATATTTTTACACAACCACCAAATATGATAATAAGTAGCATCCAAACAACCATATCTCCAACATTTAGGCTGTAGGTCAGGATACATACGAGACATTTTTTGTGGATCAAGGTGCCATCTATAAAACATTTTGTAAAAATTCTCCCTTAAGTTCTGGGCTTGTGTAAATTTGACATTCCTCACCCAGATAGTTTCCCAGGTATCTAGTAGAACTGGTTCACCAAAATTTTGTGCCCATTTAATCATACATTCTTTAATTAGTTCTGGTTCTGAATCCAGTTCTACTAGCACCCCATAAACTCTCTTAATGTGAGTTCGCCTTTGGTCTTTTACTTGTTTTACTTTGGTCTTTTACTTGTTTTCATCTTCTCTAAGCAAGCCCATATTACGATCCATCTTCCATCTATCCACTATTTGTCTATATTGGAACCATGAATAAGTAATATTTTCATGTGCTAAATTTTCCAAAGATTTTAACTGCCAATTTTGACCATCCCATCTAAGTAATTGTGCATAAGAAACACTATCCATCTTAACTCCTCTCCTTATCCCCTCTATCGCATGCCAAGGTATAGCCCATAATGGTATTTTAAAATCACTTTTATAATATTTCCTCCAAACCCGAAGTAAAGAAATCCTTATAATATGAGATTTAAAAACCCGGTCAACTTTTTTATTAAAAATTAAATAGGCATGCCATCCAAAAAGTAAATCCCAACCCTCCAAATGGAGTATTTCTGCATTTGTTAAATTAACCCAATCACTAATTAATGTTAAGGTCACAGCATCATAATACAATTTCAGATTCGATACCTTGAGTCCACCTCTCTCACGAAAATCTTGCTTAATTTTAAGCTTTACTCTTGGTTTTTTCCCTGCCCAGATAAATTTATTGATACCTTTCTGCCATTCATTTAAGTTAACCTCATTCTTTAAGATAGGTAACATTTGAAATAAAAAAAGAAACTTTGGCAGGACATTCATTTTAATCACTGCAATTTTTCCCATAAAAGATAATTGCAATTTCTCCCAATTTCTCAAATCTCTTTGTACCCTGACCCACAGCCTTTCATAATTGTTTTTATACAATTTTACATTAGAAACCGATAAGGTGACCCCCAAGTATTTTACCTTCTCAACAACTTCAAAATCTGTCAGATTAACCAAAGACTGCTTATCCAAATTGGTCATATTTTTAGGTAATATTTTAGTCATTGTTATTAATTTTAAAACCCGAAACCCGTCCATATTGGTAAATCAATTGTAATAAGTTTACTACAGAATAGGTAGGTTGAGACAAGGTAACCACCAAGTCATCTGTAAAAGCTCTTAATTTATATTCTTTTTTATTAACTTCTATTCCTTTTATTTCCTGCGATTCTCGAATTTTAATCAGCAAAATTTCCAAAGTTAAAACAAACAGTAGTGGTGACAATGGACATCCCTGTCTTGTCCCTTTTTCTATTGTAAAAACCTCTGACAAACCCCCATTAACTATAAGTTGTGCCGTTTGTTTTTGATATATAGCACCAAGAGTTTGTAAATTTTTTTCTCCAAAATTCATATCCTCAATTAATCTTAACATAAACTGCCAGTTCACTTGATCAAAAGCTTTTTCAGCATCTAAAAATATCAATCCTGCAGAAATTTGATTATTCTTATCTAGATATTCTAGTAAGTTAATAATTTGTCTAACATTATTCTTCATATACCTACCAGTTATAAAACCCGATTGATCCTTATGTATAAGCTGGTGCAAAACCCTCATAAGCCTATTAGCATGTCTTCTTAATTCTTATCTCTCTTTGGTAAGTTTCCATCTCTGTTACTTCTTATTCTGACCTCAGGTGCTTTGTTGATTTGTGAGATCCCCTCAAATATTGGAACGCTGCTACCATGTCAGTCCCTTATATGGCAATCTACAGTAGCGGCCAAAATTGTGGAAACCATTTGGGAAAAGTGTACAGTAGAAATGCCAATGCCAAACCAAATGCTTTGGTTAAGTTTCCACCCATTTTTCTTCTAATTTCTTTATAACTGTAGCCTTGTTCACTTAATAATACTATTTTACATTGCTTTCTGGGCAACCAGTCAACTCTTTGCACCATTACTTTAATTTTATTACGTTTTGCAAGCTCACTAAATGAAGAAACACACACACAAAAACCCCAGCCAACGTGATAGCCATCACATCACACACCGACAAATGTCCTCCTCTCAGCTTCAATACATGACATCAATCACTGAATCCTACTGTGATCCAATTGGCTCATTGCCAAAACAAGGTGACACCTGATTGGCTCTCTAAACACTCGCGCTCATTGGCTACAATCAGATGAAGGAAAGCTACCTGATATCAACCTAAGCAAGTTGTGCTTCCTTTTTCTGGCTATTTGGCTATCACTTTTCATAGAATACAGTACAGATAATTGAACAAACTTTGTTGCATTACATTCTTGATTAAATTATCTTTCCACTGATATATAATTTTATGGGGGTGTTATTAGCCATCAAACCTCAAAAATATACTTTTCCAAAATGGTTTCCACAGTTTTGACCATTACTGTATATATTTTATCATACGACAAGTCACTTCCTTATATTGCGTCCAGAAGGTTTCAGAATGGTGTCCATAGAGTCACTAACTGAGCTCAACTCAGAGGAGGCTTTATTTTTAATATAAGTGGATGGACTGCAGAGAGGCAAAACCAGACAGATAGACACAGAAGGAAGGGCCCACCCAGTGTCAGAAGGAAACTCACAGTAGGACAATGGTGGCGAACCTATGGCACGGGTGCCAGAGGCGGCACTTGGAGCCCTCTCTGTGGGCACACGTGCTGTTGCCCCAGACTTGCTTCCTCCTCACCAGCAGCCCCCCTGGAGGAGAGTCGCCCCTGAGCGGGGCCCATGCGGAGCAGCGCAGCCAAGAACATGGCAGCCAGGTAGCGTAGACACCCCATCGCATACAATAGATGCTGCGGGGTGCGGGCAGAGGGCGTGGCCACCATGGCACTGGTGGGTGATCTGCGATGGACCCTGGAGGCAGTGAGTGGCCCTGTGGGCAGGCAGGGTGGGGGTGGGGTGGGGGCAGGGCAGGAGGTGGAGTGGGGGCGGGACCAGGTTTTGGGCACTTGGTCTCTAAAAGGTTCGCCATCACTGCAGTAGGACCTGGGACCATCAGCACCCCCACACAAAAGAAGAAACATGCCCCTCCAGTAATGGAGCTACTGCAGAGCAAGTTCTTCCATAAGCCTTTAGCTAATCCTCTTTTAAAGCCATGCAGATTGTTTAACACAGCACACCAAGGTGTGATTGTACCGGTTGCCTCCTGTGCATTCCATAGATTAGCAAAACTTTGTTTTGATTGTCTTGACTGTGCATTTATTCTTTTCATTCTGCAGGACTATATAGTCACGTATCTCTCTATTCTGGCCCACCTTTGTCTTTCCTACCCCCCAAGCTGGAAATTTCCATCTATCGCAATGCCTTCCCCTTTATTTCAAGCCTTTTGATTATCTACCCTTTGTGTAATAGTCAGTTAAGGTTGCAGAACATCAGATCGATCTGCAGCGCTACAGGTGTGGTTGCAGAAAAGCTCTGTCATATTGCTGTATATTTGTCCAGCTTTTAGGCTTTTTCCAAAGGACTAGCATTCATTCTTTCATCCCCCACCTTGTTGCTGTAATGGGTATAATTTTACATAACTTTTGCCCCACAATCCTACTTGCTTTTCTTTCTTTCTTTCTTTCTTTCTTTCTTTCTTTCTTTCTTTCTTTCTTTCTTTCTTTCTTTCTTTCTTTCTCTTCCTTCCTTCTTTCTTTCTTTCTCTTCTTTCCTTCCTTCCTTCCCCTTTCTTTCTTTCTTTCTTCCTTTCTTTCTCTTCCTTCCTTCTTTCTTTCTTTCTTTCTTTCTTTATTTATTTATTTATTTATTTCCTTCTTTTCTTTCTTTCTTTCTTTCTTTCTTTCTTTCTTTCTTTCTTTCTTTCTCTTTTTTCCTTCCTTCCTTTCTTCCCTCCTTCTTTCCTTCTCCCCTTTCCTTTCTCTCCTCAGTCTCCTTAGCTTAGCAAGTATGCCCTGTCACATTGTGCAGGCAGAGATGAAAGGTACACACTGAGTGCAGGAATAACCACCAAAACAGTGGCTCCAAATCAAACCAAAGGTTTTTGAGAAAGAAAACAGTTAAACATTTAAATGCAAACCGACATCACCTCCAGGCACAAACACATCAAAGGAATAAGGAAGCCAAAGCTGTGAAACGAAAAGGGGAAGCAGTTGGATATGTCCTTCTCCTACTTCTCTTGGCTGTGCTCTCTACTGGCTAGATCATCTGCTTTGCACATGAGAATTGTGCAGCTTCAGCACTGCCCTGTACAATGCAGGGACTGGGTCAATAACACCATCCTTGGCTGTGTGAGTTAAGGGAATGGGAGGTAAAAAGTCACTTGAGTTTTCTCCTCCTCCTCTTCCTCCTCCTCCTCCTCCTCCTCCTCCTCCTCCTCCTCCTCCCCCTCCCCACTCCCTTCAAGCATTGATGATGTCACCTACTCTGGTTATGAAATGTCTGCAAGAAAACAGTTCAGTTCAGAGATCACCAAGGACCCCACAGTCCGTCCGTCCTTCCTCCTCCTCCTCCTCCTCCTCCTCCTCCTCCTCCTCCTCCTCCTCCTCCTCCTCCTCCTCCTCCTCCTCTTCTTCTTCTTCTTCTTCCTCTTCCTCTTCCTCTTCCTCCTCCTCCTCCTCCTCCTCCTTCTCCTCCTCCTCCTCCCCCCTCCCAAGTTCTTGTATTGTTACACCAGAGGTTCCTTAACATTATTATCTGAAGATAGATAGTGGAGCCTTTGGCTGAGTTGATCTTTCTTGGCAATCACTAAGGTTGTATTCATTGTCATAAAAAAAAAAAAAAACAACCCTGAGCTTTCTTTGTATCTTTCCTCCCCAACAAAAAAGTTAGAAATAAAGCCAGTTAATTCATTCTGTATGCCAGGCTCCCCCTCACTCAACTCCCTGTCCAGCGCTTCTTACAACTGCAACAAGGGATGAAAATTAAGAAATCCCACCTTAGCAAACACCTCATGCTCTGTAATCTCTAAAGAGTAAGACAAGCAGGTCACTCTGACATTGTGAATTCAATCAAATATTTGTACCAGCTTTTTAAAGATTTTTTTTCCCCAGTCACTGCTAATCTGAAGCTTCATAAATCAGAGTGTTGCTTTTTAAGCAAACTCAGACAGTCATAAAATGCCTAATTGGAAAAAGCCTGCATGCCCAAGAAAGTTGAAAATAGCAGAACCACTCTTGTTGACTTGTACACCAGGCTTGCTTGGGAAAATCAACAAAATATGTGATACATTATCAATTATAACAGATGGCACCCTGAACCCTCTCTATGGGCACGCGCGCCATCGCCCCAGCCTCGTCTCCCCCCACAGCCCCCTCCTCATCAGCAGCCCCTGGAGGAGAGTCACCCCTGGCCGTTGCCCACACGTAGTAGTGCAGCCAAGGACATGGCAGTTGGATAACGTGGACAAGACTCTGCCCTTGTGCCCCGTTGCATGCAGATGATGCTGTGGGGCGCAAGTGGAGGGCGTGGCTGCCATGGCACTGCAGGGCTGCCTGTGTGATCTGCGATAGTCCATGGAGGTAGTAGGTGGCCCTGTGGGCTGGCAGGGTAGGGGGAGGCAGAGTGGGGCAGGCAGGGTGGGCAGGAGCAGGGGCAGGGCGGTTTTTGGGCACTCAGTATCTAAAAGATTCGTCATCACCGAGTTATACTGTAGGAGAAGGGCAGGCAAAGCCTGGGGGGATGGAGTCAAGAGAGGAATCAGCCTAGAATCATGACGTTCAAATTTTTATCTAGCAGTAATTTAGTGAGGGGTCCTTGGTGCTCTCTGAGCTTGATTGTTTTCTTGCAGACGTTTCATGACACAAACTAGGTAACAACATCACTGCTGGAAGAGGAGGAGGAGGAGGGGGGTTGTGGGGTCCTTGGTGCTTTCTGAGCTTGGTAGTTTTCTTGCAGACGTTTTATTACTGAAATAGACAACATCATCAGTGCTAGTAAGGAGTGAAGTTTGCTGTCAGTTTATATTCTGGTGGCTTGCCCTGTCCTTGTTGGTGGGGGTGATTTTAGAGATTCTTTGATTGGGCTGTTTGCTGTCAACTTCTCTGGCAGTCTCTTGACTGGAGTATTGTTTACTTGATTGTTGTTTGGATGTTTAACTTGGAGTTAATCTATGCTGATCTGGGCACTGATTGCTAGTGGATCTTCAGGGTCACCTGAGTAATGTAAATGTGTGTAGAGTCTTCTTGGCTGCAGGACACAGGTAAACCTCCAGGTGGCTTCAATGACTCTCTAAAACAGGGGTGTCAAACTGCTGGCCTGTGGGCCGGTTGCGTCATACGGATGCTGTGCCCACCCCAGCTCTGGCAATGCAACAGTAACAGCAACCCCGTGATCACATGTTTAAACTTCAGACACTTGGCAACTGGCTCATATTTATGACGGTCGCAGTGTCTCACTTAACAAATGTTTCACTTAGCAACCAACATTTTAGGCTCATTTGTGATCATGAGCCAAGGACTAGCTGTGTTGGCATTAACGACCCAATCAAACTGCATTCAACTCAGGAGCAAGTAGATATAGGCTTAAAGTGCCTGAAATGCCGTTCGCAAACTTTGGCTTAATTTTTTTTTTTTTTAGCCTACCGATTCATTATTAAAAACAAAGTGAGCTTGGTGCACACTCTGCTGTCCAGAACTCAAAATTCACAATTGCAGGATTTTTGCATTTGTGGACTTAGTTTGACTATAAGCCGGGAAACAACAATGCAACCAGACCAGCTGATACCAAAGAAGCGGATAGAAATTACCATTTTCCCCCCAAAATAAGATCCAACTGGAAAATAAGCCCTAGCATAGGTTAGGCAACCTTGGCTCTTTTATGACTCATGGACTTCAATTCCCAGAATTCCTGAGCCAGCATGGCTCAGCTTGGAAACCTCTCCCTTTCCCCTCAGCGTGGCTGGCTCAGGAATTCTGGGAGTTGAAGTCCACGAGCCATAAAAGAGCCAAGGTTCCACACCCCTGCCCTAGCATGATTTTTCAGTGTGCTCGTAATATAAGCCCCACCCTAAAAATAAGCCCCAGTTAAGATCATCAGGCAGACAGATGCATATACCTGTATTTCCCTGAAAATAAGACTGGGTCTTTCTTATTTATTTATTTATTTATTTATTTATTTTTGCCTCCAAAAGAGGCACCAGATCTTATTTTTGAGGTAGGCCTTACCTCACTTCCGGCACCAACAGCCTCACCCAGCCAGGCCACTTCTTCTGGGGCCAAAGTTCTGCAGCTGCATTTGGGCCTGAATTTTGCAGTCAGGCCTTTCCAGGAGGCCAAACCAGCCGAGTACCGAGCTATGGATTCAATCCATAGCTCAGCCCTTGGCTGCAGTGGCCTTCCAGAAAGGCCTGTGACTGAGAAATAAATGCAGGCCTGGATGCAGAAGATGCTACAGAAGAAGTGGGCTAGCAAGGAGAAGCCTGGCTGCAAGTGGGTGTGGGGCATATGGGGCAGCGCCACATCCCACTCCTACTCTAGCTTGATTTTTAGGTGTGCTCCTCGCCCCAAAACTAGGGCTTATTTTTGGGATAGGGCTTATATTAGGCCCACTCCCCCAAATTATGCTAGGGCTTATTGTTAGTGTAGGCCTTACTTTCGGGAAAACACGGGAAGACTGCTTTCCCCAAATATAAGCCCTAATCGGAAAATAAGCCTTAAGGCGTCTTTTGGAGCAAAAATTAATATATGACCCAGTCTTATTTTTGGGGAAACACGAGGAGTTGTGGTTGATTATTTCTATAGATGCCTGTTTTTAGTTTTTTGGGGTAAGGTTACCTTCTCCCCATCCTGTGCCTAAATATCGCTTTGAAATAAAGGCAATTATTATATTACAATTCCACCATAACAACTAAGGTCTTTTTCCAGGAAACATCATAGATAGGCCTCAACTTACAATAGTTCATTTAGTGACCGTTCAAAGTTACAACAGCCCTGAAAAAAGTGACCTAGGACGTTATTTCACACTTACGACCATTACGACATCCATCCATAGTCACGTGATCAAAATTCAGACGCTTGGCAACTGACATGTACTTATGACAGCTGCAATGTCCTGGGGTCCCATGACCCCCCCCTTTGCGAACCTATGACAAGCAAAGTCAGTGGGGGAAGCCAGATTCACTTAACAACAGTGTGACTGGTTTAACAGATGCAGGGATTCCCTTAACAACTGTGGCAGGAAAGGTCGTAAAATGGGGCAAAGGTCCCTTGACAAATGTCTCACTTAGCAACAAAAATGTTGGGCTTGATTATGGACTACCTGTATCTAGGCCACTCTTTCTTCCAGCCAGCAATGTTCGTAAAAATGTCTACTCTGATGGATGTAGGAAAACCAAAACATATTAAAATGTTGCTGTTAATACTCCTTTACAGGAATCTGTCATTGAAAAGGGTACAACTGCCTATCAGAACTGGGTGGTTCCAGGGAGTCCCATCTACCGACAGTTTTGGTTATTCGATGTACAGAACCCAGAGGACGTGATGGCGAATGGTTCTGCTCCAATTCTTCAGCAGAGAGGTCCTTACACTTACAGGTAAGTCAAGACCTGAGGAACAGAATCTCCTGGGGACTTGGAAGCGGGATTAGAGAATCTTGTCTCTAACCCTATGTTGTTGTTAGTTGTGAAGTCGTGTCTGTCCCATCACGACCGCCTGGACAACATTCCTCCAGGCCTTCCTGTCCTCTGCCATCTTCTGGAGTCCATTTAAGCTCACGCCTACTGCTTCAGGGACTCCATCCAGCCACCTCATTCTCTGTCGTCCCCTTCTTCTCTTGCCCTCCATCTTTCCCAGCATTAGGCTCTTCTCCAGTGAGTCCTTCCTTCTCATTAGGTGGCCAAAGTACTTGAGTTTCATCTTCAGGATCTGGCCTTCTAAAGAGCAATCAGGGTTGATCTCCTCTAGGACTGACCGGTTGGATCGCCTTGCAGTCCAGGGGACTTGCAGGAGTCTTCTCCAGCACCAGAGTCCAAAGGCCTCAATTCTTTGGCTCTCAGCCTTTCTCATGGTCCATTTTTTGACAGCCATCTCTAACCCCTAACCGCCCCCCCAAAAGTAAATAATATTAGCTGTTCAGACATGCTTTGTACAGGTGGGATTTTTGGAAAATGCTGTAGTTAGAAAATGAGAGGAAATATATCCCTTGCTTTGAAATCACATTAGAAGGGAACACAAATCGATAACGTCGTCATGAGGCACTAAACCCCAGGATACCTACTTAGGGGCAGGGGAATTATGGGAAATGTAGTTCCATCCCCAACATTTAGAAAGGGAAGTTTTGGCAGTTTTTGGATTGCATGCCAAAACCGCCACATGCAAGTCATGTTTTGAATGCTTTGTTATTGTCCATGAACACAATTCTCTAGAGCAGGTTGACCAGTGGGATTTTTTTCACCAAACTGCACACCAACTTTATTTTGCCTTGATCTCCGTGGGGATATTATAGAAGAGTCTGGCTAGCTTGGTCGCGAAGGGTAGGACATGACTTCGCAACTAACAACAACAAGCTTGGCCCAAGGTATTTTGCCCTGGGTTGAATTGTGTCCTGAGGTGGCTGGATGGAGTCACTGAACAACAGAAAGGTTCTTTCAAGTGTGTGTGTTTGTGTGCAGTTTGCTCTTCCTGTTGACCATCTGAACAGCCATCCAAATGAAACAAAATATGAATCATCCAATTTTGGCTGGGACAAAGGGATTATGGCTTTTCATCGGGATTCACAGGCTAATGTAAAACATATTGAAAGAGGTTTCAAAGATGCATATTTGCGTGTCATGTTATGTTGTGTAAAGTAAAGTAAAGTGAGGTGAGGTGAGGTGAAGTGAAGTGAAGTGAAGTGAGGTGAGGTGAGGTGAGATGAGGTGTAAGGTGAGGGGAGGTGAGGTGAGGTGAAGTGAAGTGAAGTAAGGTGAGGTGAGGTGAAAAATGAAGTGAAGTGAAGTAAGGTGAGGTGAGGTGAGGTGAGGTGAGATGAGGTGTAAGGTGAGGTGAGGTGAGGTGAGGTGAAGTGAAGTGAAGTAAGGTGAGGTGAGGTGAAAAATGAAGTGAAGTGAAGTAAGGTGAGGTGAAAAGTGAAGTGAAGTGAAATAAAGTAAAGTAAAGTAAAGTAAAGTAAAGTATTTGATGGTCAAATATCCATTGGTCAGCTTTAGAACATAGAATAATAGGGTAGGAAGGGACCTTGGAGGTCTCCTAGTCCAACCCCCTGCTCAGGTAGGAAACCCTATACCAGTAGTGGTGAACCTATGGCATGCGGCCCCCTCCTCACTAGCAGCCCCCGTGGAGGAGAGTCGCTCCTGAGTATGGCCTGCACGGAGCAGCGCAACCAAGGACATGGCAGTTGGGCAGCAGGGACAAGACTCCGCCCTCATTCCCTGTCGTGTGCAGTTGATGCTGTGGGACGCGGGTGGAGGGTGTGGCTGCCACAGTGCCTCTAGGCCATCTGGGTGATCTGCGGCGAGCCGTGGAAATGGTGGGTGGCCCTGTGGGTGTGAGGTAGAGTGGAGCGGGCAGGCAGAGCAGAGTGGGTAGGGGCAGGGCCGTTCTTTGGGCACTCAGTCTCTAAAAGGTTCGCCATCATTGCCCTTTACCATTTCAGACAAATCTCTTCTTGAAAACCTCCAGTGATGGAGCACCCACAACTTCTGAAGGGAAGCCATTCCACCGATTCAATTGTTCAGCCCTTAACACGTGGTATCTCTTTTTCCTCAAGGATGCGCTATATGCCCAAAGAAAACATCACTGAACGCGACAACAATACCCTGTCATACTTTCAGCCAAATATAATCCGTTTTGAACCCGATATGTCAGTTGGGCCGGAAAATGACACTGTCACGACTGTCAACCTTGCGGTTGTGGTAAGCAAGCCCTCCCTTAAGATTTCTGTCATCTGGATATTAAATTGTAATAATCAGTCAATAAAAGAATGGCTTGGGGTATTCTCAGGCCTGTGGAGTGATGTTCTCTTTTAGTCACTCCTTCAGCATTGTGGATGAATAAAATGGACTTTTTGGGTGACCCAATCTACTAAATTGGTCCATTTGACTCCAGTGGGCTTCCTTCCTCTCTTCCACAAACATGTTGTGCTTCTTCCTCTCTTCCACAAACATGTTGTAGTTGTGTTACCCTATTCTTTAGCTTCAGCATTTTTTCCATTGAAATCTTTGGAGACTGAGAAAGCGTCTCAAATCCCTCGTCTGTTCTATATTTGGCTACTTTGATGAGATGACTAACAAAAATGCCAATTACTACTGTTTGGTAGTATCTCCAGAGGCATCAAGACCTCTAGAGATTGTGAGAGCTCAGTAAAACATATTGTCCCAATCCCTGGGGACTGTGTGCGCAGAACGATTTAGCCTTTGTTTGTATCCAATTTTCGAAACAATGCTCCTTAAATACACACCTGCATCTATATGTATAAACTATCTCAGAAGATCTATCTCAGGTATCAAGCTTAGTCTAGCGAAGACTACGTTTTAGTCTATGTTTTAAATGTTGGCATCGTTACATCGAACAACTCTGCCACCGGACAATGTGTTACAGTTAAAATCCTAATCTTGAGTTGATTCTCCTCCTGATGTCCCAGCTGATTTTGACCTTTTAGCCAATACTGAGGGATGCTGGGAACTGTAGTTTGGCAAAGTCCAGAAATCTATGCATTTGCAGTTCTTATGGTATTGTTTCTCTATCTTAATTCTTGCTCAAAAATGAGACAATATCTACCAGCCAATCAAGGTTGATTCAGCCTTCCATCCTTCCATGGTCGGTAAAATGAAGACCCAGATTGTTGGGGGCAGTAGGCTGACTCTGTAAACCGCTTAGAGAGGGCTTTGTAAAGCACTACGAAGCGGTATATACATCTAAGTGCTATTGCTATGCCTTTGTCCCTTCCTTCCTTCCTTCCTTCCTTCCTTCCTTCCTTCCTTCCTTCCTTCCTTCCTTCCTTCCTTCCTTCCTTCCTTCATTCATTCCTCTCTTATTCCCTTTCTCATTCTCCTTCCTGGTGGGACAGGTTAAAAGGAAGTATTGCAGGCTAATTCTGCCCACTGCCAGCAGTTCGATCCTGACTGGCTCAAGGTTGACTCAGCAGCCTTCCATTCTTCTGAGGTCGGTAAAATGAAGACCCAGATTGTTGGGGGCAAAAGGCTGACTCTGTAAACGGCTTAGAGAGGTCTGTAAAGCATTACGAAGTAGTATATACATCTAAAATGCTATTGCTATTGCTATATACTAGTCCTTCTTTGTTATTGCTGTTCTTGTCTCCACCTTCTGATTTTTGATCTGAAACTATTATTTTATGCCCAGAGGGCTATAAAACTAATTTAATCTCCTGTATCCACATAGAAAGATTGGTCAGGAACATGGGTCTGCTATGATAGTGAAGGTACACACCCACTGCCAACATATTTATTATTTATACAGGTAGTATAAATGCATGTCTCATTATACAGGTAGTCCTTGACGTACAACAGTCCATTTAGTGACTGTTCAAAGTTACAACACTACTGAAAAATGTGACTTATGATCAGTTTTCACACTGATGACCATTGTAGCCATCCCCGCGGTCACGTGATCAAAATGTGATCGTAAGTCAAAGGTTACCTGTATTGGTATTAATGAAGTCGTTCAGCATGTGCTTAAGTTCAAAACTTTTAAGATATTCTGTGGTTTGATCACGTGTAAGACTTACAGGAGTGGCCAAAAAATTTTTTGGGAGTAGTACCATAAAACTATATATCAGTGGAAAGATAATTTAATCAAGAATGTAATGCAACAAAGTTTGTTCAATTATCTGTACTGTATTCTGTGAAAAGGTATAGCCAAATAACCAGAAAAAGGAAGCACAACATGCTTAGGTGGATCTCAGGTAGCTTTCCTTCATCTGATTGTAGCCAATGAGCGTGAGTGTTTAGAGAGCCAATCAGGTGTCATCTTGTTTGGCGATGAGCCAATCAGATCACAGTGGGATTCAGTTATGTCATGTACTGAAGCTGAGAGGAGGACATTTGTCAGTGTGTTATGTGATGGCTATCAAGTTGGTTGTGTTTTTTTGTGTTCTTTCCTTTAGTGAGCTTGTAAAACGTAATAAAATTAAAGTAATGGTGCAAAGAATTGACTGGTTGCCCAGAAAGCGATGTAAAGTAGTATTATTAATTGAAGAAGGCTACAGTTATAAAGAAATTAGAAGAAAAATGGGTGGAAACTTAACCAAAGATGGCATTTCTACTGTACACTTTTCCCAAATGGTTTCCACAATTTTGGCCACTACTGTAGTTCAAGCTTGTTTGTGTTGATTTGCACCCCAGTGTCAAAAATTTAAGTCCTAGGCATATTGCTATTTGATGCAGGCTGCACCGGTTTTGTTTAAAATTGGACTTTTTCAATCCTTGATGGATATCTGGATGAGGTCTTCAAAATCAAGATTCCTCCAAACTCGAACTGTGAAAGAATTACTTTGGGGCTATGATGATCCTTTCTTGAAATCCGTCCCGAGAAAAGTTAAAACATTAGTTGGAGTATTCTACCCTGTAAGTATGAACTCAAAGGGAACATTAATTATTTGCGATGGGATTGTAAGGAAAGCATTTGTGCCGATATAACAAACGCTCGCTTAAAATTCAGAAAGTTCAGAACATTTAAATGAGAATAATAAATTTATGTTAGCATGGCTTATCCAAAGTCAACAGGTTTTTGCTCTAAATACAAAGACATTGCTGGGATCAATCTACTGCATCGGATGTAAGAAATAAAGTGCACAGCAACAAATGGGATTTGGATAATGGTATAAAGTCATTTTCTTATCTTGTTCCTTGTCATTGAATGATAGCACCAATTTGACCCTGGCTGATCTGGAACGCTAAGCATGTTCAGTCCTGGATCATGATTGTATGGGGGAAACAAATGTGAAAATGTAGATTTTGCCACTTTTTTCCTTTGGGGACTTGGATATCAGAATTAGCTCTCATTGTTTCATGAGATTGGCTTTTCAATTTTTCCATTTTCCTTGTAACTGATTACTTTAATCTTTTGTGTATAATGCGTCTCAGTCCATTAGTAATTGTTGTTCATCCATCAATTTTGATGAAGACCTTGACATCTTGTGGGTCATGGGCCATCAACGATGTGTCCGTAGGTGGCTAATAAGATCAATGTTAGCACGGAATGTTCGGCCACATACTGAACAAAGAAATGTAGACACAACTGTTACTTCAGCATTTACAGCTCTGGCTTTGCGGAGTGCTCGCTTTTCTTGTGCCAAGATTGTCCTTCTGTGTTCGTATGTCTGGCAACCCTGGTGCACCAAGGTGCACCATGTCGGTTGATCATGCGCCAGAAGTTCCCAAGAGATGGTGTTAATATCCAGGGACTTAAGAGAGGCTTTCAACATGTCTTTGTATCGCTTCTTTTGTCCCCCGTGCGATCGCTTTCCTTGAGACAGCTCACCATAGAAGAGCTGTTTAGGGATGCGATGATCTGGCATTCTTACAACATGGCCTGCCCAGCGCATCTGGGCTTTCATCAACAGAGTGTAAACTGATGATAGGTCTGCTCTGGAGAGGACATATGTGTCTGGTATCTTATCCTGCCACCGGATCCTCAGAATTCTACGATGTGGAAGTAGTTCAGTTGCCTAAAATGCCTCCTGTACACTGTCCAGGTCTCACTAGCATACAATAGGGTAGTTAGCACTGCTGCCTGGTAAACTTTAAGCTTGGTAGCAAGACTTATTCCACGGCGGTCCCACACGTTAGTCCGCAAGCTGCCAAATGCAGAACTTGCCTTGGCAATTCTACAGTTGACCTCGATGTCAATTGTCACTGCACGGGAGAGGGTACTACCAAGATCATTAGTAATTATGTCAACGGCTGTCTTGTAAATGCATCAATAGTTTTACGGCTGTGATTGCATCATCGTTTTCACATTATTTTTGACGCCATGAATGAAAAATGGGAGGGTGGATAAGAATTGAAAGCCGTGGCAAGTTTTAGATGATCAAGATTCAGAATGCAACCTTAGCAATTCTAATTCATCAAAAAAATAAAATAAAATGTGGCATTGATAATTCAAAGGCAGGAGGAAAGAAAATGGAATAATTATCAAAGAGGTGTCCCAAAGATGCTTTTTTCAAGAGACAACTGGACTTTGTTGTTTTTTCTTTGAAGACGTTTCACTTCTCATCCAAGAAGCTTCTTCAGCTCTGACTGGATGGTGGGGAAGGGAAGGATTTATACTCCTTGCAGACAGCTGGTCATTTGCCTTCTTTTGGAGAGTCGTTGAGGCCACTTGGATGTTTACCTGTTCCCTTGAGGTCACCTGAATGATGCAAATGTTTGTGGAGCCTTCCAGGCTGCAGGATGTTTTCTGCCCTGTGTCCCTTCACTGTTGAAGGTGCAGGCTGTTGGGTATGAGTCTATGTGGTCTTCATCTCAAACTGAAGCGCAAATGGGTCCTGTAATCTGCAATGTTTTCTGGAAATCCATTCATACTCCCTCACCTTTCAAAGGGAGTACATAGCTAAATGTCTATGGAGATTCTCAGTCATCCAGCTCATGGTTGTCCCAAAGGTGCTTTATGAAATCCTTCCACTCCTCACCATCCAGTCAGAGCTGAAGAAGCTTCTTGGATGAGAAGCGAAACGTCTTCAAAGAAAAACAAGAAAGTCCAGTTGCCTTCTGAAAAAGCACCTTTGGGACAGCCATGATCTGGATGATGGAGAATCTCCATAGATTTCAAGGAGATGGGAATATTGCCATCAATATGTATACACTACTTGCATTTTTGTCATACAAGACAGGTTAAAATATTAGCCAATTCCATACCACCCGGTTGAGGTTCCTGGGAGTTTATCTGATATTGGGTTGGGTTATTTTTAAAAGAAAGCAGAGACATCACCCTGTCAACAAAAGTGCATATAGTCAAGGCTTTGGTTTTCCCAGTTGCAATGTATGGCTGTGAAAGTTGGACCATAAGAAAGGCCGAGTGACAAAGAATGGAGGCCTTTGAATTATGGTGCTGGAGAAGACTCCTGCGAGTCCCCTGGACTGCAAGGCGATCAAACTGGTCAGTCCTAGAAGAGATCAACCCTGACTGCTCTTGAGAAGGCCAGATTCTGAAGTTGAAACTCAAATACTTTGGCCACCTAATGAGAAGGAAGGACTCACTGGAGAAGAACCTAATGCTGGGAAAGATTGAGGGCAAGAGAAGAAGGGGACGACAGAGAATGAGGTGGCTGGATGGAGTCACTGAAGCAGTAGGCGTGAGCTTAAATGGACTCCAGAAGATTGTAGAGGACAGGAAGACCTGGAAGAACATTGTCCATGGGGTTGCGATGGGTCAGACACGACTTCGCAATTAACAACAACAACATTTTTAGAACACATGAATGCTTTGTTTAAAGTTGACTTCAGGGCATCTTCAGTTATATTTTGTTTCCTGAACTCACAGTTTCCTTGTTTGAAATTTTAGCCAAACTATACTTCATAACTGAAGATCTGCATATCCTAGGTACACGGGGGGAAAAAACCACCAGTGTCTACTAAAAACAGAAAATGAAGAATGTTGGACATATCTTAGATTTTGTAGAGCTGATTTTTAAATACTAGGCAATTTATCTTGATGATCAAGCCTGTTTGTATCAAAAAAATAACTTTCTGTTCTCTCTCTTTCTCTTGTTCAAGTACAACGAAACATTTGATGGCCCTTTCCAAATTTACAGTGGGAAAGACGATTTAAGCAAGAAAGGAACCATCTTCAGTTATAATAATAGCAGGTACAAAATATTTTGGGAAATATAGCTTTTTTTAAAAAAAAAATGTACAGCTCTTTGGTTTAGTTATCCGTTCTGTTTTGTCACTTAACTATTTGCCCAGAATGGTATAGATACTAAAAAAACCTTGAGAACAGATTGTCTACTTCTGAATTTGTTGAATTCCCATGCTTTCTTCAGATTCAGAAGGCAATTGTTTAGCTAAGAAAATGTCATGGCATCATCTGAGCTGTATGTTATTTTTCTTTTTTCTATTTTTCAAAGGACCATTAAATACTGGCAAAGTTACTGCGGTATGGTGAATGGCACGGGTAAGTGTCTCAATGGAATAGTATTGTTCATTTCTGTGTAGAACACGCAAATATACATTTGGGCCTGCACTAAGGTAGGTCAAGGATGGAACTGAAGTCTAGGTGCAAAGCTCCTAAAGATCTTACTTCAACACATAAAATAAAATAATACAGATAAAATAAAACAGTGGCCCTGCTTTTGTTCTTTGCCCTATCAAAATTAAGGTGGGAAGAAACTGTGAAGTTTGTGAAAAGAGAAAGATGGATAGATTTCAAGGACAAGTTCCCAGGGTTAGACAATAAAGGTCCATTTGCTAGAACCAAATAAAATTGGTTGCACTTGCTACACTAAATGTGGAGGGCTAAGCTTGAAAAGAAAAGACAGAAAAATTAATTTAAGCGTCCGTTTTCAATGCATTCCCCCAGGCTTGCCATGTGTGAGAGCACGAGTTGTTAGAATAGAATTCTTTATAGAATATTATTCTTTATTGGCCAAGTGTGATTGGACACACAAGGAATTTGTCTCGGGTGCATAAGCTTTCATTGTATGACAAACAAGTGATAAGTCATAGATCATTCTGCCTTTTAACACACACACGCGCTCACACACACACACTTTTTTGGGGGGTGATTTTGGCTTAATCACACTCTCACTCAGCTCCAGAAAATCATGCTGACAAACCACTTCCAAAATGTTGGAAAACTGCATGGATTTCTCTGTGTAACCACGAAGAATCAGGATATTCTCAAGCGACTGTAACAATAATTGACAGTTCGCTATCCCACCTCTCAGATATTTGAACGAGCTTTGCAAGATCTTTATAGAGACGGCATCAGGATTTATTTATTTTTTTGCCAAATTCTCAATAAATAGGGTGCTTTATTTAAAATGGTAAGTCTATCTCCTAAATAGCTGATCCCCTTAAATCACCTGGAATCCATCATCTTGGGCACCTACTGTTTGAGAAGTGGTTCGCCAGGTTTAAATTATTTGTTAAATCCAAATTTACTTTGAGGTCCTCAGTCTGTCAACTCCAGAAAAATGTGGACCTGCCTGTTGTAAGCAAGAGAAGATACTGTTTAGTTCTGGAAGGCCTTTCTTGGCCTCTGATAACCCAACAGATAGAACGGAATAGCTGAGTCAGATGAACAGGGAACCAGACAGACCCAGACTCAATTGGAAAGCCGTGCTTTGTATTCAAATGCAGGATTTGTGTATGAGCTGCGAGGCTGGCCATTCACAAGTTGTTCTGATTGTAATTCACAGACGCAGCTTCCTTCCACCCATTTATCAGCAAGAGTGAAGTGCTCCAATTCTTTTCCTCAGATATTTGCAGGTAAATACAAGTAGACCTCAACTTAGGACCACCACCGGGAATTTCTGGTGCAAAGCGAGCTCGCTGTGAAGTGAGCCCAATTTTATGACTTTTTTTTTTCATGGTGGATGGGTGACTGACTGCAATTGTTAAGTCAGTCATGCAGTTGGTTCAGAATGCAGCCGCGAGAGCGATTGTGGGTGCACCAAGGTACACCCACGTTTCACCTATCCTCCGCGAACTGCACTGGCTTCCTGTGGGTCTCTGGATGCAATTCAAGGTGCTGGTTATCACCTTTAAAGCCCTTCATGGCTTAGGACCAGGTTACTTACAGGACTGCATACTGCCGCATAGTTCCCAGAGACCGGTGAGGTCCCACAGATTGGGCCTCCTTCAGGTCCCGTCGGCCAGACAATGTCAGCTGGCGGTCCCTCGGGGAAGGGCCTTTTCTGTGGTGGCTCCGACGTGGTGGAATCAACTTCCCCCCCGAGATTCGAACTACTCCCACCTTGCCGGCCTTCAAGAAAGCCATTAAAACTCTCCTGTTCCGGCAGGCCTGGGGCTGATGTCCCCGGGGGGGGGGGGGGCGGATACGATTGGGACATGCTGTACTTATTTTTATGGTTATATTTATTGTTTTAATTTTGTACGCCGCCCTGAGTCCCTAGGGATTGGGCAGCATATAAATTTTATTAATAAATAAATAAATAAATAAATAAATATCATTAATCTAATTGATTTTGCTTCCCATATTGATTTTGCTTGTTGGAAGCTGTCTGAGTAGACTGCCAACGGTGATCGCTCCTACCATCATAAATACATGACAGTGGGAATCCTGTGATGGTCAGAAGTAGAACAATGGATCATAAATCTCCTTTTTTTCAGGATCCTTGTAACTTTGACTGCTTGCTAAATGAATGGTTGTAACTCAAGGACTACCTGGAACGGAATTTTGAAATTTAGCAACGTTCATCCAGAGGGACTTCCGATCTGGTCTGCTTAATTTCATCATAAGCAGCTTCTCTATTAAAATTGTAACTCAAAATTCAGTTTCCCCCAAACTGGCAGAGACCTTAACCGTTTCATGATCAGCCCCATTATTTTGGAAACCAATGGTGGTTCTTTGCAAAACTCTAGATTTCAAGGCTTCCTGAGAAGATGCAGTTGATTGCTTTGTTTTTATATGGTCTTTTAGAACTTCTGCCTCCCAAAATAATGATGGACCCAGTTTCTGCCTTGGTGAGAGGCCAATCACTCTTGCCTGACCCAAGTGCCATGGTGGAGAGCAATCTGATTGAAGACCTCCTCATTTTGATCAAGGATTGAGATCCAAGATGTTAGATGAGAGGTCCCCAACCTTGGCAACTTGAAGACCTGTGGACTTCAACTCCCAGAATTCCTCATATCTTTGAAGATATTTCACTTCTCACCCAAGAAGTCTTTTTAGTTCTGGAGCTCTACAGAACTGAAGAAGCTTCTTGGATGAGAAACAAAATGTCTTCAAGGAAGAACAAAGTCCATTTGCCTTTTGAAAAAGCACTTTTTGGGACAACCATGACCTGGATGACTGAGAATTTCCATCGACAAGATTAGTGGGTCTTTGTTTATCATGGTGTATGATCCTTCATAACATTGCTTCATGTTATTTTTACAATAAAGGTCAATCTTTGCAAGTTTTGAAAGCGAGCAGACTGTGAAAGGCATCCCAATTTATCGCTTTGTTATCCCTCCATCGGCTTTTGCATCACCTGCTTCCAATCCTGATAATGTCTGCTTCTGCACCGATAGGAGTATAAGTCAGAACTGTACATTAGGTGGAATTATGGATATCAGCCCCTGCAAAGCAGGTAACAGAGTTAAAATAGAGAACACTTTTTTTTGACCCCGACCAAAACATATAGGTTGCCTTCTTAATAATAGGGATGGCTAGAATGTTCCTCACCCCATCAGTAATTGTGTTAAAGCAGGGGTCTTCAAACTTTTGTTTGGAGTAGTACCATAAAATTATATATCAATGGAAAGATGATTTAATCAAGAACGTAATGCAACAAAGTTTGTTCAATTATCTGTATTGTATTCTATGAAAAGTTATAGCCAAATAACCAGAAAAAGGAAGCACAATTTGCTCAGGTTGATCTCAGGTAGCTTTCCTCCATCTGATTGTAGCCAATGAGCACGAGTGTTTAGAGATCCAATCAGGTGTCATCTTGTTTCGGCCATGAGCCAATCAGATCACAGTAGGATTCAGTGATTGATGTCATGTGTTGAAGCTGAGAGGAGGACATTGGTCAGTGTGTTATGTGATCGCTATCAAGTTGGTTGGGTTTTTTTTTGGTGTGTGTGTTCTTTCATTTAGTGAGCTTGCAAAACATAATAAAATTAAAGTCATGGTGCAAAGAGTTGACTGGTCACCCAGAAAGCAATGTAAAATAGTATTCTTAAGTGAACAAGGCTACAGTTACAAAGAAATTAGAAGAAAAATGGGTGGGAACTTGGCCAAAGGTAGCATTTCTATTATACACTTTTCCCAAATGGTTTCCACAATTTTGGCCGCTACTGTAGATTGCTATATAAGGAACTGACATGGTAGCAGCGTTCCAATATTTGAGGGGATCTCACAAATCTCCAAAGCACCTGAGGGCAGAATAAGAAGTAACAGGGATGGAAGCTTACCAAAGAAATATCTCCATTCTTCCATTCAGTTTTGTGAGTAGATACCTTACGATACAGCTTGCATATGGCCTTCATTTCCCTTTTATTTCTACAGGTAAACCAGTCTACATCACATTACCCCATTTCCTGCATGCAAGTAAGGAATTTTTTCAGTATGTTGAGGGACTGAAGCCAGATGTGGACGAACACAAGACCTTTCTGGATGTAGAACCGGTAAGTCACTGCCAATTTAATCCATACTATGCTTTATGTTTGGGTTTGTTTGCTGAAACATTTTCTCCTAATTCATTTCAGCCACAGCTGGGATGTAGATTTTCAAGGGCCCATCAGCCTGCACTTCAAGGAGGGTTCTGGGTTGTTGTTGTTGTTTTTTTGCTGCTTATTCTAAGCCCATTTAAATAATGAAACACACCAACTTTAAAAGCAAACATCAAGCTCAAAATCCAGTTTAAAATAATTGCAATCGCATCCCTGTAACAAGTACGGTAGCTATGACTTCCTGGTTATTGAGAATCAACTTTGTCCAGTGCTGGGGAAATTTCTCCAAATTCAGCATCTGGCTGCATTTTTTTTTTCTATTTAATGCTGCTAATGTTTGAATATTCCCCACCACCACCACCACCACCCCCAAAGTTCACTGTATTTATTTTGGTTTAGATCACCGGATTTACCTTGCATTTTGCCAAAAGGATGCAGATTAATCTATTGGTGAGACCGAATTTAAAAATCACGTAAGTCTCGGCTGTTACTCTTTTCTATTGAAGAAAAGTGAACTGTTTGTTCTGCATGTACAATATTGGCCAAAATGGTGGAAACTTTTTGGGGAAAGTGTAGAGGGAAAGTGGTTAAGTTTCCACCAATTTTTTCTTCTAATTTCTTTGTAACTGTAGCCTTGTTCACTTAGTAATACTATTTTACATCGCTTTCTGGGCAACCTGTGAACTCTTTGCACCATTCCTCTAATTTTATTACATTTCACAAGCTCACTAAATTAAAGAACACACAAAAAAACCAGCCAACTTGATAGCAATCACATAACACACTGACCAATGTTCTCCTCTCAGTTTCAATACATGACATCGATATCTGAATCCTACTGTGATCTGATTGGCTCATTGCCAAAACAAGATGACGCCTGATTGGCTCTCTAAACACTCGCGCTCATTGGCTACAATCAGATGAAGGAAAGCTACCTGAGATCAACCTAAGCAAGTTGTGCTTCCTTTTTCTGGTTATTTGGCTATACCTTTTCACAGAATAGAGTACAGATAATTGAACAAACTTTGTTGCATTACATTCTTGATTAAATTATCTTTCCATTGATATACAATTTTATGGTACTACTCCAAAAAAAAAGTGGTGTTATTAGCCATCAAACCTCAAAAATACCCTTTCCCCAACATGTTTCCACAATTTTGGCCACTACTGTATGGTTATCAGGAGAACTGGTTTATGGGCAATAGCGCCTTCGAGAAGGGATTAAAATGTGCAAGATGGCAGGCATGACATTCTCACTGATGCTCTGCCCCCTTTATGTGTGCAGGCTGTAGAGGTCAACTGTGGCCTTCAAGTCTCCTTAAAGCCTCTTCTGAAAAAAAAATGTGATAGGACAGATGGACAATTTTGTGTAGACTTTAAAATCCATAATTAAAAAAAAAATCCATCAATCTCCTTCCCCTGAGACATTCCTCTCTACATTACAGATAAGGCTTTGTTGACTTCTTCCCTCCTTCCCAAAATATATGTGATTGGCCACAAAAGAGAGAGAGAGCTCTCCTTTCTGTATTTTGCTTATTTTGAAAATGCCATTAGCCTTTGGCTCAAAGGTAGTGATCTAAATGAATGTGGGCATATCTAACCAGGTTAAAGTTGGAGGGAAAAAAAACAAGTAAAATAGGTATTTTTCTGCAAGGCAATGTCAATCAGCCTCTAAGAAAAATAGTATAGAACAGAGGTGGCGAACCTAAGGCACGCGTGCCAGAGGCGGCACTCGGAGCCCTCTCTGTGGGCACACGTGCCATTGCCCCAGCCTCACCTCCCCCCATGACCCCCTCCTCTCCAGCAGCCCCTGAAGGAGAGTCGCCCCTGAGCATGGCCCACGTGGAGCAGCGCAGCCAAGGACATGGCAGCCAGGCAGCAAAGACAAGACTCTGCCCTCACACCCCATCGTGCACAGTTGATGCTGCGGGGTGCGGGCAGAGGGCGTGGCCGCCATAGCGCTGCTGGGCTGCCTGGGTGATCTGCGGCGGGCCCTGGAGGCGGTGAATGGCGCTGTGGGCAGGTGGGGCAGGGGATGAGGGGACGGAGCAGGGCCAGCGGGGCAGGGGGTGGAGCAGGGGTGGGGCCAGTTTTGGGGCACTCGGTCTCTAAAAGGTTTGCCATCATTGGTATACAACCTCAAATAATGTGGTAGTCATCTCTTGTGTCCTCAGAAGACAGCTGGCCCAAACTGTTGTTTTAATGTTTCTGCTTTTCTTTTTTTTTGTTCTTATTTTTGTTTCTGCAGAGCCCTAAGAAAGATTAAGCATGAGTTTATCTTTCCTATTTTGTGGCTGAATGAGGTCAGTGTATATCTTTTTCAATTGCTGTAATCTTTCCTTTTAGTTTGACTCTTTGACCAGTCTGGGATCACTGTTGATTGAACCAACTAAAAAAAAAAAAAAAACCCCCCCAAATATCTGCTTCTATACAATCATCTACCCATCATGGAAAGACTAAGCACTTGTCTCAATTCTCTGACCTGGGAGAAGATCCAGAGATTCCTGTCCTTAATTAGTCCTGGTTTCCTCTGAAATGAAACCAGTAGAAACCTACTTCTCATATCACCCATTCTCTCCTTTCCCAGTTTCACTACTTCTCCCTATGTAAACCTCCCAATCTTGATATACAGAAGGAAGCAGGAAAATTCAAAAGTCATCTTGACTATCAGGAGATGTTCTTCTTGCCTTTGTGCTACAGTATTTTTTTTTCCTTTTAATAATTTTTTTATTTTTCCAAACTCTCCCCCATACATATACTGTGATATTTATCAGATGTTAACATAAATTCTTTTTACATTCATATATAAGATACTTTTAATAAAATGAAATAAATACATACACGTGACTTTTGGTGTTGCTCGCCCATTTCCCCTTTCACTGTATCTACACTCCTTCTTCTCTACCTTCTTTCTCCCTTTCTTCTTTTCTTTACTTCCCTCTTCTTCCTCTCCTCTTCTCTTTCCTTCACCACTCTCCTCCCCTTTCTCCCCACTTCTCCTCTTCTCCTCCAACCTTCCTACTTCCTTCTCCCCTCCTTTACTCTTTTCTGTCTCCTCTCCTTTCTTCCCTCTCATCCCTCTTCATCCCTCTTCCCTCTCATCCCTCTCATTCCAGTTCAGGGGTAATGTCCGAGCAACTCTTCTCTCCAAATTTCCCTATCTTCCCTTTACAAGCTCCCTAAAGGAAAGAACATAAAACAACCCAACCAACTTGATAGTAATCACATAACACACTGACCAATGTCCTCCTCTCAGCTTCAATACAAGACATCAATAAGTGAATCCTATTGTGATTTGATTGGCTCATTGCCAAAACAAGATGACATCCGATTGGCTCTCTAAACGCTCATGCGCATTGGCTACAATCGGATGAAGGAAAGCTACCTGAGATCAACCTGAGCAAGTTGTGCTTCCTTTTTCTGGTTATTTGGCTGTAACTTTTCATAGAACACAGTACAGATCATTGAACAAACTTTGTTGCATTACATTCTTGATTAAATTATCTTTCCATTGATATATAATTTTATGGTACTACTGGCCCCCCAAATGTTATTAGCCATCAAACCTCAGAAATACACTTTTCCCAAAAGGTTTCCACAATTTTGGCCACTCCTGTATTTGAGAAGAGCATTACTGTTGCTGAGTATTCACATTGTATTCTTCTGCTGGAAGGATGCTGAAAAATGCTTTCCCCCCTCCCTTTCTTTCTCTAGACAGCTATTATTGGTGATGAGAAAGCAGAAGCTTTCCGATCAAGAGTGAGCAACAAGATCAAATTGCTGCACTACCTTGAATTGACGCTAATTATCACCGGTTCTGTGATGTTCCTGGGATTCCTAATTGCTTTCTTTGTATGCAGAGGGAAGAGTGCTAAATAAGTAAGTCAGGTTTGGAATTAAGATCTTTTGGAATACATGATTCACGTATTTGTACAATGACTAAAGCAGTATATTCTTCAACCAGTAGATGGCAGAGTTTATCAGTTCATAGTTGCATCTATGGCATTGGTTCTCAACCTTTCTAATGCCGCGACCCCATAATACAGTTCCCCATGTTGTGGTGACCCCCAACCACTTATACATCACCGGGTGCCAGGGGCGTGGCCAAAGAAAAGGGGAAAAAAATGGCGGACAGCCTTGTTTGCCGACCCCCGTGAAATGGTTGTTCGACCCCAAATGGGGTCCCGACCCACAGGTTGAGAACCACTGATCTATGGTATATACTCTATGTCTTTTCCTTGAATAAAGTTTCCTGCTTCCTTCTCGAAGTTAAGCAGGAAAGCACAGGTGGACAGTGCACTGTTTGTTCTGTAGGGCTATATACAGACTTCCTAACAAGATATGTAATTAATTAATTAATTTGGAAGGACTCTAGGCTCCATTACAGGTGGCCTAAGACATTAAAAACAGTGGGTAGCAACAAAAGAAGAAAAAGGGAAAAAAACCAATGTTCAGGCAACTGTTCCAATTAATAGATAATATTCTATGGGATCTTAACAACCAGCACTTGGGGAACCGGCCAGATTTTCAATCCTTGGGAATGAAACAGATCATTGGACAGTTGCTGTTATGCAGCGCCATGTCATAAGTTGCCGTCTCTTAGCAAATTTGTTTTTAACAGCATACTCAAAAGAGTCCATGGTCAATCCGTTCCTTTCCTTGAAACATCGCTGGCCCCTTCTCAATTGCCTTTGATGTAGGCACAAGATACAGAAGCATCTTGACAGACTTGAACATTGGGCCCTATCTAACAAGATGTAGAGAAAAGTAAGGTTTTTTACATGTAGGCAAGAAAAACCAAATGCACAAGTATAGAATAAATGGTACCTGGCTCAATAGTAGTAACTGCGAGAGGGATCTTAAAGTCCTAGTGGACTATCACTTAAACATGAGCCAGCCGTGTGCTGCAGCTGCCAAAAAGGCCAACACAGTGCTAGGCTGCATTAACAGAGGGATAGAATCAAGATCACGTGAAGTGTTAATACCACTTTACAATGCCTTGGTAAGGCTACACTTGAAATACTGCATCCAGTTTTGATCACAACTACGTTAAAAAAGATGTTGAGACTCTGGAAAGAGTGCAGAGAAAAGCAACAAAGATGATCAGGGGACTAAAAGTTAAAATATACAGAGAACAGTTGCAGGAAGTGGGTTTGTCTAGTTTAATGAAAAGAAGGACTAAGGGGGACATGATAGCAGTCTTCCAATATCTGAGGGGCTGCCACAAAGAAGAGGCGGTCAACGTATTCTCCAAAGCACTGGAAGGCAAGACAAGAAGAGGTGGATGGAAACTAATTAAGGAGAGAAGCAACCTAGAAATAAGGAGACATTTCCTGACACAACAATTAATCAGTGGAACAACCTGCCTCCAGAAGTTGTGAATGCTCCAACACAGGAGGTTTTTAAGAAGAGATTGGACAACAATTTGTCTGAAATGATATAGGGTCTCCTGCTTCAGCGGGGGGTTGGACTAGAAGACCTCCAAGGTCCCTTCTGTTATTCTGTTATGTAGGGCTTTTAGATATTGATCCTTACTGGCAACAGAGAGATACAGTGATGGATGCTGATATATTTTAACTAAGGCTATGGACCCGTAGCTTGAGGAAGAGACAGGCAAATAGAGATAAAATAATAATATGGATCTTAGTAACTTAGCTCCAAGATGCATTCAAATAGAGATTAAGTCCCAGTCAATCCTCCACCAATTCTGGATTTATCTGACTCATTTGTGTTCTTCTTTTCTTTTGTCATCCTGCAGGACGCTGCTGGTGAAAGCATCCGTTTCTTCCAATTTCAAGCAGAGGGTAGACCTGCCTTCCTGGTGTTGTTGTTGGTTGGGGTCTGTGAATGTAAATATCCTGCGGAAGGCGTCTGCAATACAGCGGGTGACAGATACGTCATTTTTCCAATCAGAAGTCCACGGACATTCAGATGACCTGTTTTCACACCACCAGGAAGACTGGCGTGAAACCTGAACTTCTGGGGCTCGCCCCCCTTCGAAATGAAACTCCAATTTGCATCTGACTTTGTTCTGCCGATTTTTGCAGCTCAGACTGCCATTTCCTCTGCATCCTCCAGTGTTGAAGAATGGGAATGGCTGGGCTGGAAAAGAATTATTTCCTTGGCTTCCCACTCCGGAAAGAAAAGAACCCCTGTTGTGTCTAAAAGCTGTGACATTTTTTTTTATTATTTTGAAGGGAAGGAAGAAAGACCAACAACTGTAGACTATTAATTGCTAGTAAAAGACTTTCCAAAAAGCCCTGTTTGATTACGTGGGTTTCTGTCCACCCCACCCCAAGCTCCTCTAAACTTCCCTCTCTGCTGCAGATTTGCAAAGTAGTTTCCTGATGCACTATGGAGGGAAGATCTTGGGGATAATGTAACGACAAGCATCTTAAATAGACACCTTTCATATTTTTGGCAGGCCCACAAACCTCCTTGAAGAGGCAGTCTTAATAGTTTTGGCTTGAACAAAACTAGGTGGGGTTCTGTGTAAGGTCCTACATTTAGGCAAGAAAAACCAAATGTACAGGTATAGTATAGGGCGTACCTTGCTCAATAGTAGTAACTCTGAGAGGGACCTCGGAGTTCTAGTGGACAATCCCTTAAACAGGAGCCAGCCGTGTGCTGCAGCTGCCAAAAAGGCCAACACAGTGCTGGGCTGCATTAACAGAGGGATAGAATCAAGAGGATGTGAAGTGTTAATACCACATTACAATGCCTTGGTAAGGCCACACTTGGAATACTGCATCCAGTTTTGGTCACCATGATGTAAAAAGGATGTTGAGACTCTAGAAAGCGTACAGAGAAGAGCAACAAAGATGATTAGGGGACTGGAGGCTAAAGCATATAAGGAAAGGCTGCTGGAATTGGGTATGTCTAGTTTAACGAAGAGAAGGACGAGGGGGGACATGATAGCAGTCTTCCAATATCTCAGGGGCTGCCACAAAGAAGAAGGAGTCAAGCTATTCTCCAAGGTGCCTGAAGGCAGGACAAGAAGCAATGGGTGGAAACTAATCAAGGAGAGAAGCAACCTAAAACTAAGGAGAAACTTCCTGACAGTTAGAACAATTAACCAGTGGAACAACCTGCCTCCAGAAACTGTGAATGCTCCAACACTGGAAGTTTTTAAGAAGAGACTGGACAGCCATTTGTCTGAAATGGTATAGGGTTTCCTGCCTGAGCAGGGGGTTGGACTAGATGACCTCCAAGGTCCCTTCCAACTTTATTATTATTGTTATTATTATTACATATGGGTGGTGGTGGTTTTGGAGACGAAATCTGAGCCTGTTTCCGTTTGTCACACATGCAGTTTCCCAGTTTCAGAAGTAGCAGGAAAGTATGCAGTTTGTCACTAGCCAAGATTGTAACAGGGACGTAGAGAGCCAGGGTTGAACCAAAACACAGAGGAAGGAATTCTAATCCTTTAATAATTATGTAAAAAAAAAAAAAGAGTTAGGAGTGCTATTATGTCACCCCGACCTTCTGGATTAAAAGTGTAGGATGAAATTAATAAACCAATGTAAACCTGGGCCAGATGGAGCTTAATGACATGGGCTTGGCCATGGTTGAAATTAATTTATCTCACAAATGAAGGCAAATATATGTGTGCCAGGATAATGCGGCAGGATCCAATCTGACCAAAGATTTATTCTTCCAAGCTTTTGAGTTCCACAGGGAACTTGTCTCTCTCTCTCCAGATTTTGGAGCTTGGAAGAATAAAACTTTGGTCCCTGTGACTGACTTAGATTGGATCCTGCAGCATTAATTCATCTTTTTTGTTCTATCAATAGAATAGGAATAGAAATAGGAATAGGAATAATAATAATAATAGTAAAGTTGGAAGGGACCTTGGAGGTCATCTAGTCCAACCCCCTGCTCAGGCAGGAAACCCTACACCATTTCGGACAAATGGCTGTCCAGTCTCTTCTATTGAGCATGGTGCCCCCTATGCTGTACTTGTGCATTTGGTTTTTCTTGCCTAAATGTGGACCCTTGCTTTTTTCACCATTGAATTTCATTTTGTTAGTTAGCGCCCAGTGTTCAAGTCTGTCCAGATCCTCCTGTATCTTAAGCCTGTCTTCTGGAGTGTTGGCTATTCCTGCCAGCTTGGTGTCGTCTGCAAATTTGATGAGTTCCCCATCTATCCCTTCATGCAAATCGTTGATGAAGATGTTGAAGAGCACTGGGCCCAGAACAGAGCTCTGGGGCACCCCACTACACACTTCCCTCCATATAGATGCAGTTCCATTGAGGACCACTCGCTGAGTACGGCCGGTCAGCCAGCTACGGATCCATCTGGTGGTGATTCTGTCTACCCCACATTTTTCTATCTTATCAAGTAGTAGGTTGTGATCTACTTTATCAAATGCCTTACTGAAGTCCAAGTAAATTATGTCCACAGCATTCCTCTGATCCACTAATTTTGTCATTTGGTCAAAGAATGCAATAAGATTTGTCTGGCATGATCTATTTTTGACAAACCCATGTTGGCTTTTAGTAATGACTTTGTTTGCCTCTAGGTGTTCATTGATTCGTTGTTTGATTATCTTTTCCAGGATCTTCCCAGGTATTGAGGTCAGGCTGATAGGTTTGTAATTTCTTGGATCCATTTTTTTTCCTTTTTTGAGGATGGGAACTACATCAGCTCTTTTCCAGTCCTCTGGTAGTTCCCCTGAATAGGAATAGAGTAGAGTAGAGTAGAGTAGAGTAGAGTAGAGTAGAGTAGAGTAGAGTAGAGTAGAGTAGAGTAGAGTAGAGTAGAATATCTTTATTGTCATTGTGTAACTCACAACGAAATTAAGTCCTTTCCACAGTGCACATTACTCACAGGTAAAAACCACAAATAAGAACATACATTATATACACACATCCTTCACATTCTATTCATCCTTGCGCTGCCCCTAATATTTGACCTGAAGGTGGAGAGAATGTGAACTTTAGGTGTTGGCAAGCAGATGACAATGGTGCATTTCAGTAAAAATGGGAATGGAATGATTTTTTTTTTATTGGACAGAAAATAAAAACATCAAAATTACTGTATATTGGCTCTCTGTTGGGATAAGCTTGGAACATTGAAAAAAAAACAGCCATGCCAAAATGCAGGCTCAAGATTTTTTTATTAGTCTTTCAGAGCTGATGGGATCTGCACTATTTAAGTGAATAGTGGCTTAACTAAGTTTTAGTTCCAATTTCAGGCCTTTTCACTAGTCAATTTTCGAAGTAAGGTATTTCTCTGAAGGCTTTGAACAGAAAGTTTGCAGAGAAAGGGTTCCAGGACTGAGAACTCAACAGCATGGAAGGGAACATGAATAAATATGAGCGAGCCATGTGCTGAAGCTGCCAAAAAAGCCAACACAGTGCTAGGCTGCATTAACAGAGGGATAGAATCAAGATCACATGAAGTGTTAATACCGCTTTACAAGGCCTTGGTAAGGCCACACTTGGAATACTGCATCCAGTTATGGACACCACGATGTAAAAAAGATGTTGAGACTCTAGAAAGAGTGCGGAGAAGAGCAACAAAGATGATCAAGGGGCTGGAGGCTAAAACATATGAAGAACTGTTGCTAGAATTGAGTATGTGTAGTTTAATGAAAAGAAGGACCAGGGAGTGATATGATAGCAGTGTTCCAATATCTCAGGGGCTACCCCAAAGAAGAGGGAGTCAAGCTATTCGCCAAAGCCCCTGAAGGCAGGACAGGAAGACATGGCTGGAAGAAATGGTTTAGGAAGTTTAGTGTGAATTCAGCGTAATATTGTGAACTAATACTTGGAGACACTAGTAACCATGTTAGTTTTCATATAGGAGGTAATAGCATTACAGAGGTCCAGATGATACCAAGGAAACGAGGATCAACGCTAATTAGTTTTATTGTTTCACGTCAATAGCTGATGTCAACTGTTGGCAGCCAGCATAAAATCACCTGAGTAAGCATTCAGGACACCATTATTTGTGAACAGACTGTGTGAATTCTATTTTGGGGCTCTGGTAATACGCACTAATAAACATATTGATGTTCTTGTGTCTGGGCACAACATGTTTGCTGATGCTGACTTTTTGATGACTCCTTGCCTGCAGGGCTGTCTGTACACACTAGACTGGGATGCAACAAAAGCAAACAGTTTTCTTGGAAATTGGAAGAGCTTGCAAATTTGGTTGGTTGCTTTGGATTGCGTCATTCAAAGCTTCCTGTTCTTCCAAATTCAGTGAGATCTTTAATTTTTATTAGCATATTCTTCTTCCTTCCCTGATAGAAAGGGACTGGACAGATTTATTCTCCAAAGCACTTGAAGGCAGAACAAGAAGAAACAGTTGGAAACTTATCAACACAGTGCTAGGCTGCATTAACAGAGGGATAGAATCAAGATCACGTGAAGTGTTAATACCACTTTACAAGGCCTTGGTAAGGCCACACTTGGAATACTGCATCCAGTTTTGGTCACCACAATGTAAAAAAGATGTTGAGACTCTAGAAAGGGTACAGAGAAGAGCAACAAAGATGATAAGAGGACTGGAGGCTAAAACATATGAAGAACTGTTGCTAGAATTGAGTATGTGTAGTTTAATGAAGAGAAAGACGAGGGGGTGATATGATAGCAGTCTTCCAGTATCTGAAGGGCTGCCACAAGAAGAGGGGGTCACATTATTCTCCAAGGCACCAGAGGGCAGGAGAAGAAACAATGGTTGGAAACTGGTCAAGGAGAGACATAACCTGGAATTAAGGAGAAACTTCTGGACAGTGAGGACAATCAACCAGTGGAACAGCTTACCCCCCCAGAAATCGTGGGCGCTCCATCACTTGAAGTTTTTTAAAAAAGATTGGACAATCACCTGTCTGAGATGGTATAGGTTCTCCTGCTTGAGCAGGAGGCTGGACTAGAGGACCTCCAAGGTCCCTTCCAGCTTCTACTCTACTCTACTCTACTCTACTCTACTCTACTCTACTCTATTCTCTGCTTGATTATGTCCATATGATAGAGGCATTGTAAAATCTATTGTCCACATTTTACTCTACTGTTGTTGTCATACAGATATGAAAAGCCCCTTTGTTTTTCTTCACCTGATAACATAGCCAAGATATTCTGATATTTTCTACATACAGATTATGCTTTCCAGTCCAAGAGAGTCTACGTCCCCCAGATTCTGTTATGTTGCTATTTAGATGCCTTGAGGTGAGATGGGGACGAAAGAAAAAAGAAAAGAAAAGAGGGAATGGAAGGGAAGGGAAGGGAAGGGAAGAGAAAAGAGAAGAGAAGAGAAACAAGGGAGGGAGGGAGGAAAGGAAGGAAGGAAGGAAGGAAGGAAGGAAGGAAGGAAGGAAGGAAGGAAGGAAGGAAGGAAGGAAGGAAGGAAGGAAGGAAGGAAGGAAAGTTTCAAGCCATTTACAGCAATTCCCAACTCTCAATATAATATAAATATGGCTAACATTTGAACAGCTAGATATAAATAGATAGATACATGTCATTTTATTTATTTCATATTTTATTTTAAGCTACCTCTAGCTCTCAGTCCTATTTTCAGACAAATAATCAGTGGTAGAGACATAACGTGGTATAGTGATCATCATATTCTGCCTTATTCCTTTAGCTTATGTTTTACAGTTGCCCATCCCTCTTTTACTTTTGCTTTTAAAGAGTTTGTTAATGGTTTAATGCTATACAAGACTTTGATTGAAATAAATTCTGACGGACTGAATTAAATAACGGGTGTCCTCTATGCGCATGTGGGAAAAATGTAAAAGGAAGTGATTGTTTTTTTTAATTATTATTATTTTATTTTATTTTTAACCAACAAAACAAAACAAAAGAAAGCAAAACATAACACACACACACACAGTATATACTCCTCCCCCCCTTTTTTAACAGGATTACATAATGGTAATCTTCTATTATTTACATTTCTCCCCCCCTTATTCTTCTTTAGAATATTTTTCCTTATTGCCCCATTGTTTCTTATTTACATTTTTCTTCCTTCATATTCTACTTCTTACTAAGAATAATTCATATTAATATTATTATACATTATTATACACGTATTTTCACTTTTGACCTTTCCACATTTATTCTCCTCTATTATTTCTAGTCTCCAACCAGTCATACCACTTGTTCCATATTAGATAGTACTCTGTGTCTTCCTTTTCTTTTATCTCTTTTGTTAATTTGTCCATCTCAGCACAGTCCAGGATTTTTCTTATCAGGAAGTGATTGTTAATGAGAAACTTTTTCCAGATAAAGAGAGACACTGCTAGATAAAGACTGAACAGAATACAGTCTTAAAGTCCTATCTGTACTTTTTTTTTTCATTTTGTGGAGAGCCAGGCAAGACATATTGTTGTGTCAATGATTTCCTTTCTCATAAAAAAAAAAAAAAAAAAAATCCTGGGATTTCCTTTCTGATAAAAATGTATGACAGCTGAAGTTCACTAAGGAGCATTTATTCACATGGCTTTGCTAAAGTGTTTTGCAAATGATTTTTTTAAAAAAGCTATTTTTGATCCCGGTAACACCTGCTGTCTATGGAGAGGGTGGCTAGGTAATAAATGTAAAAGTGGTACCAGAGAAACAAGAAGAGCACTTAGACCAGTGGTTCTCAACCTTTTTAATGCCGCGACCCCCAACCAGTCGTAAGTCGAGGACTACTCAACCGGTCGTAAGTCAAGGACTACTCAACTGGTGCAGCACCATTTGCAGAATGGGATTTTTGGCGAGCTCAGCAGGGCAGAGACAGCCTGGACAATTCCTATTGGCTTTTGAAAGCCAATAAAATTAGACTCTATTCGTCTATTCTATTGGCTTTCGAAAGCCAATAGAATAAAAGGGAGTAGCACAGTTAAGGAAAAGGGGGAAAAAATGGCGGACTGCGTTGTATGGTGACCCCAGTGAAACGGTCGTTCGACCCCAAATGGGGTCCCGACCCACAGGTTGAGAACCACTGACTTAGACTTATATACCACTTCACACTGCTTTACAGCCCTCTCTAAGCGGTTTACAGAGTCAGCGTATTGCTCCCCAACAATCTGGGTCCTCATTTTACCGACCTCGGAAGGATGGAAGGCTGAGTCAACCTGGAGCCGGTGAAAATCAAACTGCTGGCAACTGGCAGTTAGCAGAAGTAGCCTGCAGTACTGCATTCTCACCACTGTGCCTCCAGAAGGAAAATGAGAAAGGGAATAAGAGACGGGAGGAAGGGAGGAATAGCAATATCACTTCGACTTATATACCACCCATAGTGCTTTGCAGCCCTCTCTAAGCAGTTTACAGAGTCAGCCTATTTCCCTCAAAAATCTGGGTCCTCATTTTACTGATCTTGGAAAGATGGAAGGCGGAGTCCACCTTGAGCCGGGCAGGATCAAACTGCTGGCAGTGGGCAGAGTCCGCCTGCAATGCTGCATTCTAACCACTGAAACACCAGGGCTCCTATTAAAAAAAAAAAAAAAGGAAAGCAATTCTGGAAATAATCTGGATAGTTTAACACCCCCCCCCCAAATTGCCATTTTTGCAAGCCAACAAAGCAATGTCAGTGTGGAATAGCATGGAGAATAGGCCCAATTCTGACAGAAGAGAATATATGTAGATATGGAGATGGCGTTAGACTTCCAGAGGAAAAGAGAGGAACCTGTCCCATTTTCCATCGAAGGGGACTGTGTGGAAAGGGTTTCCTCCTTCAAATTCCTGGAGGTCTACCTCTGTGAAGATCTTACCTGGAAAATTAATACAGGCCAGGTGGCCAAAAAGGGCCAACAGAGACTCCACTTCCTCAGGGTCTTGCGGAAGAACAGGATAGAATGACGACTCATGACCTTCTTCTACCAGTCTACTATTGAAAGCGTCCTCACACGGGAGACCCAGGCAACACAGTATTGAATAACTGGAGGCTGTATAAATATTTATAGACGTATATACCGAGAAGGTTAGATAAATAGAAGTATTAATGTAAGAGAAAATTAATCTTATAGTATATAATACAGATAGGGAAATTTGGAGAGAGAGGAGTTGCTCGGACAATACCCCTGAATTGTATCTGAAGAGGGATGAGAGGGAAGAAAGGAGAGGAGAGAGAAAAGAGTAAAGGAGGGGAGAAGGAAGTAGGAAGGTTGGAGGAGAAGAGGAGAAGTGGGGAGAAGTGGTGAAGGAAAGAGAAGAGGAGAGGAAGAAGAGGGAAGTAGGGAAGAAAGAGAAGAAAGGGAGAAAGAAGGTCGAGAAGAAGGAATGTGGATACAGTGAAAGGGGAAATGGGTGAGCAACACCAAAAGTCATGTGTATGTATTTATTTCATTTTATCAAAAGTATCTTATATATGAATGTAAAAAGAATGTATGTTAACATCTGATAAATATCACGGTATACGTATGGGGGAGAGTTTGGGGGAAAAAAAGCATCCTCACACACTGTATGGTGGTTTGGTATGCTGGCTTGACAGCCGCAGACAGGAAGGTATACCAGAGGGTGGTGAGCACCGCACAAAACATCGTGGGCTGTTCCCTGACACCACGGGATGACATTGCCAGGGCCCGTTGCCTTGGTAGAGTGAGGAAAATTCTCAGGGATGACTCACACCCTGGTTGGTACCTCTTTACTCTCCTACCATTGGGTAGGAGATCTAGAAATATAGCCAGCCATACCAATGGGCTGAAGAACAGCTTCTATCCATGGGCTGTCAGGCTCTTGAATGGGACATAATTTTATGCATGATAGACTCGTGAAGCCGGCGTTCTTCATATGTTTTAGCCTCCCATCCTCTAATCATTTTGTTGCTCTTCTCCGTACTCTTTCTAGAGTCTCAACATCTTTTTTACATCATGGTGACCAAAACTGGATGCAGGGTTCCAAGTGTGGCCTTACTTAATCTACTTAATCTTAATCTAAGGAAGGAAGGAAGGAAGGAAGGAAGGAAGGAAGGAAGGAAGGAAGGAAGGAAGGAAGGAAGGAAGGAAGAAAGAAAGAAAGAAAGAAAGTTCACTTTGGTGAACTCAAATTATATGAAGAACAGTTGCTGGAATTGGGTATGTCTAGTTTAATGAAAAGAAGAACTAGAGGAGACATGATAGCAGTCTTCCAATATCTCAGGGGCTGCCCCAAAGAAGAGGGAATCAAGCTATTCTCCAAAGCACCTGAAGGCAGGACAAGAAGCAACAGATGGAAACTAATCAAGGAGAGAAGCAACCTAGAACTAAGGAGAAATTTGCTCACAGTTAATCAGTGGAACAACCTGCCTCCAGAAGTTGTGGGTGCTCCAGCAGTGGAGGTTTTCAAGAAGAGACTGGACAGCCATTTGTCTGAAATAGTATAGGTCTCTTGCAAGAGCTGCAGGTTGGACTACATGATCTCCAAGGTCCCTTCCAAGTCTGTTACTGTTACTGCTACTAGCTTACAAGCATTTATTTAATGATCATTCAAAATTATGATGGCACTGAAATATTAAAAAAAATGACTTAGGACTGCTTCTCACATGACTCTCACTGCTTCTGGATCAAAATGTGGACTGATTTTAAAAAAGAGGGGGACAATTCAGTCCAAAATGATTACTTACTTATCGTTACTTCTCAATCTACTAAAAAGAAAAAGGAAATTTCACTCTGCTATTAAGCTGAAAGTGCTTTGTCAATCTCAATTTAGCCAGGCTTCAATTATGTGGACTCTTCATGTTTGATATTCCAAGTTTTAATTCTTCCCCTTCCCCCATGGCGTGTTCCTCAGTGAACTTCCACTGAGCAGTTTATGCCGAACTTTGCACTTTAACTTCTTTTTCAAAGCTGCCTTAGAGATCCGCGATATATATTTTGAGGAAAAACCTGTAAGACGTCAAAGAAACAGAAGGAGCTGCTGCAGCGATCTGCAGTTGTGTGAAGAAGCACGATGGGGTGCCATCAAAACTGTGGTTTGCTGACGGGAACAATCATTGGGGCCGTGTTAGCCATCTTGGGAGGAATTTTAATCCCAGTTGGAAATAATCTCGTTGAGGACACAGTAAAAAAGGTGAGAGACACCTCTAACTCCTGCCTTTTTGCAGTTCTTTCCCTCACTTTCTTCTCAACTTTTACTTACAGTGTAAACAAGGGGTGCCACCAGCAGCCTTGGGCTGTTTCTCCTCATACCTGCTACTAGCTAGCTTCGGTGACATTAGGAATGGGACCCACATTTGCTGATTTTCCTGGATGATTGGTTCTCCAAATGGAATTCTTTTTGTGTGTGTGGAGGGGGTGGTGGTGGTGGATGAAAAGTAAAGAAAAAAGTGAGATATTCAGATGTTCCTTTGACCGACCATTTGTAGACAGGGAGGGCAGAATTAGGAATTATGCCTTGTTTAATGAAAAGCAGCACTGGGGCGACCTGATTGCAGTCTTCCAGTATTTGAGGGACTGCTACAAAGAAGAGGGGGTCAACTTATTTCTCAAAGCACCCTAAAGCAAGACAAGAAACAAGAGATGAAAACTAATCAAGGAGAGAAGCAACCTGGAACTAAGGAGGAATTTCCAGACAGCGAGAACAATTAATCAGTGGAAGACTTGCCTCCAGAGGTTATGGCTGATCCATCACTGGAGGCTTTTAAGAAAAGATTGGACAATGTTTTGTCTGGAATGGTATACAGTTTCCCTGCTTGAACAGGGGGTTGGACTAGATGACCTCCAAGGTCCCTTCTAACCATGTTATTCTATGTTCTAAGCAATCAATTGAAACTGATTCCCACATTCAGAATTACATAGAAAGAAACGTGACAACTTCATCCAAAACTTGAGAACAATGAAGAGTTTAAATGTTTAGCTTTCAAAGAGTTGATTTAGGCTTGGAAGATGGTTGTACATTTCTAAGAACGATGTGATGTCTATGCCTTCGCAGCCTTAAAATTCTAAAACTTTTTAAATGTTTTTTTAAAAGATACAGCTGAAAATGCTACAGGCTCTTCCTTGTTCTATTCGTCACAATCCAGGACCAAATAACCCAATCATTTTAGCTTACATCTCTTTGGATGTAATATTTCACGGGGAGCTCCAGCACTGATGCTGGATCAGGAGCTTCACCTAAAACAGTGTTTCTCAACCTTGACAATTTTAAGGCATGTGGACTCTGGTGCTGGAGAAGACTCCTGCGAGTCCCCTGGACTGCAAGGCGATCCAACCGGTCAGTCCTAAAGGAGATCAACCCCGACTGCTCTTTAGAAGGCCAGATCCTGAAGTTGAAACTCAAGTACTTTGGCCACCTAATGAGAAGGAAGGACTCACTGGAGAAGAGCCTGATGCTGGGAAAGATGGAGGGCAAGAGAAGAAGGGGACGAGAGAGAATGAGATGGTTGGATGGAGTCACTGAAGCAGTAGGCGTGAGCTAAAATGGACTCCAGAAGATGGTAGAGGACAGGAAGGCCTGGAGGAACGTTGTCCATGGGGTTGTGATGGATCGGACATGACTTCGCAACTAACAACAACATGGAGTGTGATCATAGCCAACTATTCCACAAGGCATGGGTAAAAAACCCTCTGGTTCTTGTTTGTTATGAAAAAACATTAAAGTATTATTGGCTTGCTGATTTCTGAATAATAATTAAAGTCACCTTCATTTTTGGGTAATGAGAATACCTGCTTTTGAAATCTCTTGCTGACTATTTGGCAAAATCAGCCTAGTTTATAAACCGCCTTCTAAAATTATTTCCTTTGGATTATGATAGCCTTGAAGATAATCACCTCCAACTATCTATCTTATAAAGGCTGAAGTTCAACTCTCATAACCGCTGATAAAACAACAGATGGAAGGTCACTAACTCTGATTTAAGAATATTTAATGTTGCAAGATTAGATTAAAGAGATAATAATATCTAGGGCTATGATGTTGTAAGAAGGAGAGAGAATGATGGTATTCAGCATTGATCAGGGATTGATTACAGTATGTGCCATCAAGTCATTGTTGAATTTTAGCAAGTACTTAGATAGCTTTTCTCAATAACGATGAGCGTATTTTAATTTTAATACTAAAGTTGCAAAAGCTTTGGACCATGGCCAAAACTCATGACTGGGTTGTTTGTTAAGTGAATCAATGCAGTTGTCATGGTTCCAACAGATGAAACTCTTCAAGGAACTTGGAGGCATTGTTTACCTTAAAGGATCTTTATTCGAGTAGCAGAATATCGGCACTTACATAATTGAAGCCAAAAATTGAATTCCCCTCCCCTGAGCACATAGTATCAAAGCACGATTCCTTCCTCCAATTTACAGACATAAATCACATTCTCCAATTATCTTGAAGTATGGGCTTCCTCTCCAGCTCTCCAGCCCTCCAATTCTTTATCAGCTCTGATTTCAATAACCTTGATTCTCATGCTAGGTTCAGTGTTGTTATGTCTAGCTCAGTGGTTCTCAATCTTTTTAATGCCGCGACCCCCAACCGGTCATAAGTCAAGGACTACTCAACTGGTCGTAAGTTGAGGACTACTCAACTGGTGTAGCACCGTTTGCAGAATGGGACTTTTGGCGGGCTCAGCAGGGCAGAGACAGCCTGGACAATTCCTACTGGCTTTTGAAAGTCAATAGAATTAGACTCTATTCAATAGAGTCTATTCTATTGGCTTTCAAAAGCCAATAGAATAAAAGGGAGTAGCACAGCTAAGGAAAAGGGGAAAAAAATGGTGGACTGCGTTGTTTGGCGACCCCCATGAAATGGTCGTTCGACCCCAAATGAGGTCCCGACCCACAGGTTGAGAACCACTGGTCTAGCTGGACTCTCATTCACATCCCCACCTCCCCAGCATCATCTAACTCTAAAAGGGAAAGGAAGAAAATGGCTACATTTCCATCTATTGACAATGCAAAAATGTCTGACGTTAGCAGCATTGACAGCAGTTGTTAAATTAGTAGCACAGTCATTAAGTTACCAGCATCAAATTCCTCAGTGTGCAGCTAATGAGTAGGCTGGCTTGGTCGCTCAACAGTGAGAAACTGGTGAAGCGGGCTCAGCAGCGCCTGCATTTTCGGCATCACATGAGAAAAGCACATCTTCCTTCCCTTGTCCTGACCACTTTCTACAGGGGGACGACTGAGAGCATCCTGTTATACAGCATCACAGTCTGGTTTGGAGGCATCATTGCTTCAGACAGGAAGGCGGTGCAGAGAGTGGTGAAGATAGCTGAAAAGATCATTGGCAGCTCCCTCCTTCCCATCCAGGACATAGCATAGAAGTGTTGCTTGAGCAGGGTCCATAAGATTATCTGGGACACTACACATCCTCTTCACGACCTGTTTTCCTTGTTGCCTTCTGGGACAAGGGGGCTTCATGGTATCTGTAGCAGAACATCCAGATTCAACCACAGTTTCATTCCATACAGCATTAACCTTGTGAACTCTCAATCTTCCTCCTTTCGTTATATATTCAAGATGGACAGTATTTAATACTTATTTGTTATGTATATGTAGGGGTGTCGGTCTATACATATGTTGTACATAGTATATTTAGGTGTGTGTCATGTATGTGTTTCACTTTGAGAGCGGACAACTAAATTTCAGTTTTGATGTGTGCCGTTGTGCCCACAGTAAGAAAAAAATGACAATAAAGGTTATCTTATCTTATCTAAGTGAACCTGGCTTCCCCATTGACTTTGCCTGTCAGAAAATGAGATCCCCTGACTCCAGGATGCTGGAATCGTCCTAAATATAAATCAGTTGTGTCTTGAATTTTGATCACATGACTACGGAGATGCTTGCAACGGTTGTAAGCCTGAAAACTGGCCATAGGTTTTGCAGTGCCATTGTAATTTAGGTCACTAAATGAACTGTTATAAGTTGAGACTACCTGTATTGCTGTGAAATAAGAACCATTATCAGCTGAAAATTCACCCATCCAGGAAATATGATCTAGGCCACTCTCTCTTCGAGCAAACGATGTCTGAAAAGAGTTATATTGTGATGGACTTAGGATGAACAAAACATATTCAGCGTTGTTGTTATTCTCCTTTACAGGAAACTGTCATTGAAAAGGGTACAACTGCCTACGAGAACTTTTTGGTTCCAGGGAGTCCTATCTACCGACAGTTTTGGTTGTTCGATGTACAGAACCCAGAGGACGTGATGGCGAACGGTTCCGCTCCAATTCTTCAGCAGAAAGGTCCTTACACTTACAGGTAGGTGAAGACATGGAAGAGGGATTAAAGAGCAGAGATGGAACAGGACTCCCAAAGATGCTTTTTCAAGAGGCAACTGGAGTTTCTTGGGATTTTTTTTTTTTTTTGAAGACGTTTTGCTTCTCACCCAAGGAGCTTCTTTAGCTTTGATTGGATGGTGGGGAATGGAAAGATTTATACTCCTTGCAGACAGTTGATAATTTGCATTGTTTTAGTGAGTTGTTAGTGCTATCTGGAGGAGAGGAGAGGAGAAGAGAGGAGGGGAGGGGAGGGGAGGGGAGGAGAGGGGAAGGGAAGGGAAGGGAGAGGAGAGGAGAGGAAAGGAGAGGAGAAGGGAAGAGATGAGGGCAGGGGAGAGGAAGACAGAGGGGATGGGAGGAGAGGAGAGGAAAGGAAGAGGAGGAGAGGATGGGAGGTGAGGGGAGGGGAAGGGAAGGGAAGGGAAGGGAAAGGAAGGGAGAGGAGAGGAGAGGAGAGGAGGGGAAAGGGAGGGGGAGGGGAAGAGAGAAGAGAAGAGGGGAAAGGGAGGGGGAGGAGAAGAGAGGAGAAGAGAGGAGAGGAAAAGAGAGGAAAGGGAGGGGAGGAGGGGATGGGAAGAGAGGAGAAGAGAGGAGAGCAGAGGAGAAGGGAGGAAAGGAGAGGAGAGCAGAGGAGAAGAGAGGAAAGGGAGGGGAGAGGAGGGGAAGAGAGGAAAGGGAGAGAAGAGAGGAGAGGAGAGGAGAAGGGAGGAAAGGAGAGGAGAGCAGAGGAGAGGAGAGGAAAGGAAGAGGAGGAGAGGAGAGGAGAGGAGAGGAGAGGAGAGGGAGGAGGGGAAGAGAGAAGAGAGGAGAGGAGAGGAGAGGAGAGGAAAGGGAGAGGAGAGGAGGAGGAAAGGGAGGAGAGGGGAAGAGAGGACAAGAGAGGAGAGCAGAGGAGAAGGGAGGAAAGGAGAGGAGAGCAGAGGAGAAGAGAGGAAAGGGAGGGGAGAGGAGGGGAAGAGAGGAAAGGGAGAGAAGAGAGGAGAGGAGAGGAGAAGGGAGGAAAGGAGAGGAGAGGAGAGGAGAGGAAAGGGAGAGGAGGAGAGGAGAGGAGAGGAGAGGAGAGGAGAGGGAGGAGGGGAAGAGAGAAGAGAGGAGAGGAGAGGAGAGGAGAGGAAAGGGAGAGGAGGAGGAAAGGGAGAAGAGGGGAAGAGAGGACAAGAGAGGAGAGCGGAGGAGGAAAGGAGAGGAGAGGAGAGGAAAGGGAGAGGAGAGGAGGAGGAAAGGGAGGAGAGGGGAAGAGAGGACAAGAGAGGAGAGCGGAGGAGGAGAGGAGAGGAGAGGAAGGAAAGGAAAGTCAAATATCCATTTCTCTGCCAGCAAAGAGAGCTGTACTTATTTCTGATTTGTGTCAGCATTTAACAACCAACATGGAATCTCTTTTCCCTCAAGGATGCGATATACGCCCAAGGAAAAGATCATTGAACATGAAGACGGCACCCTGTCTTACTTCCTGCGAAACATTTTTCTTTTTGAACCTGATATGTCCGTTGGGACAGAAAATGACACTGTTACCACTGTCAACCTTGCTGTTGTGGTAAGCAAAACCCTCCCATCAGATTCCTGTCCTCTTGAGTTCAAGTAGTCCTCATCGTACAACAAGTTCATTTAGTGACCGTTCAAAATTACAACGCCACTGGGAAAAAAACGACTTACGACCGTTTTTCAGTCACGACCATTGCAGGCATCCCCAGGGTCACATGATCAGAATTCAGAGGCTTGGCCACTGACTCGTATTTACGACGGCCGCGGTGTCCCGGGGTCACGTGATCCCCTTTTGTGACCTTCGGACAAGCCAATGGGGGAAGCCAGGTTGACTTAACACCTGTGGCCAGAAAAGTTGTAAACCGGGACAACACTCACTTAAGAAATTTGTCACTTAGTGACATAAACTCTGGGATTAATTGTGGTCGTACGTCGAGGACTACCTGTATTTCAATAATAAATCAATAAGTGGATGCACTAGGGTGTTCTCTGTATTCTGAAAGGATCTTCTCCTTTAACCATTTCTTTGATGTTGGGGATGAATGAATTGGGCTATCCAGAAATTTGGCATTACTACATGTTGGTATGAGAAGGAAGGACTCACTGGAGAAGAGCTTGATGCTGGGAAAGATGGAGGGCAAGAGAAGAAGGGGACGACAGAGAATGAGGGGGCTGGATGGAGTCACTGAAACAGTAGGTGTGAACTTAAATGGACTCCAGAAGATGGTAGAGGACAGGAAGACCTGGAGGAACGTTGTCCATGGGGTTGCGATGGGTCGGACACAACTTCGCAATTGATGACAACAACGACACATGTTGGTAATTTGTTAATCGTAAAGGGGAACCAGGATAAGCAGCTCAGCAAAACTTGGAAATCTGTATATTTCTCATTCTTATGGCATCATTTCCATCTCTTAGCTTTTCATCAAAATGAGGCATCCTCAACCACTCAGTTTGATCTTGGGTTTTTGTTCTTACTGGTATTCTCTTCCCACCCTTCTGATTTCAGAGCAGAAGTATTATTTTATTCCAAGAAGCTTTAAAAATAATTTTGTCTTCTATGTCAACCACTGTTCCGTGGACTGGTACCGGGGTGTGGCATGCCAGCAACCGGTCTGCACAAACAAGCAAAGTCCCATCCGTGGGATGTAGGCAGCACACAAAACCACACTCCCTCTGGTCCATGGAAAAATCTTTCTCCACAGAACTGGTCCTTGATGGCCAAAAGATTGGGGACCTCTGTTCTATGTCCTATGCAAGTATCAACCAGAATAATAGTGGAGATATACACCCATTTATAAGCACAATTCAATCAGTCAGAATAGAGCTGGAAGGTAACAACAACAACAATAATAATAATGTTGGGAGAGACATTTGAGGTCATCTAGTCCAACCCCCTGCTCAGGCAGGAAACCCTATACCATTTCAGACAAATGGCTGTCCAGTCTCTTCTTAAAAACTTCCAGTGTTGGAGTATTCACAGCTTCTGGAGGCAGGTTGTTCCACTGGTTAATTGTTCTAACTGTCAGGAAGTTTCTCCTTAGTTCTAGGTTGCTTCTCTCTTTGTTTAGTTTCCATCTGTTGCTTCTCATCCTGCCTTCAGGCACTTTGGAGAATAGCTTGACTCCCTCTTCTTTGGGGCAGCCCCTGAGATATTGGAATACTGCTATCATGTCCCCCCTCGTCCTTCTCTTCATTAAACTAGACATACCCAATTCCAGCAACCGGTCCTTATATGCTTTAGCCTCCAGTCCCCTGATCATCTTTGTTGCTCTTCTCTGCACTCTTTCTAGACTCTCAACGTCTTCTAGTCCAGCCCCTTGCTCAAGCAGGAAACCCTATACTATTTCAGACAAGTGACTACCCAGTGTCTTTTTAAAATCCCCCAGTCAAGGAGCACCCACAACTTCCGAAGTTGTTCCACTGGTTAATTGTCCTCACTGTTAAGAAATTTCTCCTTAGTTCCAGGTTGCTGCTCTCCTTGATTAGTTTCCATTCTTTGTTTCTTGTCTTGCCTTCTGATGCTTTGCAGAATATGTTATTGTATTCATTTATTTTAAACTATTATTTAGCCGTGATGCTCGTCTCAAGGTATTGACATTAATCAAATTCCTTAGTACATATTAAGTATGAAAACTGTAAACCTTTCTGCGATTTGATCAGATTTATAAGATTTAATTCAATCCTGTTATGAAAAGTTTCCTTCTGTTTCCATCCCAGTATCAAAAGTTTATTAATGTATTTGTGTTTCCTGCAGGCTGCACCGGTTTTGTATCCGAATATAATTCAGTTACTGAATATGTTTATACAACAATCAAAATCAAAATTTCTCCAAACTAGAACCGTGAAAGAAATACTTTGGGGCTATGAAGATCCTTTCCTGAAATTAATTCCAATACAAAGCATTGATAAAGTTGTTGGAGTATTCTATCCTGTAAGTATAAACTCAAAGGTGATGAAATTGGTGGGAAGTCAGCCCCCCCCCAGAGAAACAAATATTAAAAGGGCAGAAAAATATATTTCCTCGAAGGATCTTAAAGAGGCAGAAAAGCATGCCCAGTTTTCTTAATAGCCCCAAGTCTCCCTCCCCCAAGCAGAAACCAGCTCTGTAGAAATGCAGATGTAAATAATCCATTCAGGAAAGTTGGAGGCCTCCATCTTCTCATCTTTCCTACTATCTTTTCCTATTGGTTTCTTATGATTTATTAATGATTGTTTGTAACTTATCATTAATGATTCTAACTATGATTATCATCTATGACTTATCGCCTTGTTGTTTGTATGTATACTGAGAGCTTATGCGCCAGAGACAAATTCCTTATGTGTCCAATCACACTTGGCCAATAAAGAATTCTATTCTATTCTATTCTATTCTATTCTATTCTATTCTATTCTATTCTATTCTATTCTATTCTATTCTATTCTATTCTATTCTACTCTACTCTATTCCATTCCATTCCATTCCATTCCATTCTACTATTCCATATTTTCTACTCTACTCTACTCTACTCCACTCTACTCCACTCCACTCCACTCCACTCCACTCCATTCCATTCCATTCTATTCTACTCTACTATTCCATATTTTCTACTATTCTATTCCATATTTTCTATTCTACTCTACTCTACTCTACTCTATTCCATATTTTCTATTCTATTCTATTCTATTCTATTCTATTCTATTCTATTCTATTCTATTCTATTCTATTCTATTCTATTCTCAAGTTATTTTTGGTCTGCAAAAAGTGTCTTTTATGGGTGTTTGAATTTTTTTTTCAATCCCCCCTCCCCGGGAACTTGAACATCTAATTAACTAGCATTATTTCAGAAGTGAAAGGATTAGGTAGAAAAATATTCCATTTTTCTGCAACTGATTTCAGGGCTATTTTGCATGCATTTTGAATTTATCCTGATCCATCATTTTATATACATGTCGATATCTTGATAGTTTTATGGCTGTGATTGCCTCATAATTTCAACCTTGTTTTTGATAATGTGAAAACCGGAAAAATGGGAGGGTGGATAGGAAGTGAAAACCTTGGCAATTTTTTCATGATCAACATTCAGAACATGGAAATTAGAAATTCTAATTATTGCAAAAGTGACAATGCTAATTCAAAGGCAGGAGGAAAAAAATGGATTAATTATTAAGGAGGTAGAACTATCAATGCCCCTACACTACTTTCATCTTTGTCATACAAGGCAATATTAAAATATTGATCAATTCCATATCACCATATTGAGGTTCCTGGGAGTTTAGTGAATTGGGTTATTTTTAAAAGACGCGAATGCTTTGTCTAAAAGTTGACTCAGGGCATCTTCAGAAAGTTTTTGTTTCCGGAACTGTGACCAATAAAATTCCTTGTTTGAATTTTTAGCTGAACCCTACTTCAGAAATGATGGTCCCCATCTCCGAGGTACAGGGAAAAAAAAGGCTGCTAAAATCAGAAAACTAAGAATGTTAGACATAATTTAGATTTTGGACAGTAGATTTTTAAATACTAAAAAAAAATCATCTTAATAATCAAGATGAAAAATAAGATTTCCTGTTCTGTCTCTTTTCTCTTGTTCAAGTTCAATGACACATCTGATGGCCCTTACCGAATTTACAGTGGGAAAAACAATATAAGCCAGACGGGAATTATACACAGTTATAAAAACAACAGGTATACAATATTTCGGAAGAAGCAGCTATATTTATTTATTTTCAAAATTTACAATAGTTTAGTTTAGCAATTACATTCTGTTTTGTGAACTCTTGCAGGATCTGTCTTTTTATATATATATGTCAGATTTCCCTGGGACTGAACTGCCCCATTCCCTCACACACACATAACTGTGATGAAATCAGTTTATTAATATTTCCCCATCAATTCCCTTTAGCAAGACTCAGAATTGTCCCAAAGAAGTCCAGTCACAAGCAAGCCAAGATTAGTCCATGAAACAAATGAAAGTTGCTCAAACCAAATACAATAGTGGCCAAAATTGTGGAACCCTTTTGGGAAAAGTCTACAGTAGAAATGGCACCTTTGGTTAAGTTTCCACCCATTTTTATTCTAATTTCTTTTTAACTGTAGCCTTGTTCACTTAATAATACTATTTTACATCGCTTTCTGGGCAACCAGTCAACTCTTTGCACCATTGCTTTAATTTTATGACGTTTTACAAGCTCACTAAATGAAAGAAGACACACAAAAAAACCCCAACCAACTTGATAGTGATCACATAACAAACTGACAAATGTCCTCCTCTCAGCTTCAATACAGGACATCAATAACTGAATCCTACTGTGATCTGATTGGCTCATGGCTAAAACAAGATGACACCCAATTGGCTCTCTAAACACTCATGGTCATTGGCTACAATCAGATGAAGGAAAGCTACCTGAGATCAACCTAAGCAAGTTGTGTTTCCTTTTTCTGGTTATTTGGCTATAACTTTTCATAGAATACAGTACAGATAATCGAACAAACTATGTTGCATTACATTCTTGATTAAATTATCTTTCCATTGATATATAATTTTATGCTATTACTCCAAAGAAAAGTGGTGTTATTAGCCATCCAACCTCAAAAATACACTTTTCCCAAAAGGTTTCCACAATTTTGGCCACTACTGCAGTCAATCAGATTTATGTTTGCTATACAAATACTATCCTAGTCTTGCTTTTTCAGGAGGCTGTTTATTATTTTACACATACATTCCTCCTATCTTAACATAAATGATTATTTTTTTTTCAAAGGGATGGGATTATAAAAAACCTTGAGAACAGAAAATCTACTCTGACCTGGAATTGCCAGACTTCCCTTAGCTTCAGAAGACAAATATTTAGCTGGGAAAACTGCATGGCAAGCAACTGAGTTGCATATTCTTTTTCTCTCTCTCTCTTTTTAGGACCGTTGAATATTGGCAAAGTTATTGTGCTATGGTGAATGGCACCGGTAAGTCTGTCAATGGAACAATATCGAACATGTACTGTATTTCTGAGTAGAACACCCAACACACATTTTGGCATGCATTAAAACAGAGTTTTTTGTTTGATAATATGGATGTTATTAGGTATGATAATTAATTGGATGAAATTAGAATTTTGTCTAATGGACTTAAATGATTTAAGGTTGATATTACTTTGTCAGCTTAAAGAAATTGATTGGGAGGTGAACTGCTGGTGGAAGGGGGCCTTGTGAAGGATGGTTGAAGGTTGGTGCCATCGCTGGCTGGCTGTGTGGTTGATTTGAATTCTAAGGGGTTCATAAGCTGATTGTATGTCCATGTGTCTGTTGATGGAATTGCTTGTGGAGTGCCAGGCTTCTAAGAACTCACGATTGTGGTGGGTGCTAGTGTGGTTGATGATTTTAGTGTTGCTCTACCCACACTGACAGCAAACAACCCCAGTGTGATTGGAGCTGGTTAGGGAACCAATCCACAAGCTTGGAGAACGAACGTTCCCCCACACCCTACCCCATAGCTACAGATATTTGCCACTATTGCAAAGAACACTGTTTTGGAACGTTGCTCCATCAATGTTCGTTGTTAAGGTTAAAAGAAACTTCACAATCCTGAGTAATGCTCGAGGAATAGATTTCCAGCTTGAAGCTCTTTATGAGTCCAAATTTGTCTTCAGGTCCTAGGTGTGTAAACTCCAGAAAAAAAAAATGTTAACCTGCCTTTTGTAAGAAGGAGAAGATGCTCTTTATTTCTTTAGTTCTCGAAGGCTTGCCTTGGCCTCTGATAATCCAACCGTTAGAACTGAAGAGCTGAGTTGGATGAACCGGGAATCAGTCAGACCCAACCTTAGTTGTAAAGCCATGCTTTGAATTAGATGCAGCAATTTTGTACGAGCTGCGAGGCTCACCATTCACAACATGTTCTGATTGTAACTCAACAGATGCAGCGTCTTTCCACCCGTTTGTCGACAAGAGTGAAGTGCTGTATTTCTTTTCCCCAGATATTTGCAGGTAAAGGATTTTGAGCAAATGAGGCCATTCCTTTCATTTTAAAATATAGGTAGTTCTTGATATATGATCACAACATGGGGGGCAGGGTTTCTGTTGCCGAGCAAGGTGTTTGTTAAATCAATCATCCCTGATTTTACAATCTTTTTTGCCACAGTTGTTAGACAAAACACTGCAGTATAATAACAATAATAATAATAATAATAATAATAATAATAATAATAATAATAATAATAATAATAATAATAATAATAATAATAATAGACAGTAAGTGCCGCCTATGCAAAGAAGCTGAAGAAACAGTGGACCACTTGGTAAGCTGTTGCAAGAAGATTGCACAGACTGATTACAAGCAGCGGCATGACAAAGTAGCAACAATGGTGCATTGGAAGATCTGCAAAAAATATCATTTGCCTGTAAGCAAAAACTGGTGGGATCATAAAATAGAGAAAGTCATAGAAAATGATAAAATTAAACTGCTCTGGGACTTCAGAATTCAAACAGACAAGCACCTGCAACATAACACCCCAGACTTAACAATTGTCGATAAGAAAGACAAAAAAGTCTGGATAGTGGACGTGGCAGTGCCTGGAGATAGCAGAATAGAAGAGAAAGAACTGGAGAAAATAACAAAATACAAAGACCTACAAATAGAAATAGAAAGACTGTGGCAAAAGCAAGCAAGGGTAGTACCAATAGTAATAGGCTCCTTGGGTGCAATCCCAAAACAACTGGAGCACCACTTGAACACCATTGGCATTGACAAATTCGCTATTAGTCAATTGCAAAAGGCGGCCTTATTAGGAACTGCTTCCATCCTGCGACGATACCTGTAATACCATCAAACATCCACATCTGCCTATCCCAGGTCCTGGGTAAGGACTCGATAGGTAGACAAAATGCCAAATCCAGTCTGAACATCTGGCTGACTGTGCGATGATCCATAATAACAACAAGATCAACTCCTAATAGACAAAATGATCTTGGAAAACTGCAAGAGAAGGAAGACCAACCTGAATGTGGCATGGATTGACTACAAAAAGGCATTTGACTCTCTGCCACATGATTGGATAATAAAGTGCCTAGAAATAACAGGAGTCAGTAGAAACATCAGAAAATTTGTGCAAAGATCGATGGCACAATGGAAGACATAGTTGCAGATCAATGGTGAGAGGCTGGGAGAGGTTAATATCAAGAGAGGAATATTTCAAGGAGATTCATTATCCCCATTACTATTTGTTATTGCACTGTTTCCTCTGTCAACAATACTGAATAACTCAGGACATGGCTATCAAACATCAAAAACATCTGCCAGACTATCCCACCTCCTTTATATGGATGATCTGAAGCTGTATGGAAAAACATCATCTGAAATAGAATCGCTGCTCAACACTGTCCGTATGTATAGCCAAGATATTGTAATGGAGTTTGGCTTGGACAAATGTGCCACACTTACTATCAAACAAGGAAAAATAATGAAAACTGAAGGAATCAAGATGCCCCACGAAAATAACATTAAGAGTCTGGATGAGGAAGAGTACTACAAATACTTGGGTATCCTTCAAGCTGACAACATCAAGCACACTGAAGTCAAGAAAAAGATTAGAGGTGAATACATCAAGAGAGTGAAGAAGATCTTAAAATCCAAACTCAATGGAGGAAATACCATAAAGGCAATCAACACCTGGGCAATCCCAGTCATTAGGTACACAGCTGCAATAGTGGACTGGACTCAAGCAGAACTAAAAGCAATGGATAGGCAGACCAGAAAAATAATGACAATGAATCATGCCCTTCATCCACGCAGTGACATTGATAGACTTTATCTACCAAGGCAAATAGGTGGGCGTGGAAGGCTACAAGTACATCAGATGGTTGAAGAAGAAAAAATGGCTTTGGAAGAATATCTGAAGAACAATGATGAAGATGCACTGAAATTAGTATATCAGGAAGGCTTACTAACTACTGGAGAGACCAAACTGGCCTTCAAGAAAGACCAAATGAAGAACAGAATAGAGGCATGGGAAGACAAAGCACTACATGGCCAATACATGAAAAAAATAGCTGGGAAAGCAGATAATAATAAAACCTGGCAATGGCTAAGAGCAGGAAAATTGAAAAAAGAGACCGAGGGACTAATTCTGGCTGCACAAGACCAAGCCTTAAGGACAAATGCATACAAAGTCAAAATTGAGAAGACAGCAACAGACAGTAAGTGCCGCCTATGCAAAGAAGCTGAAGAAACAGTGGACCACTTGGTAAGCTGTTGCAAGAAGATTGCACAAACTGATTACAAGCAGCGGCATGACAAAGTAGCAACAATGGTGCATTGGAAGATCTGCAAAAAATATCATTTGCCTGTAAGCAAAAACTGGTGGGATCATAAAATAGAGAAAGTCATAGAAAATGATAAAATTAAACTGCTCTGGGACTTCAGAATTCAAACAGACAAGCACCTGCAACATAACACCCCAGACTTAACAATTGTCGATAAGAAAGACAAAAAAGTCTGGATAGTGGACGTGGCAGTGCCTGGAGATAGCAGAATAGAAGAGAAAGAACTGGAGAAGATAACAAAATACAAAGACCTACAAATAGAAATAGAAAGACTGTGGCAAATGCAAGCAAGGGTAGTACTAATAGTCATAGGCTCCTTGGGTGCGATCCCAAAACAACTGGAGCACCACTTGAACACCATTGGCATTGACAAATTCGCTATTAGTCAATTGCAAAAGGCAGCCTTATTAGGAACTGCTTCCATCCTGCGATGATACCTGTAATACCATCAAACATCCACATCTGCCTATCCCAGGTCCTGGGTAAGGACTCGATAGATAGACAAAATGCCAAATCCAGTCTGAACATCTGGCTGACTGTGCGATGATCCATAATAATAATAATAAAGTTGGAAGGGACCTTGGAGATCATCGAGTCCAACCCCCTGCTCAGGCAGGACAACTTATACCATTTCAGACAAATAGCTGTCCAGTCTCTTCTTAAAAACCTCCAGTGTTGGAGCATTCACCGCTTCTGGAGGCAGGTTGTTCCACTGGTTAATTGTCCTAATTGTCAGGAAGTTTATCCTTAGTTCTAGGTTGCTTCTCTCCTTGGTTAGTTTCCATCCGTTGCTTCTTGTCCTGCCCTCAGGCGCTTCAGAGAATAGCTTGATTCCCTCTTCTTTATGGCAGCCCCTGAGATAATGGATCACTGCTATCATGTCCCCCCTCGTCCTTCTCTTCGCTAAACTAGACATACCCAATTCCAGCAACTGTTCCTTATGTGTTTTGTGTCTTTCCCCGTTAACTTTGCTTGTTGGAAGTCAGCTCGGAAGGACCCAAATAGCAACCATCCAATCCCAGGTTGCCTCATCCATCATAAATACATGACCAAATTTTAATCACGTGACTATGGGGATAAAGAAATGGTCATAAGTGCGAGGACCAATCATAGATCACTTTTTTTTCAGGGCACTTGTAACTTTTTGATGGCTTGCTAAATGAACGATTGTAACTCAAGGGCTACCTGGGATAGAATTTTTTAAAAAATCAGCAACATTCAACGGCAGGACATCTGAGTTAATTGAGCTGGGCTGCCTAATTGAACAAGAGGGATTGGCAGCTTCTCTATTAAAATTGTAACTCAAAATCCAGTTTACCCTCGAACTGTTAGCATTCAGAGACCTTAACCGCTTCGTTACCATCTCCATTATTTCGGGAACCAATTGGGGTTCTTTGCAAAGTTCTAGATTTCAAGGCCATTTGAGAAGACGCTTTGTTTTTATACGGCTATTTAGAACTTCTGCCTCCCCGAAGAATGGTGCCAATTCTGGTTCTGCCTTGGTGAGATGCCAGTTGCTCCTACCTCACCCAGGTGGAGAGCAATCTGATCGAAGATCCCCTCATTTTGATCAAGGAATGAGATCCAAATGTTAGATCAGAGGTCCCCAACCTTGGCAACATGAAGACCTGTGGACTTCAAATCCCAGCTGGCTGAGGAATTCTGGGAGTTGAAGTCCATAAGTTGGAGACCCCTGTGTTAGATGATCAACCGATTCTTGGAGAAATGTGATTGGTGGCTACAAGATTGGTGGATGTCCCAAATGGACTTTTCCAAAAGGCAACTTGGACTTTGTTTTTCTCTGAAGATGTTTCACTTCTCACCCAAGAACCCTTTTCAATTCTGGAGTTCCACAGAGCTGAAGAAGCTTCTTGGATGAGAGACAAAACGTCTTCAAGGAAGAACGAAGTCCAGTTGCCTTTTGAAAAAACATATTTTGGGACAACCATGACCTGGATGACTGAGAATCTCCATCGACAAGATTGGTGGGTCTTTTTTTTTTTATCATGGTGTATGATCCTTCATAGTGCTACTTCATTATTATTATTTTTTTTGCAGGTCTGCTTCCATAACATTGATAGTGAGAAGATGGTGAAAGAGATCCTTCTTTATCGGTTCCATATTTCTCCAATGACTCTTGCCTCGGTCGATATCAACCCTGATAATATATGCTTCTGCACCGAAATGGAGCTGAGTCAGAACTGCTCACTAACGGGAGTTCTGGATCTCAGATCCTGCAAAGAAGGTAACAGAGGAAAAAGAGGAGGGATTGAGTAGGATTGATTGAAATGGAAATTGTATAAAAAGCTGGAATCTTGACTGTATCACGTGTGACTTTTCGTAGCATCCAAATCAGGACTTGGCATTTTTGATTGCATGCTCAGCCAGTGGTCTTCTGAAATCTTCTGTTTATATCCACACCCAACAGGGCCACATGTTGAATCTCAGAGATGATACTAAGGAGAAAAATGTACCTAGCAGGAACTTTTTATCTCTGTTAGCCAAGGTTATCTTCTGTTCATGGTGGTCAAGAATCAGAATGCTTGGCCCTTCTATTTGTGTAGCCAGGGCCTTGTTAATCCATGGTCAGCGCACAACTTTTATTCCTTATAACTTTTGTGAGATAGCTGTAGTCAGAGGAAAGTCCATTGCAACCATTTCCTCCTCCTCCTCCTCCTCTTCCTCCTCCTCTTCCTCCTCCTTCTTCTTTTCCTTCTTTCTTCTTCTTCTTCTTCTTCTTCTTCTTCTTCTTCTTCTTCTTCTTCTTCTTCCTCTTCCTCTTCCTCTTCCTCTTCTTCTTCTTCTTCTTCTTCTTCTTCTTCTTCTTCTTCTTCTTCTTCTTCTTCTTCTTCTTCTTCTTCTTCTTCTTCTTCTTCTTCTTCTTCTTCTTCTTCTTCTCCTCCTCCTCCTCCTCCTTCTCCTTCTTTCTTCTGAAGTTTTGATTTTGATCATGTCCAATCTGCCAAAACTTACTAGGGTTGTAGGTGGTGAATAAGTTCACCAAGTGGTTTGCTGCTATCCCAAAGGTAGAAAGATCTCCATTCTTCCATTCAGTTTCGGTAGTAGAATGGAACTTTATGATCCAAACATGTCAACCATCTTCATTTCCTTTTTATTTCTGCAGGTAAACCAGTCTACATCACATTGCCCCCATTTCCTACAGGCGAGTGAGGATTTTTTTTCAATATGTTGAGGGACTGAAGCCAAATATGGAAGAACACCAGAGTTTCTGGATGTGGAACCAGTAAGTGACTGCCAATTAAATCTGTATCCATGCCTCCTCTGTCTTAGAATGAGACCTTTGGAGTTAATTTTCAGGTTTCTGCACCAAAGTGGAAAGTTTTCTCCTAGTCCACAGTTTGCATAAAGACTGAGGAGTCCTGGGTGCTCTCTGAGCTTGCTTGTTTCCTTGCAGACGGTGCATTACCCTAACTAGGCAACATCATCAGAGCTAGTAAGGAGGGCTGTTTGCTTACTAGCACTGATGATGTTACCTAGTTTGGATGATGAACGTCTGGAAGGAAAGAACCAAGCTCAGAGAGCAAGGATCCAACCATCCTCCTCTCCTCCTCTCCTCCTCTTCTTCTTCTTCTTCTCTTCTTCTTCTTCTTCTTCTTCTTCTTCTTCTTCTTCTTCTTCTTCTTCTTCTTCTTCTTCTTCTTCTTCTCTTCTTCTTCTTCTTCTTCTTCTCTTCTTCTTCTCTTCCTCCTCCTCCTCCTCCTCCTCCTCCTCCTCCTCCTCCTCCCTCTTCTTCTTCTTCTTCTTCTTCTTCTTCTTCTTCTTCTTCTTCTTCTTCTTCTTCTTCTTCTTCTTCTTCTCTTCCTCCTCCTCCTCCTCCTCCTCTTCTTTTCTTCTTCTTCTTCTTCTTCTTCTTCTTTCTTCTTCTTCTTCTTCTTCTTCTTCTTCTTCTTCTTCTTCTTCTTCTCCTCCCTCCTTTTCTTCTTCTTCTTCTTCTTCTTCTTCTTCTTCTTCTTCTTCTTCTTCTTCTTCTTCTTCTTCTTCTTCTCTTCTTCTTCTTCTTCCTCCTCCTCCTCTCCTCTTCCTCCCCTTCTAGCACTGATGCCTCATTTCAATCCTGAGCTACAAATATTCTCCTTCATTGCATGAAGACTTTTCAAGGGCCCATCAGCCTGTACTTCAAGGAGGCTTCTGGATTGTTTTTGCTGCTTATTCTAAGCACATTTAAAAAGCAAAGCACACCAATCTTAAAAACAAACATCCATCTCAGAATGAATGAATACCCGGTTTCAATTAATTGCAATCACCTCCCTGAAACAAGTGAGATACCGCAGCTATGGTTTCCTGGCTACTGGGAGTCAACCTTGTCCAGTGCTAAACTCAGCATTTGAATGCATTAGTTGTCTGAATGCATTATTTTTCTATTCAGTGCTGCTAATCTTTGAATATCCCCACCCGTGAAGTTCTCTGTATTTGTTCTGCTTTAGATCACAGGGCTTACCATGCACTTTGGCAAAAAGCTGCAGTTAAATTTATTGGTGCAACCGAATTTCAAAAATCACGTAAGTCTTGACTGTTGTTCTTTTCTATTGGGAAAGCGTATGGCCAATGGATTGTTCTACATGTATGCTTATTAGGAGAATGGGCTTATGCGCAGCAGCATCCTGAGGTCAACCTCTGCAAAATGGCAGACATGACATTCTTACTCAAGCTCCGCCCCCTTTCAGAATGAGACCTTTAGGCTCTCACCATTGGCCATGCCCACTTCACCCCCAACCATCCGCCTCAGCCTGTTCACAGCCAGCTTTCCCCTCTGCTGGCTCTCCCTAGGCCAGGGGTAGGCAACCATGGCTCTTTTATGACATGTGGACTTCAACTCCCAGAATTCCTGAGCCAGCCACGCTGACGGGAAAGGAGAGGTTTCCAAGCTGAGCCATTCTGGCTCAGGAATTCTGGGAGTTGAAGTTCACGAGTCAGAAAGTGGCCTAGGCCTAGGCCGTGGTAGGCAACCATGGCTCTTTTATGACATGTGGACTTCAACTCCCAGAATTCCTGAGCCAGCCATGCTGACGGGAAAGGGAGAGGTTTCCAAGCTGAGCCATGCTGGCTCAGGAATTCTGGGAGTTGAAGTCCATGAATCATAAAGCGGCCTAGGCCAGAGGTAGGCAATCTTGGATCTTTTATGACTCGTGGACTTCAACTCCCAGAATTCCTGACCCAGCATGGGGAAAACATGGGCCCCTTCATGACTTGTGGACTTCAACTCCCAGAATTCCTGTGCCAGCATGGGGGAAACTTTGGCTCCTTCATGACTTGTGGACTTCAACTCCCAGAATTCCTTAGCCAGCCATGCTGAGGGGAAAGGGAGAGGTTTTCCATGCTGAGCCATGCAGCTTTTTACTCAAAGGCAATAATTTAAATAATGTGGACATTTCAAATCGGATTAGAATTGGAGGAAGGACCAAGTAGAAGCAGGGCTACTTCTCCACAAGGCAATTTCAATCGGGGTCCAAGAAAAATAGTATAGAATTCAAATTAATGCACTGTAGCTATTTCTTGCATTTTCACAAGACAGCCGGCCCAAAGTGAGCTGTTCTAATATTGCTTTTTTATATATTTTTGTTTCCTGCAGAGTCCTAAAAAACATCAAGCGTCACTTTATCTTTCCTATTTTGTGGCTGAATGAGGTCAGTGGGTGTCTTTCTCAATTGCTGTAATCCTTCCTTTTAGTCTGACTCTTAGAGCAATCTGGGATCACAATTGATAAGATAAGAAAAGATAACCCTTATTGTCATTTATTTTACTGTGGGCACAACGGCACCCATTAAAAATGAAATTTAGCTGCCCACTCGCAAAGTGAAACACATACATGACACACACCTAAACATACTACATACAACATATGTATAGACCCACACCCCTACATATACATAACAAATAAATATTAAATACTGTCCATCTTGAATATATAACGGAAGGAGGAAGCTTGAGAGTTCACAAGGTTAATGCTGTATGGAATGAAACTATGGCTGAATCTGGATGTTCTGCTGTGGATGCCACGAAGCCCCCCCCCTCCCAGAAGGGAACAAGGAAAACAGGTTGTGAAGAGGATGTGTAGTGTCCCAGATAACCTTACGGACCTGCTCAAGCAACGCTTCTGTGCTATGTCCTGGATGGGAAGGAAGGAGCTGCCAATGATCTTTTCTGCTGTCCTCACCACTCTCTGCACCGCCTTCCTGTCTGAAGCAGTGATGCCTCCAAACCAGACTGTGATGCTGTATGACAGGATGCTGTCGATCGTCCCCCTGTAGAAAGTGGTCAGGACAGGGGAAGGAAGATGTGCTTTTTCTCATGCGAAGCTGAAAATGCAGGTGCTGCTGTGCCCGCTTCACAGTGTCTCACTGTTGAGCGACCAAGCCAACTAAACAGATCCCCCAAAATATCTGCTTCTATATGATCATCTACCCGTCATGGAAGGACTAAGAGCTTGTCTCAATTCTGCGATCAAGAGAAGATCCAGAGACCCTGTCCTTAACTTGATAACGATCACATAACACACTGACAAATGTCCTCCTCTCAGCTTCAATACATGACATCAATATCTGAATCCTACTGTGATATGATTGGCTCATTGCCAAAACAAGATGACACCTGATTGGCTCTCTACACACTGGTGCTCATTAGCTACAATCAGATGAAGGAAGCTCCCGGATATCAACCTGAGCAAGTTGTGCTTCCTTTTTCTGGTTATGTGGCTATAACTTTTCATAGAACACAGTACGGATAATTGAACAAACTTTGTTGCATTACATTCTTGATTAAATTATCTTTCCACTGATATATAATTTTATGGTGCTGCTCCAAAAACAAAAAGTGGTGTTATTAGCCATCAAACCTCACAAATACACTTTCCCCAAAAGGTTTCCACAATTTTGACCACTACTGTATCTGTGCCCTTAGAGTCATCTGAATCAGAGTGCAAATGGTTGTGGAATCTTCTTGGAAATGCAGAAAGGACTGTGTGATAGACACACTGTGTGGCAGCAGCCAAACAAGCTAAAACAATCCTTGGTTGCATAAACAGAGGCACAGAACCAAAATCACGTGAAGTATTAGTACCGCTTTATAAAGCCTTAGTAAGGCCACACCTGGAACACTGCATTCAGTTTTGGTCACCACGTTACAAAAACAAGATGTTGAGACTTTGGAAAAAGTACAGAGAAGAGAACTAAGATGATGGAAGACCTGGAGACTAAAATATATGAAGAACAGTTGCTGGATTTGGATTTTGGCCAGTCTAGAGAAAAGAAGGACGAGGGGCGACATGAGAGAAGTCTTCCAGTATTTGGGGGGCTGCCACAAAGAGGAGGGGGTCAACTTATTTTCCAAAGCCCCAGAAGACAAAACAAGAAACAATAGATGGAGAGAAGCAACTGGAATTAAGGAGAAACTGCCTAACAGTGAGGACAATTAAGCAGTGCAACAACTTGCCTTCAGAGGTTGCAGATGCTTCATAACTGGAGGTTTTAAAGAAGAGATTGGACAGTCATTTGTTTGAAATGGTACAGGGTCTCCTTCTTGAGCAGGGGGCTTGACTAGAAGACCTCCAAGGTCCCTTCTATCTCTATTCTGATTCTGATTTTGATTCCTGTCTACAATGTAGGTGAAATTCTGGATGGCTTCCTTCTGGATGACAGGAAGCCATTTTGACCGTCGGGAGATGTTGCTTTGCTTTCTCCTTGCCTTCTTGCTATATTATTAACTACAGGGATGAAGATGCAATACTTGGCCATTGCTAAGTGGGGAAGGGGCACATCTCTTGAAAACCTAGGACTGTAGTAATTCTTCTCCTCTCCTGTACCCCCAAAAAACATTTAAAAGAGACTGAATTGCAGTTTTTGGCCTGGCTGAAGAGATACTCTGTTAAACACATGGGACCTAATAGTGTTCATAATCCTTTTTTTAAAAACAAATAAAAATAAACCAGATTTAATGCTTGTCCAGATCCCAGTTCATTTTTACAATATGTTGGTTCTCCTCCTTCTCTCTACTGCTTTTTCATCTGATGGCCGAGAATTAATTTGTAGTTGCAATAGTCTTTATTTATTTATTTATTTATGAGACTTATATACCGCTTTAAGTGCAAGCACTCTCTAAGCAGTGTACACCAATAAGCAATGTATATATATTATACATTGCCCCCAACAATCTGGGTCCTCCTTCCTGTTGCAGTTGGGCCCTCTATTTTATGCATAATTGTGCAAAATAATAATAATAATTAATGATGATGATGATGATGATGATAAAGTTGGAAGGGACCTTGGAGGTCATCTAGTCCAACCCCCTGCTCAGGCAGGAAACCCTATACCATTTCGGACAAATGGCTGTCCAGTTTCTTCTTAAAAAACTTCCAGTGTTGGCTCATTCACCGCTTCTAGAGGCAATAGTTCCACTGGTTAATTGTTCTCACTGTCAGGAAGTTTCTCCTTAGTTCTAGGTTGCTTCTCTCTTTGGTTAGTTTCCACCCATTGCTTCTTGTCCTGCCTTCAGGCGCCTTGGAAAATAGCTTGACTCCTCTTCTTTGGGGCAGCCCCTGAGATATTGGAACACTGCTATCATGTCCCCCCTCGTCCTTCTCTTCGTTAAACTAGACATACCCAATTCCTTATATGTTTTAGCCTCCAGTCCCCTGATCATCTTTGTTGCAAGATAGCTCTTCTTTGGGGTTGGAGTGTTGAGTATTGAGCCAGTGTTCTTCTGATGCTAAATATTTTTCTGCCCTTCCTCTAGACGGCTGTGATCAGTGATGAGAAAGCAGAACTTTTCCGATCAAAAGTGACCGACAAGATCAAGTTGCTGAACATCATTCAAATAGTGCTCATCACCCTTGGTTCTGTGATGTTCCTGGATTCCTCATTGCCTTTTTCGCATGCAAAAGAAAGAGTCCCAAATAAGTAATCTAAAATAGGACTGGGAATTTAGATAAATGAATTCAGCTCCACCAGATTCTGGGTGGCATTGGACATTAAAAAAAAAAATAGCAAGAAGCAAGAAAAAACAACAACAAGAAAAGAACAATGGATCTCCAGGCAAACTTTCCAACTAGCAGATCAAATTCTTGAACTGCCCAGGTTTTAGGCAATATCCTAACATTAAACATCTCCAGAGGATGCCATTGCAGCTGACAGGTGCTTTGACAGCACTACAGATAGACCTTGATTGACGGCCACAAATGAGCCCAAAATTTATGTTGTTAAGCCAGACATTTGTTAATTGAGTTTTGCTCCATTTTACTACTTTGCTTGCCACATTTGTTAAGTGTATGACTGCAGTTGTTAAATGAGCAACACAGTCAGTGGTGGGATTCAGCCGGTTCGCACCTAGAACTAAGGAGAAACTTCCTGACAGTTAGAACAATTAATCAGTGGAACAGCTTGCCTCCAGAAGCAGTAAATGCTCCAACACTGGAAGTTTTTAAGAAGAGACTGGACAGCCATTTGTCCGAAATGGTGTAGGGTTTCCTGCCCGAGCAGGGGGTTGGACTAGATGACCTCCAAGGTCCCTTCCAACTTTACTACTATTATTATTATTATTACTTCGACAGAACCAGTAGCTAAATTTTATGGAGTCAGAGAACTGGCTGAATGCACACCACTTCCGGATGTCTGTTCTAGGCCTCAGAGGCCTGGAGGAGGCTTCCAGGCGTAGAATGGCCTGCTGGATGTGCATGGATGCCACTTCCAGAAGTCCATTCTAGGCCTCGGAGGCCCAGGCTTGCATCCACCGGTTGTTCAGTATTTGAATCCCACCGCTGAACACAGTTGTTAAGTAAATCCGGCTTCCCCATTGACTTTGCTTGTCAGAAGGTCATAAAAGGGGATCACATGACCCCAGGGGGACACTGTGACCATCATAAATGCCAAGTGTTTGAATTTTGAACATGTGAACAACACCGGGTTGTTGCTACGGCCGGCCGTGTGAAAATCAATCATAAGTCACTTTTTTTCCCCAGTGCTTTTGCAACTTCAAACAGTTACTAAGCAAATTGTTGTAAGATGAAGGTAACCTATGACCCATTAATCAGAAATTTTGTTTTTAACCAAGTGACTTTTTTATTTTTAAACTCTGACGTTTTCACTTCATACATTTGAAGAACAGAGAGTGGGAAACCTTAAAAGGATTCTTTAGTTGAACATCGAATACAATTCACTTCTGGGCTTCATCCATGGAAAGTATATCCTTCAACT